>ML685755.1:21860811-21927006 GCA_007922175.1 Pelusios castaneus | reverse complement strand
ACAGATATAAATAGGAGCATGGGTAAACAATTGGGGTAAATGGCAGACTTGGGGCTAAAAAGATCAAGATATTGTTGAGATGTTGGTGTGTGTCACAAGATAGCCCCCACCATCAGTCCTGAAAGGTAGATTTTGAACTAGTTGAAGATTTCAGTGTTTACATGCACAGGATTTTCTGATTAATTTCTTTAAAGGGATGATAGGTAATTGGCGTTTTTCATGCACACCCACTGAAATTGTTGTGGCTGGCTCCAAAGGTACAATTAATGTCATAACAGTAGAACAGAAGAACAGTAATTGTTTTATTGTAATGGGTTCAAAGCCCCAATCTGATATTTCAGTGGAGGTTTCAACACAGTTCAGTAGATGTAGTGTCAAATGCCATATTATGTGGCAGTTGCTAGGATACATTAATGAGCCATTTTTTATTGGACACTGGGGCAAGGGGTCATATTAACTCCACATGCAATGTTTCCTATCTTTTTTTTTTCTTTGTAGGATTGGGCCTAAATGTACAAGGTTGAGATAGGTGGTAGGGAAACAGAAACTAAGAAGCAAGTTTTTAAAGCTATTTAGCACAGGTGCCTAAAAATGTGGGTATGTAGAGCCCCATGTTTTTCGCAAGTGTGAAATAACACAAAATAAAATTAAAAACAACATATAAAACAAAATACAATTGAAAACTTGCCCTGCAGCAGCAGCTCCTAATGGCTCTTGTCCTGCAGGCCTGGGCCAGCTCCCCACCACGGGAAGTGCAACTTGGTATATGAGGTCACAGAACCATTTACGTGTGGCCCAGCCACACCTCTGTGATGATGGATGGGAGGCGGGACCATATCAAGTGAAGGTATTCTGACCCAATGTGCTAGGCTGCAACACTTCTCACTCAAATTTGGCCCAGCTGCTCCACTGTTGTCATAATGGAGTGGTGGCTGGGCCCAGCCCTGTAGGACAGGAACTGCTGCTGCAGAGTGGGCTCACTCTGCCATTCCACTAAGGGGAGGATTCAGAATGTGAAACCAATCCTCCAGAGCCTCCCCTTCTGGGATTTTGTCTCTCCACCCCCAAGGTCTTGTTCCAACCCTACTACCTCACAAGGATAAAATGAAATAATGTGAAATTTCCCCCAAATAAACAGAAAATATATTTTAAAATTTCATGAGGCTCTAGGCACTTGCTATGCACCTCGTGGGATTTTCAAATGGGAGTTAGGCACTTTGGTATTTTTGAAAATTCCACTAGCCATATATCTGCATCTTTAGGTGCCTAAATACCTTTGAAATCATACCCTTAAGTGTATGTCCACACTGCATTGTAAACCTGGGCTTACAGCTGCTGTATTATGTCTCACAGCCGTGCTAATATATCCATACTGCACAACACAGACGTTCTGCAGCTGCTACTGAATCTGCACTGTAAACTGACAGGGCTTGAACACAAGTCACAGCAGCAGGACCTTCCTAGGTCCTGAATTCCTGCTGTCCCAAGTCAGACCGACTTGTGTGTGAATGGAAGGGAGATTGGAACTCAAAATTAAGTCAGAATCTGGGCTTAATGAGCAGTGTAGACATACCGTAAGTGACTTGCCCAATGGCACAAAATAGGTCAATGGCAGAGCCAGAAATTGCACTCAGGTATCCTCATGCCCCATCCAGTTTCCTGTCCACTAAATTCTAATGTGTTTGGGGCCTAAGCTGCATCTACATCTTTGTCCTGTATTCATATTTAAAAAGATATTTACGATATACTAAAAATACAGGGTCTGATTCATGTCTGATGCATCTCATCTGCTTCCAGGGCAGATGCAACAGGGATAGATTTGACTATTATGTCTAGAATTATTGGAGTGTTAATATTTTTTTAAAAAATACTCTCAGTCTATAATTATATCTTTGTTGGAAAGTAAAAATATCTCAAAGCAAGAGGGATTAATCTCAGTCACTGTTTTCAAACAGTTTTAGTTAGGTAGTTTCTGGAATACTATTGTTTCTTTTCTTTTTTTTGAGCTGGTTAAATTTTTCCTGAGGCTAACATTTTATATCCAGAGTAAATCTTGCTAAAATTAAGAAACAGAACATACAGCTGCCCTTACTCCTGGCCCACAGATGTTACAAAAATCTGATTAAAAATCTCCTGCTGCACCTTTTCATTAGTGTAATAATCATTTTTGCCAAATATCAGGCAGCGGAGAGGTGCTGGGGATGGGAAAGAAAGTTAAAATATGAGGTTTTGATTATCAGCATCTTTGAAAGGACTCACTGAACCTAGTGGGAGAAATGAGGACTTTGGATAATCCATGTGCTGAAGTATTTTTGCTTCTTTTTCTAGAAAATGTGCAATTTGGTCAGGCAGAAAAAATTGAACAGCGCCTTCCAAGCAATAAATCACTGGATTGCTGGTGACATTCATACAATGCGGATATAGTGTTAACTGTATGAGTCAGACAGCCCTTACTGCACTCAGCCTGTTCCTAGGAGGTGACCTTGCCACGGTGTAGTAATCAATCATTCTGGCACAGGACACACTGTTTTTGTTTAATATTACACTATTGGAATATATAGTAAACAAAGTGCAAAGGAAATTTTGAAAGCAAGCACTATATAAGGTGCTCTGTAATATTCTGCAGCCTGAAGAGTGCCAACAGCATGCTTTGTACTCTGTGTGCACTTAGTTTACTAACTCTTAGTTGTTAGCAGCAGTAAAGCATACGCAACTACACTCAAATACTTCAACTGTCTGAACAGCTCAAGAGGAACAATTCAATGGAAACATGAAGTTAGGATTACAAAAAAAGATTTACTACCATACCCGCTACAGTCTAACATTTTTATTTTGGCACTTTTATACGGCATCCTCATCATGATTCTCCCAGCCAAATGACAAAAGAGCTACATCCCAAATTGCCTTAAAAAATTAAGCAAAGTCTCAATTAATGGTCAAATCTCTCTAACTTTATGATCAGCTTAGCACTGCTGACTAATTTTGTTAATATCGGAGAGGTTATGTTGTATTCCGTAGGCCAGTTAATTCATGAAGTTTAATGCCAAGCGAAGGAAGACAAAGGCAACCTCTTGGAAAGGTAAGTGCGGTGAAGTATTTTTAGTTATTACTACTTCACCTATGGTAGAGATAGAAGATGAAGGGGTCAGTTGTGCTTTTGTGGCACAGCTCCATGGGCTGTGAGAAGTCCCTCCACCAGTGCGTACAGAGGGAGCCCCCATATGGTACCACCCATTCGGGGCAATCTACTACTCTAACTACCCATGGCAACTCTGCAAAATAATGCTGGGAGCCAGAACTCTGCCTCTTTCTGACCCCTACATTGCCATTTTGGAGGATACTGAACCCCAGTGTACTAGCAGTGAGGGTCCCGCCATGGGAATAAAAAGACTCCTCGTACTTTTCTGCCTTTCCCTCCTATGCATGGTACCAGGGCCAGACTGTATCTGGCCCTAATGAATTTATCGGGTTTGCCTCTGTGTCAGCAAGTCTTTAGGCAGATAGACTAAACTGTTACCATAGCTCATTGACATTATGCTGTAATTGCTCAGAACCCTGACACTGAATCGGGTCAGGTGGCATTTCAGTCTCTGTATACAAATGCTGCCGTTTGTACTGGAGGAAAGGCAACCCAGGCTTTGAAAAGTTATTGAGGTGTGTCACCAACAAGGACTATACTAATAATAACCAAACCTAGTGTGCATGAAGTCACGTTCAAATTCTGGGCCACAATCCTTGCCTGCTGCTGAGCTGTGCTCAGCACAGGTCCCAGGGAGCAAAAGGCAGGGAATGCAGCTAAGTGCTCCCCTGCTTTGTTGACTCCACAGAAGATATAGCTAAAAATAAGAACAATAAGCATTCTAGAAATTGCTGAAGTCAATGAAGTTATTAAATGAGTGTAGCTGAGAGCAGATTTTTGGCCTAGTATTAGGGAAAAACACCAAATCAAATATATTTCCTAACTGAGACATTTATTTTGCAATAAAGTTCTTGGCTGTAACATTTTTTTGTTTACCTGCCATCAATGCTAAATAACAGGCTGATGTTATTTTCCTGGAGCAAAACCACCTGAGATATTTATCAGTTGCACTGAAAGTTTTTAAATAGATTTTTAAAAAATGTTTTAGTTTCAATAGCCATGGCAGTTACTTGCAGTTACTGTCAAGTAATTGTGAAGACAAATACTGTTTGATGTTTTATACTGTTTTTTTTTTACAAAAGATTCTTAAAAGAAATATAGCCAAACAAAAATGGAATTTTCTGTTTTATATGAATATTGTGTATATAATGCAGTCTTTAGAAGAATGAATAGGCTTAGTTTTTATAAGACATAATGTAGTAATAATAATTAATCTGTACATTCTAGTTATATTTTAAATACCCAATTTTTAGGTTAACAAAACCAAAAAAGGTCCAGAGCAGTATATTGACAGGGTAACCTGGATTCAGCATACAAATACTATAAAATCACTTATATGTGCTTTCACAGAATCACGTTATATACCTATTGCAATCCTTCAAATCATTTGGGAATGATCATTTTTGCTCTTGTATCATTACAGCGTACCACTTCCTATAACAATAATGGGTGTCAGGTACCGTTTGGACTAGACAGGATTAAGCTATCACCCTCCTGCTGTGTGTTAATTTATTGCTTCAGACATTTTCATATCTGATTCATTTTCACCCACTCTGCTGCTGTTCCACAAAGTTCTCAGTCTCTGTATCATTTGAACTGAGAATACCTGGCACCGTGAAATGGCTTTCTTCTCAGTGCATGGCTCAGGTATGATCCTTAGAGAGAGCAGCTGTGCTCTCCCAGTAGAACAGGGGAATAGAAAGCAACTCTCTGTGCACAAACATATTGAAGCAATATGCTTAGGTGTGACACAAAAGCCAAAATATTAGCTTTTTAGTAAACAAGAAAGGAAATTGTGATTCTGTTTGAGATCCCAGTGCTAGACATCTTTAGGTAATAGTGTTATTTCCTCAAGAAAATACAGGGTCACAGCAGTGCAGAAACTACATCAAAAATTTGTTGGTTTTTTTTCTTCCTGGTTTTGTTTAGTGATTATGTAGAACCTGCTGAAAAGGTGTTTATTTCTGTTTGTAAATTGAATGCAGTGGGTGTTTTTTCCAGCTTTGCCCGAGGCTCTGTTGGATATGTTGATAGAGTTGGAAGCAGAGTTAGACACTAGAGGAGAATATAGAGAAAGAACTCGAGTAGAAAACAGAGCTGTGTTTTGTCATTTCATATCTCTTAGAAGTCCCACTATATGAAGTAAAAGAGCAAGTTAATATACAATGTTAAATGGGACAGGTGAACTAAAAAGAAATGTGAACAAATAAAGAAATAGTGTGCCACTCAGCATACTATTCACCCTACATTTGCTGTGTAGGTCTTGGGCTGGGCAATATGGAAGATGTTCTAAAATGGGGCTGCTTTTCCCTCAGTATTACATAGGGGAAAATCTTTAAAAGGCAGTTTCCTTCCCAAGGGTGGAATCTTTTACTCTCCAGAGGATGGAAGTAATCTCTGTGCCCTTTGTGGCCATAGTGGGCATGGAAACTGCTGGAGGAGGGTCTCAATGAGATTAGCACTCTTCATCTCCTGAACAATATAAAATCTTCCATCTGTGGAGGAGCTGCATAATGTTTGTTGGATGAAGCCCTAGTTGGTGGGTTTTTGTATAATTATATGCAAAATGGCATCTATATATCAGAGATGAAATCAGTGTGCTATGTGTACCTGATGCACTTGGATTAGGGTTTCTGTTTAAGCTGTTATGATACAGATTGTGGCATTAAGGCACAGACCTGCACTGGAGGTGGCTTAGAATTGCACCACTCCTCACAGGGATTTCTGGGAGAAATTAGGCACAGGGAGGAAAGATGCCTTCAATGCACAAACATATTTCTTGTGCCTGTGCATTAAGGATTTGATTATTTACTACTGAAGTCAATGGCAATTTTGTCACTGATTTCAATGATTTAAAATTCCACCCCACTTTACTGCCTGGCACCTTGTTTAATCCTTGACACCCTTACCAAGTGGATGTACACTGCTACCAAATTGGAATGATTCTTTTACACCCAACTTGACATAGTTGAAAATCAGGATACAGGCATCTATATCTAGATAGATAGATAGATAACACGCAAATTCTCCCATGCGATACTATTGAATTTCTAGAATGTAGGCAGACAAAAGTGATTTTTAACATTTATCTATTGGATTTATGATTTCTGTGTCATCCAGCCTGCTTCTGACATTAGGAAATGTTCAACATGAGGGAATCATTCAATGATTCTTTTAACTACACTATAAAACACTTTTTCTTTCTTTCTTTCTGAAATCCATATATGGCTAATTTAATCATAGCCTTGCAGTAGAAATACTGAGTTTCTTCTTCTAATTATATGGCAGTGTTTTGATATTTTAAGTCAGTATGATATGTTGGAACAGGTAAATAATGAACTCTGGGCATTGATCATTTGTGGCTTGTTGCTCCATGAACAGACAGAAACCTACATACTTGGAACTTCTACCTCTTGCCCAAATATGCAGGAGGGTGTGTATCATTTGCCTTTGCATCACTCTACTACCCTTATGTTCTGCAGAGGAGATTTGTGTGGGCCTTGGAATCTGCATGTGAAGAGAGGATAGCAGAAGTACAGGTATGTACAGATATGAAGGACGCACATAACTTGGGAGTCCTGGATTTGTGTTCTGTGGCTAGCTCTTATAAAAGGGGCAGTCCAGAGGCAGTGGTGCCTGGAGAAGCCCTCTCAGCACAGCTGATGTATTCTTATGCTGCATGGGACTGGGAGATAGCACAATGAGACTTGGATCTCCATATCCTTTGATGGAAAAATTTGGAAAAGCTGTGAGGGCAACTCGCCCACGGGGTACCTTCCTATGCATTTTCCCCATGAGTATGTCACAAGGCTCATTCAGCAACTCCCAGAATGACTTGCAGGAAATATTGCCAGTTCTTCAGGAGCAATTTCTATATATTTAGGGTTAAGATGGCAGAAAGCTTGGTCAGCTTTTAGTATATTAAGGGAGAACTAAGAATGAAGTCTCAGAGTCTTACCAGTTATTGTTGAGGTTCAGTCTTCCAGCATGGTTCTCTGAAAATATCTTCGATAAAGCTGAGGAAATCCTGTGTCTTCCAAGTTGGGTCTGGGCAGAAGCTCCAGGATAGGAGAGCTCGTAAACTATTACAGCACTGATTTGCTGCTGACAAATCAGAGTCAAGGCTGCCCTGGAAAATCTAGACAGGCCACAAGCACTGTGGTGTGAGTGAGCCTTTCTTCCTCCAAAACCTGTCCAATTCCAACCCACTTTTAATTGCAAATGTACACCACATTGGGTGGTTTGTGGGAGCTAGCATGAGTGCAGGGCTTCTGTCTTTGTAAAAGTACTTGCTTTCTCTCTTAAGACTCTATCTAATTAAAACCATAATTTTTTTTTTATCATCTAGCTTTTAAAATCCTGAATTTGTACATTTGGGGAGTTTTTCTCCTTTCTAATCAACCTGTGTTGGTGTCAGCAGCAGTAGCAATGTGCAGCCCAGCACATCGGGGACTGCACAGTATTGCCTGTGTTGACTGTGCATAGGGCATAGATTTTTCATTTCATATGTCATTCACAACTTGCAACAGTACTACCAAAGTGACATAACCTTCGCCTGGATACTTGGAAGTTGCAGATAGGTCCGAGCCAAACCCTGGTTCTGAACAGTTCCAAACATGGACATTCAAAATCTGGATCCAAATCTAAACCTTTCCAAAGTGTTTGGATTTAATGTTTTAATATATTCCCTCTGAAGATAGTATTGAGTCACGATTGCAGACCCAAGCTTTGGGTTTCTTTGTGATTCAGGCTAATAGCACAAATCATTCTGTAATATGATGTTTGGGGTTGTTTAAGAACAGGAGTGCATATCATGGTATATTCAAGGTGAGCTTTCTTTGAGTTCAAAATACGCGACTGCAGCCTCCTAGCCACTGGACACACAAATTATCATGGAAACCACAGGTAATATCATGCTCCCATTGAACTCAATGGAAATTTTCAGTGGAGCCAGGATTTCATGCTATGCCTTTTCAATTTTCCACACATTTCTCTCTTTTTTCCATGGCAATGATATAGAACCTATATAAATCTCATCAAACAAGACCCTTAGCATCTTACTGTGGAACTCACTCTCAAATGTAATGAAAGAAGTTAATTTTCACAAAAAGAAAGTTAATACCCATAATCAGTACTGTGGGTCCCATGCACACAGGCTGTGCAGGATCTTCTGGTCAAACAACCAGACCTGAGATCTTCTTCTACAATGCCATCACCTTCAAAAGGTAGGAGGCCCACAGCTCACTGCAAAGTCCCATACATGCTACATCTGACTGCCATCTTGGATCACCTTTCTGAAACTAGAATGAAAAGTTAGTTTTCAGATGAAAACATAGCATATTAAAGCTTCTTAAGGAGTCATGAAGAGTCCTCCTTCACTGGCAGAGATCTAAGATGGTCCTGAGAACAGTGTGGGGACTATATAGTATCTTATATATTTCTGCTCTTTGTTCTATAAGAACACTACTTTTTACCTGATGGTAGTGTTTGTCCAGTGTGGTTATAGCATTGTTGATAAATATACACCTCCTAAAAGACAATGATGTTTATGCTGTCTGCTTGAGAACACAATATTATTGAACAGCACAAGACACTCCTCCCTTATCCTGCAGGTGCCTGTCTTTGTTCATAATACCATTGTTGTTTGTGCTCTAAGAAGCTGTACAGTTCTGGGGAAAGGACTGTGTTTTTATGTCTTGTACAGAAAAAAAAAGACAACTAAAAATGAATGATAAGAATGATGATACTTAAACACAGAACTGTTGATTGTAGGATAGAAAAACCCACCCTGTGGGTGTAGCCTAATATTTAGTTGTAGGAAAGGGAGATTGATAGTGTCTTAGAATTAATTGAGGGTCAGCCTTGTTTTGGAAGTTGTAGTTAGTTCAGAGAAACAGCCAAAATATTAGATCCTTAACATGATTTCATCCAAACCAATCTCACCAGGTAATATGACAAGATCCAACTTTCTTATGAATTTTTCAGACTTTCGTACTGAAAGAATCTGTGGAGAAAAAAATTCTACAACAACATCTTCTCACTATGTTTTTGGTACTTCCTGTTCTGGTCAAAACCAGGAAGTGAAAAAAATTAACCTTTGACTTCTGTTTTGTAGGAAACTACAGATCAGGTCTGCATCTATCCAAACAGTTTTGTCTTTTCCTACTACAAAACACATCTGTGTAGTGTCAGAAGATGTAATATGGAGGGCCAAAAAATAAATAAATCACTGATTCCATTTTGGACCTGTACCTTCAACACTCAAATAGCATCAATCTTTTGGCCACCCAGACTCATTAGTTTCTCTCCTCTGTTTTCACTGGAGCATGTGTTTTCCCTCTAAGTGACATTTCAACATCAATGTCCCCAAGGGTCCCTCCCACACTTCACTGACACTTGTGTAGAAGATGGGAGAAGTGGCTCTGTTCCTGGATCAATGTCAGAAGAATCTCCCACCCTAAAGATTATTTTTTCCCAAATGTAACACCATTGGGAAGGTAAGGCTAATGACACTGCTTGAAACATATTGTGATTCAAAATCTCAGTGGATTTCTGCAGGGATCATTTACCAAGGCAGTGTTTGTCTACCAAGAGCAAGCTGACACAGACCATTAGAAATATTACACACATACAAAGTATAATGGTATTAAGGTTGTAAAATCAAGCCTTCAAAATTAGGAGATGACAGAAGTAATTCTGGCATTTCCCCACTTTTCAGTACTTGACTTTACAACTAACTTTTTAAAAGTTTTTTTTTTTTGTATTTTACTTCCTATTTTAAAAAAATCTATTACATGAAAATGTAACAACTCCTAATCAAGCATTTTCAACATGGTTTGAATTCTGAATCATCAGCACTGCAGCAGAGATCTTATCCTTATCTTCTCCCTTCCTTCTTCTCATTCTATTCTCTCTCTCTCTAGCTTCCTCATTTTATTCTTTCTCCTCCTATTCTCTTGTGCTGATCTCATCCCCTCTCTCTCCCCTCTTCTTATCCCATTTCTCTCCATGCACACTCTCCCTGTTTCCTCATTCTCTCCACTTAAAAGAATAATGGGCTCTTGGATCCCTGGGCTCTTGAAATACCTCTCTTCCCTCACACAGAGCTCTCCTTGGCCGCTTTCAGGCCTGGTGGATGGGAGGAAATGTCAGCTCTTTACTCTCCCTCAGTCTTCGTGGGGAGCTGCTGTGAGAGGCAGGGGAAACGCTGGTATCATCACTAGGAGGGCTGTAGCTTTGATCTAAGTTCCCATTGCTCTCTCTGTTCATAGACAACAAGAGGGAGAGCAAAGGGAGTTTGGATCCAAACTCTCACTATGCAGCTGTACTAGCCAGCAGTCTGTGCTGAGCAGCAATTTTTGAATGCTGTATGGAGGGTGGCTGTGAAAGCATGCACCTTATAGGGAACCCTCATTTGCAAGCTTTCTGAACATATTAGGAGGCAGACTAGATACTTGAACTCGATCCCTTCTCTAAACTTATCGTAATCTGTAGTAATCAACACCAGTATGGAAAGGTATATGCACCATTAACTACAATTTACAATGTGATAATACACTGTTTTTCTTCATTAAGATTTCCAGTCTCCTTCCCTGGCCCTAAGGATTCCTAATATATACTTTCTAAGAGAATATTCAGACAATTGATAGTTACCACTAATCTGCCCTATTCTTCTTTGTGTCCAGAACACAGTTTGGCTCACTTTTGCTGGACTTCAAAGATGATGGATTTAATTTTCTATTCACACCACTGTAACTCATTTTTCAGTGGAGTTACTCCAAATTTACATGGTGGAAAGTGAGAGGAGAGTCAGACTTATATCTCACAGAGGTGATGAGAGAAGAGTTGATTGAATAACAAAAAAACCAACCTTTGGAATTTATTGGGGCAAAAGTTGGATGAGGGTAGGGCACAGACAAGAGCACAATGCAAACCATAGAAAGATTATTCTTTAAGTGGTAAAGGGAAAAAAAAGCATGGGTATTCAGCAGTGTGGGAATGAAAACAGTCAACACAGTCAGAAGGTTTAAGTACACACACCTCAAGTTTGAAAAGATTTTGGAAAACAAAAAAGGCAACAAATCTCCACAAAACATTACAGGATAAACATGATCTTGGCCTATGTTTACAACTGACCAAAAAAAAAACCATATAGAAATTAGATGGATTTCTACACGTTTCCCTCCTGAGGAATTTGAAAAAGCATTTTTCTGCAGTTACCGCACTGCTCATACTATTATGCTGTTGCTTCGATCTCACAAGTCTTCACTATTACTGATTGCTAGACCTGCTCTGATGCTTTATGTCCCCTGTAAGATCTGTATCAGACTGAGTGGAGGTGCGGCTTGTTGTTTTGACAGAAGTAGGGACCCCCTAGTAAAAACTAACTGAGTATTATGTTCCTTAGTATTTTCAGTTACTGTGATGAGTTAGAGAGCTAGAGCTTAGCCATGTTAAAGCAGTGCTTGGGACAGCTGACGAGAAGAGCCAAAGATGCCTTTATGCCATCATTCCTCATTCCCACACCTGTATTGGGGACTGTCATGGTTTGCTCAGTCCCCAGTCCAATTCCAAACAGCCTCATGATGTGCTAAACTGACAGTTTCAACTATCCTCCAGGAACCTTTCCATGGCTGAGAAATCATCCAAGTATAGTAGTAATCTAGCTATGGGGCTTTGCAGATGTTTGCTGGCACCTGACAGGTGCCTCCTGGTGATGTTTCTGGGGAATAGTTCAAGTGCGCACCCATCAGGTGAGCTGTGTTTCATCTCTCTGTTTCTGTCCGGTGCCTCAGCCCTCTGTCTGAGCCCCTCTACTAGGTTCCCCCTTTTGGGGCAGGATCTCAGTGCCCATGACCACCACAAGTCCTGGTGCCGCTCACTGGCATTCTGGGGAGGCAGCAAGGGACCCAGGCCTACCCATTTCTCCAGGCCCCAGCCCAGAGACCCTCTGTGCCATGCCTTGGCACCACCTCAACCCCCAACACAGTCCTTCAGGTCCCATAGGCCACATGCACACCACCCCTGGATACCTCTCACCCTTGTATCATATCTCTGGGCTCTAGCTACCACAGAGCCCTAGCAGTCCATGTGGAACTGTCCTGGTCCTGCCTCCTACAGTCAGCCCATCCTTTCCTCCCCAGCATCAGGTGAAGACTGCCCAGAACTGTGGCTGCAGCCTTCTTTTATAAAGGGCTCCTGGGCCCTGATTGGCTCTGCAGCCACCTGCTCCAATTGGCTGTGCCCATCCCAGTGCTTTTAACCACTTCCCTACCGAACTGGGAAAACTACCCTGCTACAGTCTGATATACCAGAGCCAGAAAGAGTCAATTTACAGTTTGCTCTGCCAGCCTTCTGCCACCGGGAGACTAAGGGAATGCCACCAGCAAACTCCAAAAATGATCAGCTGACTGGATTTGTGGCAGAATAGCACAAAGCTGTTGGAGCAGGGGGTGAAGCTCTCTAGGCCAAAATTTTCATTTAGTGTTCTTCAAGGCTGTGACAGAACATTCTTGGTTGAGGTGCCGGTACTCATATCTTGATAATAAATTTGAAAAATGCCTCTCCCACCCCTCTTCTTCCTTTTCCCTGCTGCCCCCAGCTCTGCAACTGGACCAACCAAAAAGGGGCCAGTACTCCGTACCCTTGCATACCGTCACCAAAAAAGCACTGCTTTAAACCAAGACCAGACGAGTGTGGCAGTTGACGTTAGAGATGGCACTAAACTGATGTAAAGATTATTGTTAGTTTTATGAATTAGGAGATACTGTCCCCATGGTTATAGATGGATGCAGTATGGTATTAACGGATATATAAATAAACAGTGTGTTGGCACTGCTGTATATATCTCATAGTGTTAAGCTGCCTGCTTCTCATCAACCCACGTAAGTCTAAGGAATGCAAAGGTCTTTTCAAGATCACTTTATCTTTTCTGTCCTTAAGTGACACTTGCCAAATTTATATCCTTATAGACTATTATTATCCCAACACTGCTTCTGGTGGTTTTTCCACATAGATGATAGTTACACCTATTGTACTTAGTATGACTTTACTTTTCTTGTGATAAATCCTGAAAATTAATGTATTGTATCCTGCAGATTGCAGAATGAAACTGTCCTAGAGATTGTGAATATTCTGGTTTTGGAACACTGCCAGTTAGAGAGGAACTAATGTCTTAATGATCTTAGTTAATGAAGTGAGGGGATTCAGTAGTAAATTTCCCAGAAAGATATGTATGTATGAGTATACATATACCGACCAAACAAAAAACTACAAAGAAAACAAACAGTAATGGATATACGTTACCATTTTAGAGAAATTAAAAATACCTTTGAAAATAAAATGCATTTGCTATATAGTGTGAGTGACAATCCTAAAGAAAATGGGTTTGTTCCATACTGGAAATGCAGCCAAAGCTCTCACTGACTTTAAGTGAAACTTTTATGTTTGGATAAAATAGAAACTTTTATGTCTTGGCTGCACAAAAAATTTAGGATTGGGTGCTAACTGTTTAACATAGGTTTCACTTTTTAAAATAAAATTAAAGAGCAATGAAATCTTTTGTTAAATTTTTTGCTATGTTTATTTCTTGATTTGGTAAATTAAGAGAAAGCCAAGTTAAAAATGTGGCGTATGTGTCTTTTGGAATGCAAATCTAATAAATTGCAATTTCCACTGTTTTTCAAGATAAGCATCCACAGCTGTTGATCAGTGGTATAGATTTTAGAATTAAAAACTGGCCATCTTCATAATTTCTATTTAGGCCTTAGAGCAGACCTGCATATCTATAAAACTGTAGAGGGAGCAAAATAATTGAGAACATCACTTGCAATGTGTTCCACAGATCTGGGCCGAGTACTTGCCAATGCACACAGAGCTCTACAGTCTATACCTAAAGCAACCCACCATTGGGAATATAAAGTCAAAGGAGAAAAATTGAGCATTTAATGGTCTACCATTATTGTTGAAATCACAATGACAGGCCATGATCTTCAAGTACAATTTTTATCCTTCTATAGTAACTGAAATTACAGCATTTCATACCCTGACTATATTATAGGGAATAAAACATCTGTCTAAATATTAGAGATATAAAATCCTCAAAATAAAGATATTTGAGAATATCTTACACAAAGCACCTTTCCACCTGCTTGCTTAGTGTAATGCAGTCATTATGGCAATAAATGTTTCTAATAAAGTATGAAAATGGATTGTTTGCTTTGCTGCTTGTATGAACTCTCATTTCTCTTTTTATTATATCGAATCTGACATTTGCTTACCCTTTATCAGTGGAATATTTAATCAACTCCAATCTGTAAGAAGCAAGAGGAATTTCTATTGTATTTAAAATCTGTCCCACATGAAAAAGGACTGGGAAATAGCTCATGCAGTGTATGGAATGTGTGAAGAGTGTTAGAGTTACAATTCTGAATATTTATCTAGTCTACAAAAAAGATAGTTCTAAACATGTATAATATCATCTATGTCTCCATCAATTGCTTAAGGAAATGCTGAAAAAATGTAATGATTTAAAATTTCTAATTTTTATCCACCATACATAATCTATAGATTTAAAATATTCAGTTTCATTGGGTTATTTTCAGCCTCTACAGAAATATTCTATGGAGTATTTCCTCTCTACTCTTTTTGATCTATTGCTTTTAAGAAATGTCATACTTATATCTCCTGTAATTTATTTGGGTTGTTGACCAAAATTCTCCATAGAAACTGTGTTTCCTCTCCTTCTGCATTTTGGCTAATCCTCTGTTTTAGACAATCTAATGACAAGTGCTAGTTATCTAGAGGTACATGGCTTTCAGACCACTACAGTATGATTTATGGTTCTTGTTGTACAGAAAGCTCACAGATGTGAAAACTTCCAAATAGGCATCTAACTTTTGTAATAAATGCACCTAACAGCATTTCTGCAAATATATCTCAAACAGTATGAGTGATGTATTGTCAGACAGAGCATAGCTTGACTTGGTCCAGTTCTGTTTATGAACTTGGCATTTATGTGTTTCAAATTTCAAACTCATTTAGTTGCTCAAATGCTCCTAAAAACAAGCGTATCCTGACCATTGTTAGTTAATTATTTTAATTAAAATATTTGAATCAATTTTACTAAAGATCTGCAATGCCATTGATACTTTTGACCATTTTAAATGAGCATATTAACAAATATAAGTAAATGAACATTGAGATTTCCAAGTTATAAAAAGATTAACCGGAATACAACTAACTGTACAATTCAAAAGCATGGCGACACATGATTAAATTAAAGGCCAGTACTTTGAATAAATAAAAGGAAATCCTTTACACAATACATGGTCAGACAAGAAATTCACTACCACAGGGGAAGGAGGCTCATTGAGACAAATGCTGCAGCTGGATTTAATAAAGGACTGGGTAATTTTAGGACTATTATTAAAATATGTACCTCTGCAAGCTAAGATAATGGTCAGGGCTATCAAGTCTCATGCTTCAGTTTGTAAGGTGGAAATCAGAGACCCTTTCCCATTTATAGTGCTGAATAGTGCCTTCTGATGGTTTTCATCTTTTGAAAAATCAGGTACTGCCTACTACCAGACATTAGACAGACTAGAGAGATCATTGATCCCATCTGAGATGACAATTTCTAGGATCTTAGGAGAAAAAATAATTACTGAACATTTTATACATCCAACCTGAGTCTGCCATTTAAAAAAAAATCCATACATACCACCCCTCACTTATGATCGACCTCTGTTGTCCAGGGCAACAGAACAAATACAGTATGCTGATCATTCTTCTTCTTTGCATGAATCTGGCTATGGGAGAAGCTTTTGTCAAACATAAACTGTGTTTAACCCCGATGTACAGACTTTGTTCAGGGTACTGATCTAACACAATTTTTCTTCCTACAGTGTCCCTTGTTTCCACTTTGTAGACTGTATGGCATCCCTAGCATTTCTTCACAGGACTTTGTAGATCAGCTAAGAGCAGAGAATTTTGTTAACTTTATTTCATGTATGTTGGCTATGTCTACACTTACAAAAGCTAGTTCGAATTAGTTCATTCGAATTAACTAATTCGAACTAATTTTAGCTAGTTTGAATTAACTTAATTCGAACTAGCATGGCTCCACTAGAATGCTAGTTCGAACTAGCCATGTCCATGCAGGGCAGTTGCTTAGTTCGAATTAGTCAGTTGCATGAAGGTTAATCTGCGGATTAGTTCGAACTAATATGGCCACATTGACTTAATTTGAACTAACTATTTCGAATTAAGGGTTAGTTCGAACAAAGCAATCGAATTTATTAGTTCGAATTAAGGAAGCCCTTAATTCGAACTAATGAAAGCCTAGTGTGGCCAAGGCTTAAGTTAGTTCGAATTAAGCTTCCTTAATTCAAACTAACTTGCAAGTGTAGACATAGCCATTGATTCTAATACTTGTTACCCAGGGAGGATCATCTTTCCAATGATTTGATTAAGATGTGGGACGTGGTCACTTATCCTGCATACTTGAATGAATAAATCCTATGGCTTATTGAGTGTCATTGCTGCTAGGATAGCGATGCCCAAAAAGAAATGTGAAGCAAATGAGGTTCACTGAAAAACTCTTTTCAAAAAAATTAGCCAGCTTCTAAGATGCTCTCTATTATTGTTGCAGGTCAGAAATGCAGAGTTTGAAAAATAGTTTAGTTAGGAGACTTCCTATGGAATACAGAGCCTTTCCCCTCTAGGTAAACTGGCATGAATCCAGCTCTGGTTGGTAACAATTGGGAAGCTGACTATCTGGAGGCTGTTATGTTACCTTTGTGAAGTAGATTGTTGAGTTCAGTCCAGTTTAGTGCTCATCATAAAAGTGAACATTACAGTTGGCACTCATCGATAGCTTTTTTAGTGGTCCCCTTAAAGAAACCCAGGACTCTGAATGGGCATGGATACTGACCTAGTTTCTCACTTCTGGAAAGATTCCAGTGCATTTTGGGGAAGCTTGCGCTGCTACTGCTCATTTCATTCCTGTTTTGGGAAAAACAGACAACTTTGGTTTTCAGTACCAGCATCTTTTCCGAACATTAAATTGACTTAGAAAAAGAAAATAAAGAAAAACTGGCTGTGAATGTCAGAATTATTCCTGGCATAAATTTATTTAAATACTATTTCCCAAACAGTTGTATTCAAGCACTTCTGAAATGGCAACATATTTATGAAAATGTATATGCTTGTTATTCCACCTCAAGTCAACTCTGATCTGTACTTGGATCTGTTGGATCCAGTGATGTCTATTTCAGACCTGACTATAAGATAAATATATATGCTTGGCTAAATCCTTTAACTTTTGCTTGTTTAACTGCATATTGTGTAAGCATAATGGGAGCAGAACTCACAGCCCTAAAAATCTCAGGTTTCTATCACCTGAACAAAAGCTGAATCTATTGCCTGTGAGCAATAGGAGGACTGTTATCTTCTTTATTATCTTCACCCATCAGTTGCTGTGATAATGGCAAAAACTTGGGCTAAGCAGAATCCCTCTAGCTGATATCTGTGATATGCATTCACAAAGCCAGTGTGTCAGAGAATTGCTACATTTCTGGGTAATTTGGCCTCATCTTATTAAATTAACATTTTTTGCCATCAAAAACAGTGAAGCTGTGGATTTTTTTAAAGTTAGGCCTTGCATTTTAAATATATTTTAGATGAATTGTTAAAAGCACACTGAGACTTTTTGGCATTGAATAAAGAAGCCATTATAATTCTGGAGTCAGCCTTATTATTTTAAGTACTGTAATGCACTCTACTTCAGAGTACATTGAAGACCACCCAGAAATTTCTTTCGGTAGAGACTTGAAGCTGCCTCCTTACTTAACACAGGTCGTCAAATCGTTGCAGAGATTTCCTATTCCGAAAGATCTATATGCTCTGAATCCAATTAATGGAGAGATTGTTTCTCACCTAATTTCTCATAATATCAGACACGGTCAGTCCATAGTGTATAACTCTCTGAAGCTGTTGGCAGATCAGAAGCCCTTCCTTTGGAATTATTTAACTTAGGGTGGGCTGCCAAACCCAAGACGCATGAGCTGCAGGGGCAGAATGTAAAGCCCATTCATTTTATTTAGGGTGAGGCGGAGGTAACTCTGTGTTCAGTTCTGCTTTTGCAAAATCTTAGCCCTGTTGGTTTTGCTTTCCCCAAAGCTAAATCCAAACTTTCCTTCAGGCAGGCAATGAGAAGGATTTGACTGTCATTTCTTTAACATAAAATAGGGACATCCAACTGACTCGATCCCTTAGCTGAGGACTGCATGGGGAATGTCTGACTGACACTGTTTCCAGCAAGGAGTAGATCTGACGACTTATCATGGTATGACTAGCCCGCTAATGGAAATCAAGGCCTCAATCTTCCCTTGACTACATTCTGAAGGCCTGGAGAAAATCGATTGTTCAGGTGGCCAGTTAGGAGTTAATTAGTAGACCAGGGCCGGACCTAATAAAGGTCACCTACGCTCAATTAAAGGAAGTACTTTTCAGTAGAGGGAGCTCTCAGAGAAGCCAAGCAGGAGGTGTACTCTTGGTGTTACCGAGCTCTCTGGGGAGCCTACCATAGCATGGAGCTTGAAAGAGATGCTGCTAGACAGGGGAGAATTCTAGAGGAAGAGTTGCAGTTGGCAGATATCCAGGGGGCCTGGCTTTATCAGGGGGAGGCCCTAAACAGTGACAGGAAACCTCACTGCATGGGTTGAACTCTTCAGGGGAAGAGCTGCCCTTGATAGACCTTTATAAACCCCACTCTGAGGAGGATTCTGTCCAGGTACCAGGAGAGAGCTTGACTCCAGTGGCATAGTTGTGAGCTGAGAGTACCCCAGGTAAAGAGCCTAGATGGCATCTAGTAGTGGACTCAGGTGGGATCAAATGGACTGAGAGTGATTCAGTCTCTGGCTGAAGGATTTGTTTTTATACTTTGTGGTAGTTTTTCTATTAAATAAATGAGACTGACTGAAGAGAGTACACCTTAACATCCAAAGCCTGCTTAGATTTATTCATATTCCAGGTGAAGGGAAATCAAGGCAGGCCTCACTAGGGCCCATGTAGGAAACAGCTTGCACTATGACACTGCTTCAGTTTTCAACATGGAGACTGATGGGCAGAGAATCTGAATTCTGCTTCTACCAATTAGGTGATGTGTGGATGTAGTTATAACTGATTACTGTATCCTTGGAGCATCTTACTTGTCCACACCTCTGCCCCCATGGCCTGAGGGTGGCATAGTGTGATACTCTTCAGATTATTCTGTTAGGTCCTAATTATACTTTGAAGACATCTTTCTGTAGAATATCTTTCTTTTTTAATTCAGATTATCAGATTGGATTATAACCTGGTCTCTTCTCTTTTTTTCAGTTTAATTAAGCCATTATTCTGTACCAATACAGAAAAGTAAAACTCCCATCTTTATTAATATAATACAAAAGATTGAATAAGAACCACTGTTGATTATGGACACACAGAATCCTCAAAAATACTCAAGTATTCTTCACTAATTTTACCAGTTGACAGATCTGTATCATTTAAAGGTCAAAATCATTTGAGCTTACTCTATGGCTTTGTCTGTAATGGAATATTGTTTGTTGAATATCCACCCAGTTGCTACCACTGTTTCAGCACCACTAGTGATTACACTGTTAGCAGAACTACTGTAAACAAGGTTCCTGTAGACCCCAGCATTTTAAGCACCAGACTATGTACATCTGCTCTAAGCAGACTTAAATGAGACTGCTTAAAATGCAGATGACTGATCTGAACTTTGTCTATGCAAGCAGTTACAACAGTCTTACTACTGGAGGAGCTGAAAGAATGTAGTGATGGTAGAGAGTTGTAGCAAAATCTCCATGTTCTTCTCCTATGCACCATCTCTCAGGAAAGTCCCAAAACTATGGGCTAAATTCACTCCTGTTGCATAGGTTAACAAATAAGAGAAGAGAATATAGGGATTATTTTTATAGCTGCTTAGAGTCTATCTGTTCTGGACCCAGACAAAATGCTGCTTCTATCAGTTCCAAATGTCTGATGGTGCTCCATTGCTCTGGCAGTTCCAGTCTTCATGTGCTCGCTATCCAGCAGCCTTGGGGAAGTGAAACTCTCATTGCAAAGTATCTGCAGCACAGTCCTTGAGATATTCTTTTTGTATTTCTGCAGGGAGAGTACCTCTGGGTGTCTGTACTTAGCGGCTGCAACTCCTTTCTCGCATGATAGCAGGAAACTAATATTTTGTTCTCTGCTGTTTTTTTTTTTTTCCTTGAGCTCTCATGGAAAACAGGTAAAGTTACAAAAACTTTCAAAAACTGTCTGAGAAATACATACACTCCACAGGTGGAGTACAATGGTCTGGGTGTTTCAGTCCATGCCTTCCTTCCTTCCTTCCTTCCTTCCTTCCTTCCTTCCTTCTATAAAAGATTTCTCTCTGTACTGTGAGAAACAGAAAAGATCATGCTGGGGATCTTCCTTTGTGTCCAGAGGCGAAAATGTTTAAGCTACCCAAGTGAAAGAATGGGCTTTCATATTATGTGCAGCATTCTAGGTTGGAACGACTATGCAGTGTGGGAGTGCTACATGGACTCCAGTCTTCTGCCATCTGAATTTAACAATAATGGCTGTGTGTTACTTTGTCTTTCTAATCCAGTGAAAGGGACGGTTTATGCCAACGAGTAATGAAGTTACTCTAATGACTGTCCTGTGTGCTTTGTCAGGGGCTAGATGACTGGACCAGCTACTGGCCTGCTTTCTGACCAACTATGCTGCTAGGTAACCAGCAGCCATGCTTATAAGCCTGGCCCAATAGCAGATCAGTGGTTATTTAATATAAACTATTCCTAGAGCTGTGCTTGCCCCTGTTTCAATCCCTGCTCCTACTTTGTTCCAGCCTGCTTTCAGTTACTGCTCCCCTCTGGTTTCAGACTTCTATTTTGCCTTTTGTCTCTGGTTGCCCCTCTGTCTCTCTGCTACTGATCCCTGGCTCTGCTTCTGGCTTATGACTGTCCCCTGGCATTGGCATTTGGCTTCTGTCCTTCCAGTTCTGACCCTGGACTTGTTTCCTGGACTCTGCCTGCCTTGGATCCAGTTCTAACTGACAGGTTGAGCTCTAGCTTCCACTGCTAGGTATGACTACCCATGGCCTGATTGGCTATACACTTATAGTTTGCAATGTTATGGCTGTGGGGGGTCCCAGGTTATTAGAGAGACAAAGTGGGTGAGGTGATACCTTTTATTGGTTTTATAGTAATTCCTTAAAATAGTAATAAAAATGATGTTGTCCCATGGCTGCATTTCTTGATTTTTTTTGCCAATACCACATAATCATAATAGGTTTGTGTATATGCCTTGGTTCAAATTTTCAAAAGGGGCACCTAAATTTATATGCACAAAATACATGCATAACTCCAATTCTACATGTAGAACTCATATTTGCTCATGCAAACTGGATAATTACTTATCTAGCTTATTATTTGCATGTGCAATTATTTCACTTGGGTACATGGCAGCACATCTGCATGCATAAATGGGGAATGTAAGCCAGTTTTTCATAAGTCATAGATGCTAGAGATAAATAAGACCTACGAGGTTCACTAGTCCATTGTACCTGTGAAGATTGTTTTCTATTGTATATCGACTACTGTTTTGTCTCTAGTTTTAAATTTCCCATGGCTGCTCCACTTCTGAGGCCGCTTTTAGAAATTCGGACTTGGTGGAATAGTGGAGCCCAAAAATTTCCAAAGGCTTGGAACACATACTGAATTCAGGGGTATTAGAGCCAGGGACTGATCACCTGTGTTTTTCTAGTATTTTATTGAAATCAATGGAAATTACTGTTGCAAAGGAAAACATAAGCTGTGACTGGGTTATGTTAAAAAAATTAAACACTGATTTACAGTTTTTTTTGTTTTGTTCGTATGAACAACTGAGGGAGAGGAATGATGTTTAAAGCGCTACTTCCTCTGTGATTATTACAGTGTATTGTTTTGGAATAGGCAAATGTTGTCTGCGCTAACAAATTACTTGTAAAAGGTGCAGTAATTTTGGGATGGCAGGGAGTAGAGTAGGTGACATAAATGGCCTTTTGATCTCTGAGGCCCAGATATACCAAAGGGATTTATGCGTTACAGATGCTGGGCATTGCGGTGCCTAGAAGAAGCACAGGAACAACATTGTAATCCACAGAGCCTAAGATAGATGCCTAGGCTCATATGTAATGAGTTGGGAGAGATAGGCATCTTACACTGCAATCAAAAGAGTCAGAACACTAGGCAGGGAGCCACTAGGAAATGCTGACTAGAGAGGTTTACCCCTCCCCTTTTCATGCCCTTTTAGGCACCTATCTCTGCATGTGATCCATGAACCAGGGAAGATGGGTGTTTTGATGCCCAAGTCACATGCTTGGAGCTCTAAACAGCTCTAGGAGGATGGAAGGGGGAGGACTCTAGTGGCTAGTGTCCTCACCTAGGATGTGGGAGAAAGGGAATTGGCCACATCTCAGAGGAGTGCCCTAACTTAACTCTTCCACTGGTCCCATCAATATTTTATTAAAGTAGAACAATTTCAATTGGTGAGATTGATAGCATGGGTCACAGTGAACTAATCCTTAGTTAGTCCCCTGAGCAGTAACAGATCCTTTGTTCAAGTCCCTTCTTCACCTCTGGTAGAAGGGGGAACCTAAACTGAGGGTCTCCCACAGCCTGGGTGAGTACTCCATCTGCTATCTTAAAGGTTATAAGGTAGGTCATTGTCCTCTTTTGTATGAACTTGCTATATGGGTCCAATGCAGTATGCAGCCTCTGAGCATGCCTACCAGATTGGCCCTGGCAGACTACTTACATGACTGAACACCTGTCTTTCTTGGTTTGTGAAGTGTTGTGGACCCAAGGCAGTGAGCCAAAGTGTGTATATTCAGAGGCCAAAACATAGCTGTCAAAGAAACCTTTGTTACAGAAAAACAAGGATTCCTGTGGCACTTTAAAAAACTAATACACTTATTTATTACATGAGGTTTTGTGGGTAGAATCCCACTTGGTCTGATGAAGACTGACTAGACTACTCTGGTTTCCCTTCAGACACTTTATTACAAAATGTATGTGCCAAATTCATTTAAGCACCTACAGGGTTAGGTGGCAGCTAAGTGGGAGTTTTGTGGATCACATTTATGCTTAAAAACATGACTTAGGCTCAAAATACCTCTTTGGATCTCACCCTAACTTCTCCAAGTATGTAATTTGTTAACTGGTCAAACAAAAAATTAACAACAAATCACAGGGGAAAGTATTATGTTAAAAAAGTTGTCATGCAATACCAATCAATATTAGTATCAACAAATTATTGTATAATTAGTACTCATTTCTCAGATCTGAGATATCTTGATGAGATAATTTAATCATACTCTTCTGATAGCCATTAGTAAATTGTTAATTAAGAACTAAGCAACTAATAATTACTGTTGAAGCCACTCAATTAAAAGATGCTGCTCTCCAAACTTTGTTCACACAATATATTTTACTGTCATATCCAGAGATGCTGGCAAAATTAAAAACACCCAAATATTTCTCCTTCATTTCACAGCGGCAGCAATTTTTAGCCTCTTTTGTTATTTTGATTTTTAAAGTTTGTGGGCAATTAATTCATGTGACTAAGGAATATGTCTCTGTGGTTTTGCTAAGAAAATATTAAGATTAAGAGATTTAACAAATAACAAACAGTCTTTACCAGCAAATAGTTTCCCTGTGCATAACATGCCTAGAAAATATTTGCACTTTGACTTGCTGTGGTACATAAGGAAAAAAATGAAGAAAAAATATATGTCCCAGACCTGGATAACCTAAAATTAACTCCACATGTCAAACTGATTGCCTGACACAAGATAGGCATATTCTGTGATGACATATAAATTGCATGTTCATCCTGCAGACATTCCCTAATTATAAAAGAGATATTATTTCCCATGTTCATTGCTAGCAAATGTATGTTACTCTGGTGCACCATAATTTCAGTTCAAGTACTACATCAAAGTTTGCCGAATATGAAACACAAAGTATGTTCAATTGTAATTACAGAAAGGAGTGGATTTCTAGAGTATTATGTTTTTGGTGATATTTTATTTTATTGGTTTTCAAATACACTTAAGAGTGCCAGTCTAAGCAGCCAGGGATATTGGCAAAACAAAGTTCCAAAATAAGATATGGTTTTAATAAAGTAATGCAGAACAACTTGCTTTATATTTAGCACTGAACAGGTTTTAAAACACTGCAGGACATTGAGAACCAATGGTGGAAAGGATACTGAACTAGGACTCATGGGTTCTGTTCAGGGTTCTGCCATTCAAGTGCCATCTGATCCTGAGACCATCATTTCCCTTCCTATGCCTTGGTTTTTCTTTCCATAAACTGTAAGCTGTTTCAGGTAAGGACTGAATGTTTGTACTCTACTAGCATAATGGGGGTTTGTTCTAAGTAAAGGGTTCTGGACCCACTGTCATACAAACATATAAGAATAACTTTATATAAGAAAAGTTCCAAAGGGGTAGCCGTGTTAGTCTATTGTAGAAAGACAACAGAGTCCTGTGGCACTTTTAAAGACTAACAGATTTATTCTTTAAAAGTGCCACAGGACTCTGTTGTCTTTATATAAGAAAGTGAAGAAAGGAGAAAGTATGTAAGAAAACAAAACATGAAGGAAAGGGAAAGATGAAGAGTCACATTCTGTTTTTCAGTCTGATTCTCCTACATTTTCCTCCATGTCTTAGTCCTTTAGATCAAGAGGTCAATTTAATTTTAAGTCAGTGGCAGCTACATGTGCACTGAAGGCTGACAATGGTGGTAAAGAGGAAAACATGATTAACTATTACTTTATTCTTGCAACCAAGCCCAGTTTTTTTAAAGAGACATTTCCTTGTAAGGGTGTGATCTTTTCAATTTCTTGTCAGTCTCAGATATGTATTATTATACTATCCTTATTTTGCCTCTCATGATTCCTATAGTAACCCATGCTATTTTGTATAGCTGTATTTCTCTGCTCACTCACATCATGCAGGAAAGCAGAGATTTGCAGAAATGAGACATTTGAGGCTCAGTATGTGACCAGATTTTCCAGAGAGAGTTTTCCTGACCATACTCAGAATACATTCTGACACTCTCCAGGGTTCCAAGATAGTCTTAGTCTGATAGTCCTCAACTATTTATACATGTTGGTACAAATAGTTTCTTTATGGCACAAGCTCCCAAGAGGCATTATGCCTGCATGAAATCAAGGCCGTTCCGTGTGCTGTACTACTCTAGTGTGGAATGGTGAGTCTACCCCTACCCATTTCCTTTGGCTAGGCTACACCTCCATAGGGTAATAGCAGGGAGCAGTCACTACTCTAAAGGAAGTCCTTGGCTTGTGTCTTTCTCTTGACCCAGTACCAAGAGATTACAAAAAGAGGGAAGTTCTTGTACTGTTCCCCCCATTTTACTAACCAGCCCTTTAATGGAGTCCACTTACAACCAGTGAAATAGTCAGGTAAATTAGTCTCTTTTCAGTAACTTTATTAGCATGATGTATTGTGGAAGCAGTTCAATAGTAATATGTTAGATACTCCATTGGTGTAGAGGACTGCATTTACATGGTTATGGGGCGAGATGGGCTTTCTTCAATATGTTCACTTTGCATTACTTTCCATTTTCTTTTATTTAGTAACTGGAGACCACAGCCTGAGAGGCCATTTCTGAAGTCTCTCTTTCATCCATGAAACTTATATGGAGACTTTGTCCTGGCTTTTTTTAGCAGGCAATTGCTAGCTATTTCTGATAATTTGAGGATGTAGTGTATCTTTCTCATGGTGATTAAAAAAAATCTGAATTTCAATTTCTTCCCTGTTGTATTGTATATGCTAAGTTAACCATAGCTTTGTGAATCTCACTGCTACTAAATGTGTATCCATCAGTGTCTCAGTATGTTACCAGGGCATTTCCCTTCCTTGTGAACCTTGAAAGATATGTTTAGTTAAAGTGTTATGAATTTTATTGTCCTTAATTTGTCTGTCATTTGACTTGTAGAAAGAGCTTGTGTGACTGACCAAAGGACTGGGGTTATCTACTTATCAGTAGAACATAGCAGTGAAAACTGAAGTATAGGTTCCTTCAGGGGAGCCTGACAACTCACCTCATCTCAGCTTATTCCATGTCCTTATTCATTCCTCGGTGACTCTGCTGAGCCATCTAAACCATCAGCTAGAACTAACAATGCTCGTGATGGTTTTGGTGATGCAATAAGAACTACAACTGGTTTTAAACAAATCATTGAATGGCAACAACTTTCAGGCACCAGTGTCCTAAACTAAATTCAAATTAGTGAGCAAGAGATGAAAAGTTATTTCACTGTAATGTCCTGCTGCTTCTTTCCCTAAAATTTTCCTTTTTAATAGTACTCAGAATAAGGTGACCAGATGTCCTGATTTTATTAGGACAGTCCTAGTATTTGGGGATTGTTCTTATATAGGCACATATTAACTCCTGTTTCCTGTCCTGATTTTTCACACTTGCTATCTGGTCACCATAACTCTGTGTGTTAAAATACATGTTTGAGGGTGGACTTGGGGGCAGGGGGAATCAGTAAATCTCTTGCCGTTTACACCAAGAGAACATGGCCTTGCATGCTGACAGTGATTTATTGTCTGAGATCTCAAAATGTCTTTATTGGCTTTCTTTTGTGATAGCAGAAGCTGAGGTATTGTTATTCTCTTAGCCAGGGCAATTTATATATTCTAATACTGAACATTCTCTTTTATATTGGGATGTTCTAACTACTAAAAGGGCTTTTTCCCCCCCTCCAATCCCCAATCCCCAAGTAAAAATTCTTCCTTCTCTACCTTGTCTCAGTTTTTTGTTTAGTCACATAAAACGTAGGTGTTTTCACGGAACCTGTGATCATTTCAAATAAATATCACAGATCTATCTGTCCAGGGCTTGCAGTGGGTAGAAGGAAATGCCAGAACTGAGATGATATTCCCTTCAGTGAGGGAGGTGGGTTCATCTAAACATTTTCTTTAATTTAGACTCTGGTAGGTTCATCTCTCCCACCCTGAGGTTCACCTTTGAATCAAACCCACAGAATCAAGATGTAACATGGAATTTTGTGAAGAACCATGAAAACCTGTATGTTGTGTGTGGTTCTGACATGAAACCATAATTTGGCACAAGTGCTCTTGGATATGTCTACACTGACATGTTGTGAACACTAGGCACAGCTCTAGTTTTCATCCTGTCATTGTGACATGATCTACTTTTTACCACTGTAATTTATTAATTAGTAAAAAGCATGTGCTAGGCACTTCATACACAAATAAGACACACTCTTTGCCCTGAAGTGCTTGGACTAATACTATTGCTTCAGAGTTGCCTAATGCGACTGTGGACATGCTGCCAAAGGTTTACTTTCAGAGTTCCTGTGGATAATATTCTAGTATCTTCTATCCCAATAGGCATTATGTGTTTCCTATAAAACATTTTTGAAGCACAAATGCCCCCCAAATCTGTGTATTCCCTTTCTCTATCCTTCAGGTAGTTTCATTTTGCCACATAATCCTCTGTGCATGAGATCAGTGTGAAGAGGGCTTATTCTAGAAAATATGAGCATGGCAGCGTTAGTCAGGCTGTCCATCTAAAGCTATCTTAGCTTGGCATCTCTGACCTAATGAAACTGGCATACCACCTTCTGAGCAGGCACAAAGCCATCCTAACAGATGGGCATGAGTGTGAACAGGTGAGGCACCATGTAGGAGCATTTAGTTTGTTAGTAAAGGGCAGAATTTCTGGACGGGAATACTAAACCAAGCCTATAAATTAGGGGATATGCCACCTTTATGCTTTCTTTCTAGTTCCAATTAATTAGAGGTAATACTGTAATGGGATGAAGAGAGATAGTAGAACATGGTCTCTATTCTTCTGGGGCTTTCTGCCAAGGACTCCATGGAGCTTCCTTAACACTAATTTTGTTGAATAGGCATAAAGGGCTTAGATGCCACATAATATTTCTAATGGAAACATCACATAACTATTTTACATGTATAAAATCTAGTTTGTTGATTTTTATATCTATTTCGTTTGATTGCTGAACACAGCCTGTTTGCCTGGAACACAACTTTGACTTCAAGGGCTCAGTTGTCAAATTAAGGCTGAAATCCTGGCCCCACTGATCTATAATGGTTTTGCCACTGACTTCAGTTGGGTCAAGATTTAAGCATAGATTTATAAAGGCATGCTCCTACAGCCATTGAAATTAGCTGAAATTTTACAATTGATGGCAGAGAGTGCGGGATTATGATTTAAATTATAAATCACCACGGGGGGAAATAAACACGTGCAGAGATCCAGCAGAAAATTTATGCTCACTTTAGATTCAATGTAATCCCAATTTCAGGGATTAATTTAGGTACAATGTAACCCCAGTTTTAGGGACTAACTCAGACTCAAGTTGAATGCTAAAATATAAATCAAAGGATGATTTAAATGGGACAAATGGTGTCATAGATCTTCAGACAGATCTCAGTACAGGTCTGAATTCCACTACTAGGATGATCAGAGGAATGGAAAAGCCTGCCTTGTGAAAGGAGATTCAAAGAGCATGGCTTGTTTAGTCTAATCTAAAGGAAGTCGTGGAGGGAAAGCTGTTATTTAAGTTAAGCACCAATCTGGGCACAAGAACAAAATGGCTATAAACTGGCACGTTTAGGCTTGATATTAGACAAAGGGTTTTAGCCATCAGAATAGTAAAGCTCTGGAACAGCCTTTCAGAGAGAGCAAGGGAACAAAAACCCCTAACTGATTTCAAGACTTAGCTTGATATGGAGGAATGGTATGATGAGATTGGCCACATGCCGTTGTAGGCAGTCTGCAATTGCTAGCAGCAAATAGCTCCAACTGCTGGTGATGGGACACTGGATGGGAAGGGCTCTGAGTTTTTTTCCAGGTGTCTGGCTGCTGGGTCTTGCCCACATGCTCAGGATCTGACCATATTTGGGGTCAAGAAGGAAATTTCCCTCAGGTCAGATTAGCAGAGACACTGGAGATTTTTCTCCTTTCTCTGCAGCATGGGACCATAGCTTAAATGCATATTTAAACTCATCTAAAAGATGGATTATCTGTAACTTGAAATCAATAAATCATGATTTAAAGACTTCAATAACTCAACCAGAAGTTATTAGCCTGTTACAGGAATGGGTGAGTGAGGCTCTGTGGCCTGCTAGGTCAGACTAGATGATCATGATGGTCCCTTCTGGCCTTAAAGTCTGAGTCCATCATAAACTTGCCACCATAACTCTAAGCTCATCTATTGCCAGAGAAAGAAACAAAACAATAGAGTTGGATCTGGATTCTGAACCTCACAAACTTATTACAGTTGTTGAGATACAGGGTTAGATTTGAGTTTGATACATCAGTGCAGGAGTAGTTGAGATAATGTTCCATAGCTGAATGTTAAATCAGCACTCTACTATAACCCCAAACTTTCCCTTTTGTGGAGAACTTTGAAATTCTGGGGTTTTATTCTGAATCAGAATGAAACCAAGCAGGAGAATAACAAAGGCCATTTTGTAGGGACTTTTCTCGGGTCAGCTGTAGAGCTCAGCATTCTTTTAAACAGCCTACTCTTATAGGTAAGAATTCAGGTGGCTGTAATAAGTTGCACTGGCCCTTTAAGGCAGGCTAGTGGGCTCACATGGTCTGGTCCAGCCAAGGACAAAGGCTTTCTGCTAGCTTTTGTAGTTCAGAGGTACTATGGAAGCTGTAGGCCTCACAGCAAGAAATTCTGGGAAGAGAAACTGTCTGTGTAAGAGCTCTCTTTTCCTCAGATCAGGAACAAACCTGAAGGGGAAAAGTCTTTCATAATCCTGGGTATGTACTATAGTGCTGTTCCTGCAGCTGCCCAAAACCCTGGAAGGGAATCTTTTTCTATTATGGAACTGTAATTGGGGAACTCAAGAAGTGGGTAAACCCAGGATTTGGGAGAGGGAAGAGATCCTGGACAAGGAAACCAAGAGGAGCTTGGAGGACTACACCAGCTATTTGCTGCTTCGCTTGGGGTCTGGAACCTGAACTTCTGGAGGAGGATGTGAGGGTCTTGTTTCCTCTTAACTGAGAGATCACCAGCGAACATTGTTCTTACAGCTCAGAGAGAGGAAAAGTGGGATTTTCCTTCTTATGGAAGAACTGGAATTTTTTATTTCAGCTGAATGTCAAATTACCCAACCAGTGAGAAGGAGACTGAGATGGCAATTACAACCAACAAGAGAAGGTAAGCACAGAATCTAAATGTAGGTACCTCCTTCTAAAAATGTTGGCCACTGTCTTGAAGCCATATTAGCAGTCCGTTTATATTTAATATCCTCATTTTCCTTCCCACCCCCTTAGGGGGAACCTTCCAGTGTATTTAGCATAAAGGGGCTCATTAGGTTTTGAAGTTCAGTCCTGATTTATGGAAATAGGGTGGTAGAACTGTTAATTCAAATCATTATCACTGCTATTGTTTGGCTGGAGATAATTTTCTGCAGCTTAAGAAGGCAGAAGCTGTCTTTACATTGACAGCTATATATTTGCAAAGGAAATGATAAAAACTTCACTTTTTCAAATAAAAAATTTCCTCTTTCAGGCTATTATAGAATAAATTTTACAAAACACGAAGGCCCTTGGTCTTTTTCAAACCTGCTAAGTTCTCCTTTTCCTGACATTCACTATGTTCTGGAAAATGTTGCTGTGTGTTTCACTGACACGCCTGTCTCTCGCATGCAAACTGTCCAAAGCACCAGTAGCCATTCTTCCTGCTCAGGTCAATTGGAAAGAATGTGGATTACATTATAAATGTAATATGCTTTCATTAAGCTCTGGGAAATACCTTGGATGCTGCAGAGCATAACCGCCCCCCCAAACCCTCCATTGTTAATAACTCTGACATTCTAACTGTTCCCCCAGCTACAGACCCCTGAAAACTATATCTGCAAATATAGAAACATCAGCCAAATTTCATAGCTTTTAAGACAAAAACGAATCAGGAATTCTCATCACCTGTTCTGATATTCGGCATAACACAGGCCAGTAATTTCTGCCCAAAGCCCATATTGAGCTTCTGTGTTTTAGCCTTGTTGAAATCATTCATATACCAGAGCACAGTGCTTTTTTTCTAAAAAAAAAGGTACCGGAACTCCTATTGATGTCCGTCGTGTCATAAAGAAATAACACTGAAAATAGTGCAGTAAACAGTAAATTTTTGAATATATCAAAGAAATAAAAATACAAGGTAAAAACTGTTAAGTTTTATTAACTATGCAGGCCGCTAATATACTGAAAGACAACCTGTGAGGTCTTACAGCAGGGGTCCTCACACTTTTTAAATAGGGGGCCAGTTCACGGTCCCTCAGACTGTTGGGGGGCCGTATTATAATTAGAAAAAAAACGTGAATGCGTAGCTATCACGTCTGCTGCTGGCCTGTGTTTCTGGGTACTGGGTGGCAGGCAGTAATGCATCCACACACTTTTTGTTGGTGCTGTGGGCTCCGGCCAGGCCCAGAGTGTGGGACTGACCGATGTTAGCCTGCTGGCCTGCTGTTGTGTACGCAACTAGTAGCCAATGTTCCCTCTAGGTTTGGTGGCTTGTGTGCAAAATTTTCAAGCCATGTGAAAAACTTTTTCAGAATAAATTTTTGGGGAAAACTCACAAGACAGAAATTATAGGCATTAATTGAAGATAAAATGACTGTAAATAGAATTAATTAATTAATTGTGTTTAATTAATTTAATTGGAATGAATTTGGAATTGAAATCTAATTTTAAGAAAGGTTTTTATTTAAAATTAATTTTTAAAAAGTTTTAAAAAAGAAGGGAGAGAAAGAAAAAAGAGAAGGAAGGAGGAGACAAAGAAAAAAAGAAAGAAAGGAAGGAAGCAAAGACAGAAAGAGCAGGAAGGAAGGAAGACAAAGAAGAGAAAGAAAAAAAGGAAAGGAAGAAAGAAGAGAAAGGAAGGCAGGGAAGAGGAAGACAAAGAAGAGAAAAAGAAAAAAAGGAAAGGAAGAAAGAAGAGAAAGGAAGGAAAAGAAGAGGAAGAGAAAGGAAGGCAGGGAAGAGGAAGACAAAGAAGAGAAAAAGAAAAAAAGGAAAGGAAGAAAGAAGAGAAAAGAAGGAAAGGAAGAGGAAGAGAAAGGAAGGAAAGGAAGAGGAAGAGAAAGGAAGGCAGGGAAGAGGAAGACAAAGAAGAGGGAAAAAAAAGGAAAGGAAGGAAAGGAAGAGGAAGAGAAAGAAGAGAAAGGAAGCAGCCCCGGGGGTCTGGAGGGGGCGGTGGGGGCTGCCGGCCTGCGCGGGGGTCCCTCCTTGTCCCCACCCCCACCCCTCTAACCCGGGCCGTCTCCTTTTCCCCACCCCACCCCACAACCCGGCCCGTCTCCTTGTCCCCACCCCACCCCACAACCCGGCCCGTCTCCTTGTCCCCACCCCCACCCCTCTAACCCGGGCCGTCTCCTTGTCCCCCCACCCCTCTCCAGGCCTCCCTCCAGCCCCCTTACCTGGCCGGAGGCTGGGAACCACAGGGACGGCCGGCAGAGCTGCTTGTCGGCCAGTCCGCTCCCGCCCTGAGCACGCTGTAACTGCGCATGCTCAGGGTGGGAGATTTGAATCTCCCCAGCCCGGCCCAGCCTGCACAGCTGGGAGGGAGCACCGGCGGGGACCGAACGCGGCCCCGGCAGGGCAGACAGACCCCGGCAACGGAGCCTGATCCTGGCCCCGTGCCGGGAGGCCGACGCTGTCGGGAGAGTGGGGCGGGGTCGGCTCTGGGCCAGGAAGTCGAGGCGGCCGGTGGGTGGGAGAAGGAAAAAAAGGTGCCGGAACGCCGTTCCGGTGCGTTCCGGCAGAAAAAAAGCACTGCCAGAGAAATACTTAGATGGACAGTTAGTTCAACCAACATTGTTTCTGTTTGTCTAGTGTACAATGGGAAACATGGGTTTGAGTCACTCTACAAAAATTCAAAATACTGAAAAGATTTTTGTTTTTGTTTTCAAAATTAATTAATCTTCAAGCAGAATTTGTCAGTCAAACTTTAGCCCAAGCTGTGAATGTTTTGGAAAGTTATGAACATGTAGAAATGGAATTGCAGTAACTTAGGTAAACACCTTAATAAAAATGTGGGCTCTTTCTTCTACCTCCTGCCACCCACAGGCCTATGGCACCTCGCATATAAATGTACTTTATATCCTTCTTTTACCTGGTTCCCCACTAAACACTTACTTACTATTCTGCAGTAGATATTGATTTTAGGAGTAAATCAAGACTTTCCTTAAAAGTATTTTGGATTAATTTCTGAATTCTTATACAAATAATGATCCATTTATTTAAAATGAATGGGCTATGTAAACTGACACAGTGTGTTGAACTTCGGTTTTTAAACCGTCCATTTTACTGTATTCCCTTTAGCTTCTTTATTGTGATCAGCTAACGTAATAGAAATGGAAAAATGGAATATTTCTACTGAGACTTTAGTGTTGTATTAATACGGGAATGGATCCCTGTTGATGCTCATTTTGAACATTGCCTGTGACTACAAAGGATATCTTGGTACATCTATATTTGTGTATAAGGTCCAAATGTTTACATTCCACGTGATTACAAGTGCATGTTACCTACTTATGTTTTTTTTTAAAAGGTTACTTTGATACCTTACAATTCTGATACTGTGATAGTCAGTTCCAGGAAAGGTTTTATTTTGAATCAAAAGTGAAATCAGTAGACTTTCTTCCACAAAAGGTCTTGCCTTCCTTAGTTATATGCAAAAGACTTTCTCGTGTGCATAAACAGAATCCTAAACTTGATAGTAGTGAATTTTGGTGAAGATTGTTTTGATTAACCAGGCTCATTTGTTTACTTTCCCAGCTAGAAAAGACACATCTAGGTAAGTAGCCAAAAAGAGAGGGTATAAATACAGGACCGGGAATAGAGTTTGGCTCAAGTTGTATTGACTTTGGCAAAAACATGACATGAAAAATTATGCTGCAGATAAAAATAAATTATAAACTAGAAGTATTTGAATTAGAAGAGTTCTCTATGTAAACTTAATAAATGAATGCTAATTTAGTTACCAATTTGTAGCTATGAAACATAACCAGTGATGTTATTCTTTGGAACTTGTTTTGGAAAAGATTGCATACCCCATGAAGCAATTCTTCACAAAATGCATAAAAGTGTCATCTTATGTATAATTTATACAGCTAATGTTAGTTATGGTCTGTTTAATACTATTTAATGCTGCTGTATGACATCATTCTTTCATTTACCAGTTGCAAAAATAAAAAGACCAATCAAAAACATTTTATAGAGTAAGAAATATTGTTATTGGATTTGATTTAAAAAATTGTATAAGACAATAAACATAATCACAAGGGGAGGCATCTAAAGGATATTTAAAAGGGCATGATTGTGGTCTAGTATATATAGTATTTACTATACAGTTATTTTAATCATAATTTACTTACTGTGTATGTTATCTAATACACTGCTAATGTGCCTTGAGCAATTCATGTTGCCAACAGCATAGTAAATTGTTATATAGGCTTGCCCCTTTATTAGTGGCAATTATTAAATCCAATTTTAGTTGTACTAGCTATGTTTCCTCCACTGCCTACAGGGCATCCCTATGGGAGAGATATGAGTTAGTGCTTCTGTTTTTAATCCTTACATCTTTAACCCCAAAATCCTTTATGTACACATTCAGCAAGATGTAGGCTACCCTGTTTACACCAATTGCCTTTCCCCACGGCAGATGTTTTTTGGTGCATGGGAGGATGTGTGTGGTGGAGGGAGGGAATACCTCAAAAAGTTTAAATACCCTGTGATCTCTCTCTCTCTCAAAAACTGTGCCATAAAAATGGCACAGTAAAACCAATCCTTGAAACTGTAATGGTTAATGAGCACAAGTGGCTAATTAATATTGGCTGTAGATATTGTAATATTAAATATATCTTAAAAGGCTAAAATTTCTGGCAGTGTACAAGGGAGTATAGTACAAGTATGGTAAAACATCCTTCTTATAGGATGGGGTGGGATGTGGGGAGGAGGGAGAGTATTTTCTGCCTCCTCTCCCTCATTCATATATGTCACGTACAAAAAGCCCATCTACTGGGTATTATTATTTTATTTTATTTATTTGTATCATCATGGCACGTACCAGAACCCCCACTGAAATATCAATTCGATAGTGAAAGAAATATAAACTATAGTTATATAAAATTGCTGACAGTTTTGGCTGTCAGAAATATCTATCAGGATTTTCTTTCATTAACCCCTTTTGTTTGCTTTACATATGAAAGCTATTGTGGTGAATTTAGGACCTGAGTTGATCCAGTTAAAAATCTGCTCTAAAATATTTATTTTTGTCTTAAATGATATTTTCACAAGTAAGCTGAACAATAACAATTGTTCTGAATGCCAGAATATTGATATCTTTCATGAATAGTGAAAGATTTCTTCCTTTTTAAACCTTCAATTTAAACAGGAGATCTGTTTGCTCCAGGGATTTACAGCAATGGGTTTCTTATGAAAGCCATCCAAATAATAGCTGTTAGCGATGAAATAGAAGTGAAAATACCAAATTCCTCATGGAAATCTATGAAGCAGCAGGAAATTCCATGACACACGTTACACAAAGTTCAGATACTTTAGATTCTTTTTGCTTATTCTTAGAAGTAAATGTTGTCTTGCATCTATTTTTCTGCCCATAGATTTATTTCTAAACCTATATAAATGTTTTTGTAGGACTCTACTGTTTTGGAATCTAGCATTTTTCAAGTCCATATAGATATCCTTAGATGTACACTAATTATATATTCCTATGCCAGTAGTTCACCTAAACTGATGTGACATTACACAGCACTTTAAAATATCCAGATATAGAAACTAACTTGAAAGTCGGCTCTATATATTTTTCAAATTTTGAAAACAAGTAAACTAAATAATTTTAGTGATCCAGAAACTTTTTGTTGCTAAAATATACATAACTATGGCTTTTGATAATGATCCACAAGTCGCATTTTTTTTAAAAAAAGGCTCTGTTCTCAAATGTTGAAAGGTAGGCAGCTAGCAATGTATTTGCAATTACCTGCATGCTTTAACCAAGAAAGTAGTCAGTTTATAGTTACCTTCAATACGTAAACTACAAATTATTAGTGCATGAAAATGGCATCTAAGTTCTGTTGCTGGGGTCTAGTAATTTTGGATATTTTCCATGCTATTACTGCCTGCTCCATATACCTTTACTGGTTCTTTTTGAAATTAACTTAATGGCACTCTACAGAAATGGACTGCCTACTGAGAAAGAAAGCTTGCTTGCAAAGATGGACTAACTTCCTACTGGGAAGCACTGATTTGGCACAAACAGAGAAATGCGTTAGCATTAATTTACTTGAGTATCAAATTATTCAAAATAATTAAAACATTTAAGAAATGAGTAGTCAATATTTGCCTTCAACAATTTGGATCCATCAGTATGTACTTTATACGGAAAATGCCCATAATACTTCCAAGTTATATTACAAAGGCAATATACTCTAAACTTGCCGCAGACTTTTTTCCCCTTTAGGCAACATGGGACACATTTTCAAAATATGGCTTCCATTTGTGTGCACCCAAATTTGTGCATCCAGTTACTTACAAATGCAATTTCTACTACCATTTGTGCATGTAAATTCTATGATTTATATGTTCATGACAAATTCATATGTACAAAATACCATATATAGAATAAAATGGATTTCTATCAATTGTGAACCCATATGGCAATGTCCAGAAATCTTCTACGCAAGAATTAGCTGGGCTGAACATCTTTTAAAATATCATTCCAAAATTTCCCTACTCTGAAATTTATCTATAGAATCCAATATGCTTACTTTCTTTTCCCATTTTTCTCTCACAGCTCCAGAATTTTAGGAGCTTTGAATATCCATCCCTATATATTAGTCTGTGCCCAAGCTCTTTATAGTAGGCCAAATCCTCAGCTAGTGCAAACTGGAATACACTTGTATACCAGCTCAGAATTTTTTCCCCTTTGTATCTGATTTCTCAAGTCCTTCCTCGGGCTTTATCATGATTGGAAGCATGCCAAGACCACAAAAGAGCCTTGTTACCTCTCATGATCTAAGGTCAGGATAAATGAATGGGATCTTCTGACTATGGAGATGACAACCATGTTGCAACAGTACAGTCTAAATCTTTGCCCCATTTAAAAATCTTGTTTCCATGGGGAAGCAACTAAGTGTTTATTAAAGCTAGTAATGCTGTAGAGATTCCCTGTTTCATTTATTCTGGCTTTTCAAATGTACTTTGGCAAAGTATTCTGAACGGAGCTTCATCCTTATTATAACAGACCAGCAATACTGCATGACTGGTACGCTGCTCTGGAGAGGATCCAGATTAGGGTAGCAGAAGTACTGAAGGTTAGGAGTGAAATACATCAGTTAAGGTACATAGAGAAACAAAGCATTCACCTGCACTGATTGCTTTCACTGGTTCTATCAGTCTCATTATGGGATTTCTTGTATTCTAGGACTTGGGATCCTTTTTATTTCATTTGCTTTCATGTTACTGAGTAGCAGAAATCTCATTCAAATATCTTCTATTCAGGACAATGAAAAATTAGTGTTGTTTGGTTAATATAGAATTATTTTGGGTGTATTTTGTAGGTTGTGTGTTCACTCGTTTTTTAAATAAAACACAGCAAGTAACACATGTGAGCAGGAACTGGAAAACTCAGCCTGTGTTTTCTCATTTTACTTCAAAAATATAGGCCTGGACTTCATTTCCATTACATTATATACAACATCATAAGCCATACTGAAAACAAGGTAATGCATGGTAATCTTAACATGAAATGAAGAAATAATATATTGGTGTTTTGTTTTGTTTTTATAAATTTCACTTGGAATGCTGATTTCAGTTTACTAATGTTAACAAGTTACATAAATAGCAAAGGTGATTATTTTCAGTGTTCTAAAGCTGAACATTGCTTCCAACTTCAAAATATGATGTCCTGTCACTTTCTTCATTGTGCTGCCGTTTCACCAAGGAAAGTATCTCTCTTCTAGAAAAGTGGTATTTGGAGACCTTGGTTGTATAGTGTGTGTGTGTGTGTGTGTGTGTGTGTGTGTGTGTGTGTGTGTGAGAGAGAGAGAGAGAGAGAGAGAGAGAGAGAGAGAGAGAGAGAGGGAGATTGTCTGTCATCACCCTCCATTTGCCTGTGCTGCTGTCCAGCAATTAATTCTGTTCCCTAATGCCCAAATCAAACCTGTCCCTCCCATGCCCCATCTGTTCTGCCACTGAGTCTCACTTCGGCAGCTCCTGGCAGAGTCCCCTTCTCTCCCTTCCAAGACTTGGTACTCCAGAGGAGCAATTGTGTTAGTCACAGGAGGGGAGAGAGCTGAGCTGCCTGGATCTTTCTGCACCTTCCTCCCCTGTGAGAATATTTGCTCCTGAAAGGAAGAGGACTGGCTAATTCCTGCAGCCACCCTAATTGGCTTCTCTGCCCTACGAATTAGGCAGTGGGGAAAGCAGCCTATCAGAGGGGGTCTCCCCCAGGCAGTACTAAAAATGTGCTCCTCCCTCCCCCCAGTGATCTGCCTGACTAGTTAGAAATGTTGTTTGCCAGGTCTGCATCCCAGCACACCCAAGCCCTGCACTCGTATATTGGGTTTTATGGCTTGGACTACCTCTTAACAATAAAAGGATGTTTGCATTATATAGCATAAAAATTACTGCCGACTGGCTATTACAACTGATATTCTTATAGCCCATTCATTCATTTTATTTTTCTTAGTCTTAAGTCTGATCCTTCCACCCTTACTCAGCTGAGAGGTAAGAATTACGTAGGAACCATTACAATGGTTGTATACAACCTAACCATCTGCTATGCAAAGGAAATCCTCCCTTGGCATGTTCTGCCAGCTTTGCCATAGCCTCACAAAATTGCCTGAATGGACTGGACAATCGCAGCTTACATATGCCAGAACAATTTAAATATTACCCTTTGGCTGTATTTCATCTGTAGTATAATATGTTGTCCAAGTTCTATGTATTTGTCACTTTTGTGTGCTTTGTGCTTGCGTGCTGAAAGATGCTATAGTGTATGGATATAGAAGACTGTAGAACAACGTGTATCTGATATGGTATTTGAGGAACTGTGAATGATCGTATAACTAATGACTGCTTTAGACATAAAACACTTAAGATCGTGTGTGTGGCCTAAACTTGTGCACTCAAAAGTTGATAAATGCCAACTGTGAAACTTTAAGATTCTAATAACGTAATTTAAATGAATGTAGAAATTGTTTTTTAAATGAGAAGTGTACAAACCCATTTTTAGAAGCGCTTCACTTGCCTGGACTTTGCTCTGCTGGCTGGCAAAAAATTGCAAATACCTTAAACAACTGCAAATTCTACACCTGTTCAGTGAAGGAGATGATTTAGTTAGAAGACATTGAAAAGTATAATTGTAGTAGTTCAATGCCCCATTGTGCTAGATACTATGACTATGTCTACACTGGAAAGTTAGGTCGACGTAAGGAGGCTTAAGTCGACCTAACTTCAGCCATGTCCACACTAGGCTTTCATTAGGTCGACTTAAGAAATTCCTTAAGTCGACCTAATGAAAGCTTAGGTCGACTTAGTAAGGACCACTCATTAGGTTGAACTAAGCCTCCTAGGTCGACCTAACCCTCCTTTAGGTTGACCTAAGCCCAGTGTGGACGCACAAGTCCATTTTCTTAGGTCGACCTAAGGGAAGTTAAGTCAACTTAATAAGTCCCAGTTAAGGGAAAGCACTTTGTTAAGTCGACCTAATAAGATCGACTTTAGGTCGACTTAAAGTTGACCTTACTAAGTCAACTTAACAAAGTCGACCTAACTTTTTATAGTGTAGACATAGCCTGTATGTGTGTACCAGAAATACAGTTTCTGGCCCCAACTGCCCACAATCTTTGCAATAGTGCTTTCTTTCACTAAGGATCCCTGACTGTCCAGCCTTAACTTCAGCCTCTCATTTCTCCAGCTACTGCCACAATCTAGCCAGTTCTGGCTCCCTGCAGCCACTTGGCTCAGAAGGTACATTGAGCATAAGCATGAGACACCCTAAGGCTGTGATATTAGGGGAGTGAACACTGACTAAGATTCTGCAGGGAGTGAGAGTAAGGTGCATGTATACAGCAGAGCCCCTGTTTTAATGAAGCTTAGGCATTCCATATTCCTTTCCATATAGACCTCCCACTTGTATGCCTTATGAGGTTATCCAGATTTGGATGTCTGTGGCAGCAAGACAAGCAGGAACTTAGTTGCACGTTCCAGTCCTGCAGAATATAGGTCCAGAAAGTGGAGTGGAGATGTGCGGGAGCTTATAATGGAGCTTGCTTGTTCAAGAGCTCCATTCCTGTGCAGGTCAAGAACTCTATAGAAACAAAATTGCTCTGCTGGGTTTGCTCCCAAATCTTTGCTTTCCCAGGGTTAATTTGAAGCCATTTTGTGGACTGCAGTTCACTGTTCAACTGGGTGGCTTTTATCTAAGTGGGAAGTGCATCAGACCCCAGAACTGCATTGTGCTTTTAGCATGGAGCCCTTCGTAGGGGATGCTGCATGTAGTGTTGTGGGAGACGTAGGAATACAAAAGAAACACAGAGGCATGTGCATCTACAGCAAGAGTAGAGAGAACAGAAATACCCCAACACAACTTGCTCCTTTCTGGCATATGGAAGAGCAAGAGCTCTAACTTTAAATGAATACCACACAGTGAAGACACAAGGGGTATGTCTACACTAGCAATTTAGGTTGACTTAAGGATGCTTAAGTCGACCTAAATTACTCCACATCCACACCAGCCTTTCATTAAGTCGACTTAAGGGCATCCTTAAGTCGACCTTATTAAGTCAATCTAAAACTAGTGTGGACGCCCTAGGTCGACTTAACTACTTAAGCCAACCTCAGGCTGGGGAGACCTAGGGCTGGGGAGAAGAGAGCCGTGGCTGGGAGAGCCCCGGCTCGGGGACAGGAGCCCTGGAGCCGTGGCTGGGGGAGAAGGGAGTCCCCGGGAACTCCCCTGGACCCCGGAGCGGCAGCTCCTTTGTCAAAGAAGCCGCCACCACTCGGGATCCAGTGGAGTCCCGCGGGACTCCCTTCAGCTGGGTAAGGGCCCCTTTGTCAAAGGAGCCGCCACTGCTTCGGGGTCCAGGGGAGTCCCTGGGGACTCCCTTCGGCCGGGGAAGCCAGCGGCTCCTTTGTCAAAGGAGCCGCTGCCGCTCCGGGGTCCAGGGGTGTCCCCGGGGACTCCATTCAGCTGGAGAATGCTGGCGGCTCCCTTCTCCGGGGCTTGGCTGGCTTCTCCAGGGCTCCCCAGACAGGGGAGCCTCGGCAGCTCACTTCTCTGGGGCTCCACTATCCGAGGAGCCCGGGAGGCTCCCTTTCCCTGAGCCACCCCTGAGCCATGGGTGGGGGGGGGACGGTGTTTCTGGGTCGACCTAATGACTGCCTATGTAGACACAGGCAGTTGACTTAGAGAGTCTAGTGTGGACTCTCTAAGTCGATTTAACAAGGTCGACTTAGCATTTTAGGTGTAGACATGGCCATACTGTCTTAAGGAAGGTAACCCTGTGCTCTCCCATGTACAAGGATATAATATTACAAAGGTGGCAAGAACTTAATTCTTAAAAATAAAAAAATGAACTAAGAGAAATCGTGGCAACTACTGATTTCTTTTTGCTGGTATATTTAGACATTTTGTAAGAAAAATGGTATTCACCCTAAAAGAAAGAGTTAATGGCGAAAGCCACTCCTATGACTATCTGGCTGTACTGGTTTCCCTGATTTATTGAGTAAGCCTGAGTTAAGGGAGCATGCTACCATCTCCACTGCTCTGGTTTCTGCTTTGGCCTGTGGCACTAGGGTATTATCTATCACAATAACATGCCCTGAGGAACAGCAGACTGTCATTGCTGCCTGACAACCTGAGGAAACCGTTCATACTATTAATGACAAAAAAGGGTAGTCTGTCATTTCTTTCTGCACTAAAAAAATCAGAGGTATTGGATGGCAGAGAGGCCAAGGATTCAATGGGCATGGATACTAAATGATATTCGTATCACTAGCTGTGATCCCTCCTCAGAAGGGCTAAAGCACACAGGTGAAGGAGGGCTGTTAGAAACTTTGAATTGCCTGTATTATTGCTCTACCTGTGGATATGTTACTTCAGATTCAAGTGCTGTCAATCAGTGGATTTCTCACAAGCTTTCAGTTAACTTCCTCCTCCCCAGGTTATATAATTTATGTGATGAACTTGTTCTTTCCCCTCCCCGTTTTATGGATGACCCGTGAACATACTGATTTTTCCCCATATTACTTTTTTTTGAAACTTTTCACCAATTTTTGTCAATTATCTTTAGCCTATAGATACTTTGTGGGCAGTAAGCTGTGAATATCAAACAGCTGTGAAGGGAAATATGGGTCATGTGGTATGTTTATCTGCTGATTGGATGATAATGCTCTTTAAATCTGATTTCAGCTATTAATATTTGTAGTTACACATTCAAAATTCAGTTTCTTTATATTCTTGGCTGTCTGCTGAAAATCCACTGCTTTGGTAAACATTCCAGTCAGTGAACTCATTTGCTGGAATATTCATGGAAAGCAACTCTGTCAAGGTGAAGCAGTGCCTAGAGGGCTGGTGCTGAGTGTGAAGTGGGATTTTCTCCCACGAAAGCTGATGCGATAAATAAATTTGTTAGTCTTTAAACGTGCCACAGGACTCCTTGTTTGTTTTTCCCTAAGTTGAAGAGATGCAAATTAGTTCTTACTCTCCCCCACACTCCTCAGCTGTGCCCACTGCTTACTGGGAGAGCTGAGAATTTGCCCTTCAGTGGTTCTACTTGTGACACATGAGGGTCCTGGTAACTAATCTTTACTTTTGGGCCTCATTCACATAACTTGGGTCAGGGTTACAACAGGTTAGATTTCTGACCTATGTATTTTTTCTGATACAGCATTGAATATGTTAACAGTTAACTTAATAATCTAATTTCATCCCAAGCACTCTGCCACCCACTAATGGAGAAGATGAGGAAATAATGTGCTTGGCAGCATTGCCAAGCCCAGACATTCCAAAATCACGAGTTGGCATGATTCTGGCCTAAAAATCATAAGATTAAAAGTCATTTTGAATTATTTTTCTGTGTTCTGATTTTGAGCCTTATATGTGTTTCTCCACAATGAGGAGGGCAAGAAATTTCCTGTTAATGGGGTCGAGCTGCCTTCTAAGTACTCCCTCAGAGCGAGAAGTTGTGCTACAACACTCTACTCTTGTTTGCCTCTTTTCAGGGCTCTTTATACCAATGCCACAACCTCCTCCTAAGGTCAAACTATCCCTTCCTGGGGTCTAGGTTTATCCACAGAAAATACTCCATAAAACTCCAAGTGCCAGATTCAAGTCCAATAAACATTTCTCTTCCTACTCCCAGCTCCTTCTTGCTGGAGAGCACTGCTGCTTTCTGCTGCTTGTTCAGGCCTCCTTACCTGCAGAGTTTTTGCACTTTCCCCCTGTTTACTCAGGATCTCTCATCGATAGGTACGTCTACACTGCAGTCTGTTAAGTTGACTTGAAGTTGACCTTGTTAAGTCAACTTGTTCACACTAAAAACTCCAGTTGACTGCCAGCATCCACACTGGCAGGTGCTAGATCAATGGAGGAGGCCAATTATGTCGACTTAAGGGCACTCCCTGTCTACACTGGCTTAAGTTGACTTAATAAGGTCGACGTAAGTGTTAAGTTGACCTTCAGATGTAGTGTTACGTAAACTTAAGAAAGTGCTTAAGTCAACTTAATAAGCACTCAATGTGGATGCAGTGGTCTGTAGGTCGACTTAACCGTCTTTAAGTCGACCTAAGGCTCCAGTATAGATGTACCCATCTTCAGCTAGCTACTCCTAGCCCTTTCTTGCTATAGTCTTAGTCCCAAATCCTCAGACTCTGCTGGTGCCTGCTCATTCCTAGGAATCTGTGCTCTTTATGAGCACTCTTTATTGCTGTTTTCTTCTCTTTATATAGAAGTTACCAGATGTGTCCCATTCACAAGTCAATGTTGGCTAACCCCAGGCCCTCCAGCCCATACAGGGCAAGGCATCCTGTTATACTTCCTTTTCTTCTTCTTTTTTTTTTCTTTTAATTATGAAGCCAAGATGAACAGGTACTCACGTGACCCCAACAGCTGGGGCTTTTGCAAAAATATCAGTTATTGCAAGACATGATAAATCACAAGAATTAGCAACAGTCAATGTAGCAGATTGAGATGTGGGGCAGAGTTTCACTCCTAATTAGCAATGTGTAGAATGTCTACTTCACAAAAAGGAGTTGGTTTTTTTAGAAAAAAAATATTTTGTTCCTCCACATGTATGTTTTGCTGTTTATTATATGGTAGTCTTCTAGATTAAGTCTTGAGACTGTTCTGTCCTACAGTTTCACCAATGAGTGAAAAGTTAGGTATTTTGACCCTATTTTGTTTTCTGGTTAGTAAATCAGAATAATAAAAACTGGAAGGGACCATGGGAGGTCATCGAGTCCAATTCTAGGCACTCGTGGCAGGACCAGGTACCATCTTAAAACTATCTCTGACAGATGTTTGTCAAACCTGCTCTTAAAAATTTCCAATGATGGAGCTTCCACAACCTCCCTATGCAATTTATTCCAGTGGTTAATCACCATGACAGTTGGGAATTTTTTCCTAATGTCCAACCTAAACTGTCCAACTTTTCCTAATGTCCAACTATCCCCTGCTGTAATTTAAGCCCATTGCTTCTTGTCCTATCATCGGCAGTTAAGGAGAATATTTTTTCTTCCTCCTCCTCATAACCACCTTTTAGGTATTTGAAAAATGTTATTGTGTCCCCTCTCAGTCTCCATTTTTCTCCAGCCTAAACAATCCAGTTCTTTCAATCTTCCCTCATAAGTCAAGTATCCCATTCCTTTAATCATTCTTGTTGCTCTTCTCTGGACTTTCTCCAATTTCTCCACATCTTTCCTGAAATGAGGCACCGAGAACTGGATACAATATTTCAGTTGAGGTCTAATCACCATGGAGTAGAGCAGAAGAATTACTTCTCATGTCTGTCTTACAATAATCTTGTTAATACATCTCGGAATGGTGTTTGCTTTCTTTTTGCAACAGTGTTACACTATTGACTTGTATTTAGCTTGTGGTCCACTAAGATATTTGAATACAAATTGAGCGGTTTTAGTACAAATTGAGAGGTTTGAATACAAATTGAGAGGTTTTAGTCTGCATAAATATTGCTTTTGTCTTTGTTGCATACACTGTTACATTAAGAACAGTTAATTTTATATTACTAAATATAGTCAGGAACACAATATGGTGTTTGTCATATTGGCATGATAGGTACTTTAACTCTCTTCAACAAGTAACCCTGTTTGCACACTGCTTAAAATTGTTCATCAATGACTCCTTACATGATAACCAGAATATTAAAGATATTTTAAGGATGTCACCCGACTTCTATCAAATACCAATATTTATCACTGGAAAGATAAATTTGTAAACAAAGGCATGCAAACTGTTTGGATATTTTCCTTCTATTTCTCCCTACTCATTTATTATTAACTATTTATTTGTATTACACTGGTGCCTGGAGGCCCCAATTAGGTTTAGATTCCTGTTATGCTAGGCATAATATAAACAGAGTTTAAAAAAAAAAAAGCAGTCCTGGCTCCAAAAAGCTAACAATCAAAGACAAGACACAACAAGCGGCTATAACAGTCTATTGGAATGAAGGTGAGGAGGAGGAGAAGAGAAGCGGTAAGTAAGAACTTGCATTTACACAGGCCAATTGAGTGCACAGCTTCATGATTTCAATAGTCATTTTAAAAATTAAAACGAATTCTAACCAATGAAAAAGATAAGTATCAGAAGTTCTTACTGATTTACCTACCTCGCCCCTTTCAGTTGGCCATTTATCACTGGCATCTCAGCAGAAGTCAGGAGGACAAGATAGTGACTTGAAAGTGGTTCAGGAAGAATATTCCATGCATTTCTGAATAAACAGCTACCTTTTCACAGCATCTTCTCGGGCTCTCACTTATGTAGTTTCTCCTTTATTTTCTGACAGTGGTGTTGAGTGTTTAAGAGATAATAATATTTGGTATATTTTCAGACTACCACTGTATTTTTCATCAGTTTGGAGATATCAGTCATGGGGTTTCCAGACAGTATTTGTAGATTCCTTGGAGTGATTTACAGTATTAAATCATAATACTGCATAGCTACATGGGTTATTTCCATCTCAGCTAATGTATCCCGTGGCTTCAATGAAATCACTGGTTTAACTCCCATTGACATCACCCGGCATGGATTTCACCCAATAGCTTTTTTTGAGGAACTGAATTTAGTGAGGAAATCTTAGCAGTGAGGAGTCCAGCAAGTCCCAATTCTCAGTCCCTTTGTTTTAACTCAGCCTTTGAAAATCACCTGTGTTCTGGTGATCCTTTTATCGTAAGTTTTTCCGCATCCTTTGTAAGCGAGAAATGTAAGGCCATTGCTACCAATGAAAAGTCCCCAAAACACTTCTTCTGTAGTACTCTTAGCAATGCCACATTCAGAGCAATGGACTAAGCTTAGGACCTGAATTTGGATCTATTTTGAAAAGACTTGTAGGCAGTGCTTTTTTTGTTTAAAAAAAAAAGTGCAGAGGCAGCAGGAGCCTGGGCCGCCTCACTATAGAAAAAAAGGTGTGATACTCAGTACCCTTGAGTACCATCACAAAAAAAACCCTGCCTGTAGGCAAGACTACTGGGAAACGTCTGATGTGAAACTGAAAGTTGTGCTGTAAATGGCACTGCATCTTACTTCCCACCCCCATCAATATAGAGCACTTATCCATTCTGCAAATAAAACTGCACCATGTATTTTAATCGAGACGCGGGTCTCCTGCTCCCAACACTTATAATCAGATCCCAGTTTTCCAACTAAAGCTGTTTGATATCCTACTTTTTTTCAACATAGTAGCATGTCAATAAATTGGAGAATAGTTCTGTTTGTTAGATTTCCCCAAGCATTCTGAGGGAATCCTTTGACAATTTGCTGTATAAAGTCAGTTAATTGCTTTATATAGTGGAGCAAAAGTGAGCATTTAGACCTATCATATGACAGACATTCAGAAAGTATGGGAATGACATATTTGTCAATAAAATGATCACTAGAAGAGTAAATTATTTTACTATGTGAAAGTTCTTGATTTAAGTTGAGATATCTCAGTTGTACTAATAGCTGACAGTCTTAAGCTGCTATCCAAATAGCAGGAAGAAAAGGTTCCTGCTTTTTTTGAATCTTCTCAGGATCTTCCTCTAACCAGAAAGTAAATCTCAAGACACAATAGAATTGAATAAAAAAAAAGTTTAAATTATATTTTATTTTAAGTTGGGTAGGATCATAATAGAAAAAGATCATCAAAAACAATGAAAAAAATAATTGTTAATTTCTACAGTACCTTGAAACAGAAGCCCATGAGAATAAATGGAATAAGGATACTATTAAAATTTCCTCTTTTATTATATCTTCTCTGCCAGAGTAATTGTTGCTGTGTCCAATATATGCAGAGGACAATTTACTAGCTGTTTTCTATTAGTTTTTAGCATTAACATATACAGAAAAAAATGAATAGCAAGCTTCTCTTTGGTTAATTAAATGACTGACAAGTCATAGATGTTGCTGCAGCAACTCTTCCATATGATTTAAAAACGCTGGCAAACAAAAGAACAGTAGACTAAGTAATGTAAATGGCACTCTTTATTAAGTGAATATTGATGCTATATTATAGATTTTTTATGAGTTTGAGTAAACTGGAATGCATGTCTTCCCAAATTTCATATATTAATATTCACAAAGAAAAAAATGCTTGTACCATTCACATAAAGGAGTCCAAAGGATGCTTTCCTGTAGAAATGGCACTACTCATGAAAGACCGCCCCCACACCCAATGACCTACTACAAGAGTGTACTTTTATTATCAAGATAAAAGTAATTATTTATTCAGTATAAAATTAGCTTGGTTTTGCTAATTGGATGCTGTATTTTACAGGCTATATTCAGAATCAAATTCATTGAATAGATATTACTGAAAGGCACGTGAGTTCCTTACAAACAGCACCTTCCATGATTCTGTTGTTTGGAGATAAATTGCAATATTTTTCTCATTTTGTCTTTAAGAGTTCCTCAGTCTTTTGTAATTAATTCAATAACCTTTTCATTTTAAAGTATATTTGGTACTAATTAAAGGTGTCAAACTGACAGCCTTGGAAACAGCCACAAAATAGAGCTATTACTGCCATCACTCACACAGCTCCTCAGCTGTTTCTAGGACTATCTTTATCATTGAAGTACAGTCTAGTTTTCTGTGGTGTGGACACCTGTCCCCAAGAACTGGACCAGGACAATGAATTCATTTCAATTTCATTTGACACCAAACAGCAACTAAAATTTTATGACTTTCAGTCACTGGATTTCTTTCAGGGTAGCAGACTTATGATGACTTAAATATGTATGACTGTGTATCCTATTATTCACCTCCTAAGCTGTCCAATACCTCAAGAACTTTAATACATCAAAATATTTTTATTAAATATATAATTGTTTTAATTGATTTCTTTTACATATTTTGATAAATATAGACCTGATTCTGTTTCCAGAGACTGCTTCAGGGTACTAAGCCTCAGACCCTCAACTCCTATTTCAGATCAATGTCGTGTGGTGCCTAAATACTGTTAAGAACTTGGGAACTTGGGTACAAGTATTTTCAACTCAATGAGCTGAGAACATTTGGTGTTTTGAAGGCTTAGCCATATATATATATATATATATATATATATATATATATATATATATATAAAAACACGGTGAGTTACGCTAGTCTGGGAAAATACAAACATAGGATTACTTTAGAAATGATTATTATTATTCATAATACATGTTTACCAAGCATTTCTCAGAATGACCTCACAGTGTTTTACAGATAGTCTGTAGGGATCTCTTCACCCACAGTTGAATTGTTGGATACCTTTCATGTGAAATGAAGGAGTCATTTAAGATTGCTCATCAATACTGTAAGGCTATGTCTACACTTGCAAGTTAGTTCGAATTAAGGAAGCTTAATTTGAACTAACTTAAGCCTTGGCCACACTAGGCTTTCATTAGTTCGAATTAAGGGCTTCCTTAATTCGAACTAATAAATTCGATTATACCTTTTGAACTAACCCTTATTTCGAATTAGTTAGTTTGAATTAAGTCAATGTGGCCATATTAGTTCGAACTAACTGCTTAGTTCGAACTAATCGGCACATTGAGCTTAATGCAGTTGACTAATTCGAACTAAGCAAGTGCCATGCATGGCACTTGCTTAGTTCGAAGTAAAATTCCAGTGGGGCCATGCTAGTTCGAATTAAGTTAATTCGAACAAACTAAAATTAGTTTGAATTAGTTAGCTCGAATTAACTAATTCAAACTAATTTTGGTAAGTGTAGACATAGCCTAAGAGTTTAGGACAGGAAGTAAAGTAAAATAATTTAGTCAAATGAAACAATGGGAAATGTAAGAAGACACAATAAATCACAAAAATGAATTTAAGAGCCTGTAGGCTAACCACTCTGTACTTGTGCGAAGTGACATTTTTAATTAACATAGGTAGTTCAGTTCTCATTTTCACATCTCTGAAAAACACCTCTAGAATTGCAGAGCCTCTTTGCCAACACATTAGGGCATTAGTTCAGTACCAAATTGAAAAGGCTATGCATCACACACTCCGTTGCTATCATACAACCTGAAGAACTTGGGTTTCCTCGGAAATATTTTATCTGGTTACTGGGTAGGCCTAGTCCTGATAAACTATGCGCTTTAATGTGATCACAGCTTCAGCTCAAGAAATAGTCAACTTCAGTAATAAAAATAAAATGTTTGTAAAGCTATATATAACAAAATACGAACATACAAAATAATAGTCCATTCCTGAAGTTCTTATTCAGAAAAAAATTCTTTTAAAATCAATGGACCAAATCTTTCAAACCATGGTTTTGCCTGAGTAAGCACTATAAGGTTGTGTCACAAAGTAGTAGTAAGATGATACTGGAATACAATTAATTCACAATAAATTTACTTGGCCAAATCTTGCAGAGCATACCCAAACAACTGTCTCTTAGATTTCAGTAAAAATTTGCTTTAGGGATTGCAGGATTTAGCACAGTAAATTTTAATAAAAATAATATTTAATATTAATGGATTAATGGTTTTGTACCTATGTTTTTATTAAAATGTTCAGCATTTTAAACTGAAGGGACTGGGGTGATCACTTCTGCTAAAAGTGTAATGTCCTGCTGCAACATACTGTGGCAAAAGAAATACTTTATAATCTTACAATTGACTTGGATTAATTATGAGGGTGATGAATAGTGTTCAACCTATGTAAATAAATGTGCCTGAGATTCAAGACCAATGAAAGTACCGTTATGTTTTAGTGGACCATGGTATCATATTTCATGTAGTAAAAGTTGTGAGGGAAGAGGAGTGATATTTATGGAGTGCAAAGCACTGTGGGATTTTGTGGGAAACCACATATATTCAGCTTGTCAGAAAACATCTTAATATTTACTCTTACAATCCCTAGGCTACTGCTTTCTAAACCTAAAGCTTTCATTAGCCCATTTACCAGATATAAAACATTTGTAAGTCTGTTGAAAGAGTTACTTTCAGGACTGGCATTTTGCAGAGTAATACAATGATACCTTTACATAACTGTCTCATTATGAAGTAATGTCAAGTACTGCAAATGATCTGGCTTAGCCCATTAAATTGATTCTGCTTTTCATATTTGTGTTCATAATGTTTGATTCTTCCAAAGTATCCTCATTAGTATTTATTTTAATTTGTTTTATTTAATTATTCCATAGAAAGCACAATTCTACTTTCTGAGTATGCATCTTTCTCATTGCCTTACTGACCTGAGAACTCTTTAAATCTGAATGTTACTGAAAATACTCAATCTGAGCATTAGTTTTAAGACTGATGCGTTCAGTACATTTCCCTCTCCCACTCTCATTCTTGGAGTTACTGGTCAACAAAATATTGTTGACTATACCCCTGCCGTTGTCCCACATTTGTTGTTATATAGCTGTACAGCAGTTTACAATTGCTTGTATTCTGTAAGTCTTACTGCTTCACAAATGTATGATAATAACAAGAGCTGTGGGTCTTAGATCTTCCTGCTGCTTTTAGTCCCTGAAGATTTTGTGATGGGAAGTTCTGTAAATTGAAAAATAAATAAATATTGCTTAAAAAGCTAAATAAAAGGGCTGAGCTTTTGTCCAAATAGATATTTTTGATCCACGTTGCATATACAATATATTACATTAAGAAAGGTTAATTCTATATTAAATATAATCAAAAACACAACATGGGGCCTGTCATGCTGACATGGTATGATAGGTACTTTAATACTGCTCAGCAGGAACCCTTGTTATATTTTTTATATGTTAGTAGATGTCTACTTAGAATTGATCAAACCTTTCCTTCTGAAACATATATGCCAACACCTCCACAACACACTATAAACTAGACTCTCAGAAAACAATAATGATGCTTATCAGTCACTCGCCTTGAGTTTGCTTGTGAAAAACCTCTAGCTAGTATGCTATTGGAGCTCTTAAAACATAGATCTTTTTGCTGCACTGATAATTCACTCACAGCTTGAGATTGATGACTATGTGAAGTCCATAAAAGATGTTACCACTATATTTTCTTCTTATGATTTATTTTATCATGTTGTCAAGGTTTGCAGAAAACAAGAAACAAATCAATGAATGTCATGCTTAAATATTAAAGAAGGCTGTAATACACAATTTTATTCAGATGCCTTATTCAATCTTGTGGCTCTGAAAAGGGTAGCAGCACCAAAGCTTTTATTTGAATTACTTTTGGAAAAATTAATTTAGTGTGAATGTTGAATTGTGAATGGCAAAAGGGTAGCTAACCTTATTTGTTTAAAGAGGAATATATAGTTGCTTAGATTTTTTGAAAGCAGTTCAAGGAACTGAGGAAAATTGATTGTTTTTTTCAACTGAACAAAACTTTGGAACTGAGTTGTCTAATAAGTTGATACCTAGTGGAAGGTTACCTAAAATACAGCAAAAAAATACAGGCATTGCTTCATCAAATTATATTAGTATTAACAGTCCCTAAATGTGGTAAACCTGCACAGTACACAAGGTATCCCATTGCCACTAAGTTGAGATCTCATCTTGTTTCTTAGTGCTGGGGATAAAGGGGACGGTGTTAAGCCATAGGCTCCTTAGGCTTGCCTCCTGCTATACTGGGGTGAAAAATGAGGTGAGTGGGCTTGGGAAAACACCATAATTTCTAGAGCCAAAATAAGATGTCATTCACTTGTGTATCTTGTGAAGACTTTTCTAACGTGTCCCTCTCCATTCTTGCATGCTTTTGAGCAGTGAATAGTCCAGTGCCTTACCTAATGGACCCCAATAACTCCCACTGGGGTGAGACTCATGGTAGGCTTTAAGGAGGAGGACTGGCACTTAAAACTTGACCAGGTATTTAACAAGGAGCCTAAAGTGCAGCAATGTGTTAATGGATTCTGTGTCGCTTGTATTGTTGACTAGATGGTCTACTTTGCTAAACATCCATTGGAGCGCTTGTAAGTTTGAGGGTTTCATACCTAGGGACAGAATTACAAACATGAAGTTTAAGGATCATGAATAGGTGGAAGAAATGTCAGCTTTCTCACTAGATGCATTTTAGAAAAGGCTTTTTTCCCCCATAGTGTTAGCTTCTGTGTCTCCAGAAACAGTGAGGAGCCCAAGTGTGGATCAGTGCTTTAACTAACTTCGGGCAGATATCCATTGTAACTTCTCTATTGCTACCTTTCTTAGTTTTCTTAAGATTTAGTTTATCAGATATGCATCCAGCTAGGACCATGGATGGCAAGGAGTGGATTCTTATTTGTATCTGATCTATATGTACACCTATTTATAAATATGCTGTTGGAATTTCAGTCCATGGCTCTATGACCTGCCACATGGCTTCTTATAGATATTGAACAGAATAGGTGGGAGAGTTATCATGGAGAGTCTGCACAGGTGACGAGGTGTTGGAGCCTGTCACTTGCCATCTAAGGAGGAAAAAATAAGGCCATCTCAGTGTGATTCCCATCTGTGAAACAGCACTGCAGGATTTCATGGCAGTTCATGAACATGCTGTGGAAAGAAGCAGCAAATATGGATTTTGATGTACAGTTCTTGTCCATGGTAAAGAGACGATCATACAGATCATCTCTGGTCCATGTCCTAGCCTGAAGCCTTATTGAGCCAGGTCCAGGATACTGGTAGCATCCAAGTAGAGCTGGAGGTAATCCTTGGTGAACTTCCTAATTATCTAGAAGTGTGATTTTTCTTCCATGAAAGCTCATGCGATAAATAAATCTGTTAGTCTTTAAGAGTGCCACAGGACTCTGTTTGTTTTTTTCATAGGAGGTTGGATATTGGTCAGGAGTTGGACAAGTTGGTTTCAATGATTTAGTTTCTGAAATATTCCTCGGATGATGTAGTAATTCAGTGCAGATGGCAGATTTTCTTTCTCAAAGAAGGTGCTGACTCCCTCAAGCGGGTGGTATCCCAGGTTCTCTCAGTGTCCAAAAAGGGCATACATCAGTCACAGGAGATGGCTCAGTTTCCCTGCAATGCTCTAGGATTCTTGTTATGTGAATGCAGTGGGTGGCTGATCAGGACGAAGTGTGGTCTGGAAAGAAGCATCTACAGTGAGGGCTAGTGCCTTTGATATAAGAGGAGAGTGCAGGAGAGCTCCTTCAGCAATTGGAAGGTGAATGGGTTAGAGAGGAGGCAAACTGGAAGTTGAGGGGAAAGCAAAGGGGATGGGGAACTCTGGGAAGAGTATAGGGAACCGATAGTGAAGCAACTGAGAGCCATCTCTTTAAGTTTACATTTCTACACTTAATTTGAACCTGGATAACAACAGTGTTATATATTCAGGATACTGAATATTATTGTAATGTTTTTATTTATCCCACTGTTCAAATATAAAACAAAGTGAAGTCAGATGAAACTTGATCACAAGCCTTTGTAACAAAGGGCTACTGGTCACCTATTTCTTGTGCTATCAGACTTTCACAGCTGTTACGACACTTCTCCTTTCCTACTTCAACCCTCTTTTGTATTAAACATGATAAAACTAGACAGCAAAGCTTGCACTGCTGCCTAAGGCCATATTTAATAAAGTTTTATGCTCCCATTGTACATTTTCACAGAAGGAAATAGGGAATCTGTAGAGCATCTGAGATGCAAAGTTCAAAATCTCTCACATTCTCTTGCCCATCCCACTAGATGCATTCACAAACCCCATTAATTGTAACTGTGTCTTCTTGGTATGAACCTTTGGGAATGAACCATCTAAGTGAAAGACAGTTTGGGCCAAAATATGTTCTTTGCTGCATCTCAAATTTTCTTAGCTCTAGAGAGTACTTTCAGTATTTCAAGAAACATTTCTTACTGCTGTTCTGTATTTTTTTTTTTTTTAGGACATATACCTTGGTTTTCTTCAGTAATGGGTTTGATACTGAGTCATAAGATTAGGCAAAATCATTGTTGTCTGCTCCAAACAGATCAGGCAGTGAGAACAATGACTTGGATTTTAATTAATTAAATTTGATGCTTTAATTTAGTTTGAGACTATAACTGTAAACTGAAGTATATTTTATTTCCAGCTTTCATAAGGTATCAGAATATATTTATAATATAGTATTAAAATAAAATATATTGGATTATGTCTTTTTCAAGCACAGTATTTAAATTAATCTTAAAACAATTCTTAGAGAATCAAATTTGTAACACAGGACACAATTTTAGCAGCTTATTTTCTGCACACATTATTGTTTATTGTAACACATGCATAGAAAACTAACTTAAAGTTGATCAATCTTTTTTCTCTGCCATGGCCCAGTAGGTTGGAAATTGGCTGTTACATTAAAACTACATCAGTAAGGGAATAGAGTTCTTATCAAAGATAACCAGTTCTGCTGCTTTGAAAGGACACCGTCAACTTGAAAATCACGTTTCTGTCTGAAAATGTTTTACCTACTATAATTACAAATAACTCATAAGATTATTAGAGTTGAAAACAGTTGGTGGAAAAGTCCCATTTCCCCTCTCCCCACCCCTCACCCCCGTATGTTTACTTTGATAGCATGTTAGCTGAAGTTCATTCCTGTACAAGAGCCAATACTAGATCTCTTCAGCATTTAAGTCAGTCTTATAGATGAGGCTGGTAGCACTACCTATTTCTAAGGTTGCCTGACACGTCCCAATATAAAACACTGTGTCAAGTGCTTATAATTTTGCTGAAATTTAACCATTTGAGTTGAACATTTTCCATTCTGGGTGTTTGCCTCAGTCCGGTGGTTGGTGTTTTGGTTTTTGGGGGTGATTGCGGAGTGGATGGGAAATATTAGCCAAAGTGGTTCAGCTATTTCCAAGGATGAGGCTAGGTAACTCAATGTAGAGATTGGTACCTGTGTTTCTTAAAGCTCAGTAACTGCAGTTGAGGCTGGTCTGTGTTCCAGTGGTGAAGGCTCACCTGTGTAAGGACTAACTGTAATCTATCCTTGCAAAAAGTATGTTTGGTTAGTACTGGTTCTTTATATACTTTAAAATTCATGTTCAATTCAAGTGAACCATGTTGCTGTTGCTGTTATGGGCTACTGTGTTATTCAGTCACTTGTTTACTGGATGCCGTTTTGTTTTTTCACAGAACAATTGTCTGCTACAGTTACAGAAAAGCTGAGGCAAGCTGATACCTCTTGAAAGTTCATACAACTGAAGAGAGTCTTTTCTCTTAAGCTTTTTCCTCTAGGATTTCTAATGACATGAACTTTAGATTCACAAGGTGAGCAGAACTAAACTCAAAAGCTCGTCAGAAGCTAGTCCAATAAAAGATATTACCCAACTAACCTTGTCTCTCTAATATCCTGGGACCAACATAGCTACAACACCACTACATATAGTGAACCCTAGATGGCTTTTTAATAGCTTTCATAATATTTGGTTGCCCCTTTGTAGAGATTTCCATCCTTAGGATGTGGTTAACAGAGGAGGGGAAAGCCACTGGGAAAGTCTCCAATTATTTTGCAAATTGTTACTTGACCTTTTCAATGGCTCACCTTCATTCCTCTTGCCTCCGGTTGGAAATGCTGGGTAAGCTTCCTCATACTGTGGGTTTTTGTGTTGTTTTTTGGTAGGACATGATGTGGTAAAGATTAAAGAGCATGCTGGAGTGACTTTCTATAAAATGCCTAGATAAAAAACAACCTCATCCTACACAGATTAACTAGAAATATGACTTAGGAATTCCTTCTTTCATTATTTCTAGTTGAAATACTAGAAAAGCAATTGCTGCGCTTTCTCTGAGAGTTTTGGCAACAACTTTGCACACACATGTTGCAGATAACTTCAGGACATACAAGTATTCACAGTAAATGCGTTTAGATGTACCATACTATGCCATCGGTCTTCATTCTTATCTAGTTTAGATTTTGTTTGGGTGGATTCTATGGGCACTAGAGTGATTTTGAACATTTGTATTACATGTGGAAAAATCTGGAGTGAAATGTAAGCTCTTTTGAAGTCAGTGACAATAGTTCCATTGACTTCATTGGAGCAACCAAGATTTCATCTATTGTGTTTTTACATGGGAGGAGTTTGGAAGAGTCTCTGTCTGGACTAATAGACTGTTCCCTCACTGGTCATTTTTTTCACTAGTTTAGAAAAAAAGCACAAAGAAGGTTAATAGAGTAGGAACACTTCAATGCAAACATTAAAATGAAAAGTTAAGTGACAGCATTGCTATAAACTAGAATGAACCAAATTTTCTAAAGGAACTCAATTTACCTGGGAAATTGCAAGTGTCTGTGTAATCTAGCTCTCAGTCTCCCTATCATCACTATAGTATCTCTACATCTGCAGACACTTATAATATCTTTTGTATGGGTTTTCAGACTCTTTCATCTTCATTGATTTTTAGTGAAGTTGAACCAGTGTAATGAAGAATTAGGAAAGAAGCAGATCAAATGTGTGTGTCAATGGATAGAACTAACCTCCCCCACCCATCTCTGATGTATAATGCAAATACAAAGCTGATGTTGTGGTTTTCTTCTGGGATGATTTGTAAAGAGAAAAACAGAGCTAGGGATTAAAAAGTGAACAAGCAATGTTTAAACCATGAAATTCTATTAGTTCTTCCTAGAAAGCCAAATTTTGGTGAACACTGTAGAGGAAAGGTAGAGAGAAAATACTTATGTCAAAGCTATGCATAATAAGCGTCAGAAATTAATTGTACATTGCTGGTTAAACCTGGAAATGTATCACTTTCATTTTTGGAAACTATTATGGGTGCAGAATAGAAAGAATGACAGATTAATTAAAAAATTTATAAGATTTGTCATCCTCAAGTTCTCTAAAAAACCAATCCTTTGTATTTTGTGATTATGCAGTGTATGGTACTTGGTTGAAAAACACCTAAGGAGGTGATTGTCTTCAGACCTTCTGTGGATATATGAGAATGAGGGCTGTATTTCATTCTCACCCCTTGTGTACATCTTTCGTGAGGGTACTGCATAATAGCAGCCCCAATGAGTAGCTTCTGCTTGGGTCTTGTTTCCCTCAAGGGGGAACAAATCTCTTGGAAACAGGCAGAGAAGAGTAGGGGGACATGGCTCAACCTTTTCCATGTTGTCCCCCAAAGTGGGGCAAATGACTGGGGTGGGTAGTGATGTCATCTGTGTCACTTCATATATGATGTAAACTATGCACATTGGGTGACCTCAGGAGACAACATTCCTACTGGGTAGAGCCGGTTAGAAATTTTCCAGTGTAATGGTTTTCCAAAAGCAAATGCCAGTTTATCAAAACGAAAACATTTTGCAGAAATATGATGCTTTTCATGTGTCTTCCAGTGGAACACAGGCAGTATTGCAAAACTACCAGATAGGTTTTGAAACTTGCATCTTGTGGATCGCCTCAAGGCTGGGGACCCCCAGGGTCAGATTCCTAGTCCAGCTTGCTCCTCAGGCTCTGTCAAGGGCGCAGGACAATCCATGTGGCTGAGCAGCCCTGGAGCTGTGGCTCCTAGAAGCCATGGGTTCTGAATAGCATTGGTGAAACAGACCAGTCTCGAGAAACATCACTTTTAAGGCAGTGACTTGTCAGGCAGCATATTTTGTTTTGGAAACACCATGTTTTGGTGTTTCTTAAACAAAAATGTCACAGAAATTCCATTTTGTATGAAATTTTCAAAAATAATTTTGGTTTTATTCTCCTTCAGAATGAAAACTGAATTTTTAAATGTCTCAAGGGATAATTCTTTCCCCACCCTCCTGGTTCTTCGGTAGAGGCAACACCACCACTTACACAGGTCTATGTGCAAATCACATAGTATAGCACCAAATTAGCAGTCCCATCACTTAGGGTAGCACAACATAAAGCACAGAATGAGAAGGGCAAGTGCTTAGAGGGACTGTTACTATGAAAAGAGCACCAAATGATACGTCTAGAAGTATTTTATAAGGGCAAACATCAAAGAGGGAGATTTGGGGGGAGGAAGGGGGCTTAAAGGAGGTATATGTGTGTGTGAAAGTTAAGCAAATAGATCCTTAACATGCTCTGAATATCAGGAAAATATCCTAATATTGACCTAAGACAGTAGTACAGTCTCCAAAGGGAAATGATGTAAGCTTGAGTCTTTTAGAACCAGATTGGACAAAGCATTGGAGAATATACTGTAGGGAGCAAACCCGTGTCTACGGAAGAATGGACTAGATTACCTAAGAGGGTGTAGATAAAACAATGTACAGGAAATTAGAATCACAGTCTCTATTATTGGTGGGTTTGTTAAACATCCTTTCATTTTCATTGTATATCAGTAATAATATAATACTTTGACATTGAATTGTCTAGTAACCCTTTAAAATGGAAAGGGTAAAAGGTAGATTCTTCCAGAGAGTATACTAGATTAACTGACAGATACTACTGTGTGTGGGATTTGCAAATCTAGATCCCTGTTCTCTGCTCTGAAAATATTCCTTTTAAAGTCTAAAGTGCTGCTGAAAATCCTAGTATACCAAAAGAGCTGCTTTTCCTCCTTCGGCAAATATTCATGTAGTCAAAGATCTTTTGCCATAAGTACTGCAATTGGCATACTGCAAAGCATAAGGCACAATATAAACGATCCTTCTCTTCTAACCCGGCTCCAACTGTAGCTAAAATCTCACTCCAATGCCTGATCTGAGCCATGATAACTCCTCTCCCTATAGTAAATTCACATTTACAAAATATTGCTTTTCCCAGCTACAGATTCACATCAGACCCACTCAAATACACCAGTGAAAGCTATTTAACCTCTTTGAGTTCTTCATCCTAGTGTGCTACTAATTTGGGACCCTTTTAACTATAGACTGAAGCTCAACCATTTCAGATTCAAACCTCTTTTTGGGAGGATTGAGTAGGAAGAGAGGGTCATACCGGGAATCGCTGGATCCAAATCCACCATTAAGATTTTTGTTTCTGGGTCGGATCCCAGAAGTCATCTGTTTCCTTTGCATTTCAGATACCAAGCTTTCAAAAACAGCCATTCTAATGAGAGATGCACATAAGATGGTGGGCATTTTATGAGAACCACTAGTCTCATACTTTCTCATGCTCTTGGAAAGCCTTTTACTCTCCTACTTTTCACTATGGAGGATCCACCATTTTGACTAATGTCTCAAAGAACAACTTGTGAGATTTTGATGTCACTTGAAGTACAATTCAAATCCTAGTCAAATTTGACATCAGTCCTGATCTGTGATTAACTGAATTTTATTAATACTTCGCAATTCATCTTTAAACTATATTAGCAAACAGCCAGTCATCATCTGCATAGTAACTGGGTAGGAACTAGGCATCCCGTGGCACTTTTAAAGACTAACAAATTTATTTATCACACGAGCTTTCGTGGGAGAAAATCCCACTTCATCACACGCTTGAAGATGGTGAACTTACAGAATGGGAGGAAAATAAATGCGGGAAGTGTAAGTCATAGCACCAGGTCAGACTGTTTCAGCAACATCTGTTTGGAGTGTGCCAGATTTCAGCTTCTTTTCTGAATATCCTTCAGAACCTTCTTCTAGTGTTCTGGCTACCCATCTCCCCATTCCTTCTGATATATGCACACCCCATCTGTGGCCCCTCAAAGAGGAAAGAGGAAAGGTTGGTGCAGTTCTCTTTGGCCAAACAGGAGAATAGTTTCAGATGGCAAAAACTGCCAGTGAAATCTGTGAAGTGGGCATTGTAAAGGAGTCCTCGGCTTGTAGTCTAATCAGAGATTTCTTCTAAGACACATCTTGTTTCCTGCTGGTCACTGAATAGCAGCATGGCCTAGAGAAAGGAGCACAGGACTGGGCTTCTTGAACACCTGAGATCTATACGCTACCCCAGAAGTCTTGGACCTGTCACTTAACCTTGCTGCCTCAGAATCTCTGTAAACAAGGGGATAATAATACTTGCTTATCTAACTCGACATGGGCTTTGAGGATTAACATGATAATATTTGTACTCTGCTCTGAATGTAAGTGCTTGGTATTTTCATTTTTACTTCCCTGCTCCTTTAGCCTGAATCCCTCTTCTTGCTGTTGGAAAGCCTTTTACCCCTCTCTGAAGGGCGCTGTCGGATTGACGTCCTTTTACTTCCTCACTGGGGGACATGGGAGGTACATAAAAGTAGCAATATCTGCTAAAAAACACTGAATTAGGGATAGGCCTCTTCCAAATTTACTGTTATTCAACTATGCCGGTTTTTGTTGAAATCAACGCTTGCTCATTTATTCCTCCCCTCCCTAATACCAACCTCTGTAAATGGTGCTTGACTTTTGAACTGGGTTTGGTTTTCTGAGGGGAAGAAAATGTTTATTGAGTTTCTTCTCTCTCTCTCTCTCTCTCTCTCTCTCTCCCTCCCTCTCCCCCCCCCCCCCTCCCCATTTGTCAGGGAGACAGTAGGCAGCCCAATTGGTGTCACTGACTGGAGGGTTGGCATGGAACATGTGCCAAGTTTTGCCCTTCTATTTCTTTTTCTTAGTTTTTTGGCCTTTAGGAAAATAGCACTTCAGAAAACCTCAGCCAGGTCCCTCTCCTGCATATCCATTGGAGCTGGGGGTGTAAACAGAAAATATTTTGTTGTATAGCTATTCAAGTTTCAAAACTAACATGCTCTGGTCACAGTAACATGTCCTCACATCCACTCCCAAGAAGTTGCGCTCTTGGAACCACAGTTCTGAATTGGTTGGAGGATGGGGATGTCTTTGCCAAGACAGAAAAGCTAGTTCTGCTGCAGGCTGCACTTATTTTTTGGTAGATTCCCTCTAGGACTCAGCTAGGACATGATCTGGATTCCATGGCCCTGCCCTCTCTCATCCATGTTCCTCCCTTTCCCTGACCACATGTCAATCTGTGGAGTAGAGGGCACTCAGCTATAACTCGGGAGACCTGGTTTCTATTCCTAGCTTGACCAGTTGTTACCTCTGCAAATAACTTAACCTCTCTCTTCCCTCCCAACCATCTATCTGTCTTGCCTATTTAGCCTGTAAGTTCTTTGGTGTGTGTGTGGGAAGGAGGGGGTATTCCTTTCTATGAAGTGCATTTAGTGCCTGTTACAATGGAGTTCAAATTTTAATCAAGGCCTCTACGTGCTACTGTAATACTAATAATAAGGAAAATATTCTGGATTGCATGTGTCTCTAATGCTCTCTTTCATCTACTGGGCATCTGATGGTACAAACGGATCTCATTTCAAGGTTGGATCTGCTGACATAAACTTAATGCTTTTTATTGTGTACCACTGTAGGAAATCTTGATTACAGCAACAAAGAATTATGCAAAATGAAAACAATGTAGTTTTAAAAATAATATATATTGTATGAATGATTAGTTCTACTTTGTCCTATATTAAAGTCATATACAAGCATTAATCATACATCTGCACGGTTTCTAAACATTAATGACAACGGAGGGAAAAAAAAGAGAGAAACATTATTTATTGGGGTTATTTAGAAATCTGAGTTCCAAAGAGAATCATACTAACTAGAGTTTGATTGTTTTTTTCCTAAGAACAAGAAACAGGGAAATAATAGATGCTTTCAGTGTATTACTTCAAAATGTAGAGCACAGGACGGCGATTTATTCGCCACCGTCAGTGCACTTTTCTGTGTTCGATTGAGCGGTCTGTTAAGACACACTCAATCGAACATGGAACTGAAGCTCTAACTCCAGCCCCCGTAACTGGGGTAGAGCTATGATGACCGGACGCCATTTCCAGTCGGCTTAGCTCAGTGAGTAAGAGGTAGTTAAGAAGTCATCAGGAGATATGCAAGGTGTTTTACGTACCTTGCATATCTCCTATTGACTGCTGCCGAAAAGCATGGCAAGTATAGACTAGGGCTCTGTCTGTATGATGCAGCATGTGGCTCCCCGCATCTCTTCTGTCTCTGTTGTGGAGGGATAGAGGGAGTTGGGACTTTGCCATGTAATCAGGGTCCCTTGGCAGGCCTAGGAATGTAGAAGGAACACGGCCTTCATATTTCAGGTTTACGTTTTGTCAGGGGGCATTGTTGCCTATTGAGATCTGCAACTGGAACAACATTGCTGGGGAGTCTGGTGGAATGGTTAACCCAGTTAAATAATAGGTGTTTAACTATATTATTGTGTCTGTGTCTTGTTTCTGAGACAACGTCGATCGAGACTCTGTGAACACTCAAAATTGAGGCCTTTTACAAATCTGGCCCATTGTAGCAAAGATGCCGATTTTCGTATGAGAGAGAGAGAGAAAACAGTGAATTCATATATACTAATATTACTATTTTTTCACCTAGGACTGGTAAATGCAAAGTCTAGTAGTCCTGCTTCTCTCCTGGCTTATCATCTTTTCTAAAGGTACTCTCACTGGTATGTCGGTGCACAGAGTACCCCTCCTAATCATAGCTGTTTTAGACCTATGGTGGTTTCTGGCTTCAGGGAATATAAAGGTACGGCTGTGCTGTTACTTACCTGCTGTGGAATGGATCGGGATATACCATATGTGCTTCTGCAATTAGACATTATTATTTCCAAAGTATTTACTTACAATTTGCTGAACCATTGAGTAATTACCACAGCAAAATTGCACAATCTGTCTGTTCATCAGCTAAGTGAGCTTCTGGACAGCCTTAGTATGTGCACCTTCCCATGTTCTGAGACTTTTTCATGTTTGACTTTTGTAGACCGCATCCTGCATGATAGCAATTCTTTGGTGAGAAATTCCTGGTAGCAAAGGAACGAACATAAAATACATACATGTGCACCTGCACTGTGAAGGATCTCTTACCCCATAGGAGGAATACCATTTAATAGAATGCACATTCTTTATAACCATGTGGACTTTTAAGGTGTCACGGTAGTGATGTTTCTTAGAAATTGGGTTAGTATCATCTTTTTATAATTTTCTGATGCTAAAAATCAATTAATTGAAGAATGGCTCTTCTCCAGTTGCTGGGAAGAACTCTCCCGTCCCCTCTTCAGCATTCTCCATTATGTTTGGTGGAAGCAGAAGTGTTTCTGAAAGGGGCATGTGGTTCAGGTATTGAGATATACTGAACTTAGCTGCTAAGGGGAAGTTGTGTGAGAATCTAAAAGTAAAATGATTTTTTAGAAAGCATACTTTGCCTGAAAAAAGGAACAAGATATCATGTACTTACTTCTCTCCAGACTCTTACCACGGTAAGTACCCAGGAATCTGGAGAAAATTGGGTCCCTAATGTGGAAATTTTACAGTATTGATGATGCCAATGTGACAAGTTGTCACTATACAGTATGTTTTGAAACAGACAAAGCTTTAATAACCAGGTTACTCTAAAATAATCAGGGTAACAGAATAGGAATGAATGTCAGTTCCTGTAATTATTCTAGAAAGAGAACCAAAGCAAATGGAAATTTTCTCTAATTTTATATATTCCCAATAGGTGGACATAGTACATTATTATCACCATAGAAACTACTTAGTAGTTACTCCAAAAATCAGCTACGCTTCACGGTCTTATGGGCCAATGTCTGAGCTGCTCATGAGGCAGCACCCTCTCATTCAAGCAGAGGTAAACTTAGAGCAGTCTACAATAGGATACAGCAGACAAAACAAATTTCCCAAACCAAACATATTAAATCCAATCTAGCTTTAATATATTGAATCTTTAGATATGACTGACACTTTCTGGATATTCATAGGCATTAGTGCTGAGCAGTGGGGGAAAGAGCTGAAAATGAGGGATTACAGACAGTAGGGGAAGAATTTACTCAAAAGAGCTTTTCTTTATAAAAGTTTCCCATTGCAGGAAGAAAACTGTAAGTAAATAAAATACTTTAATAGATACAAATCTATCTGTGATCCCATTTTAAGCAGCAACTATTTTTGCTTTCTGAGTATCATCTCAACTGGTAGAGGATCAGATCTGAAAACAAAAACCAGTGCCTTTCAGTAACATCTATGGAATATAAAATATTTCTTTCAGTTTTTATTTTTGATATATATTTTATTCTGGAGGAGGTATCCACAAATGTGATATAGTATATGAAGTATCATAAAATCATCATTGCATATTTTTGTCACATGCTCCACGTCTGGATTTTATCCTTTTGAGACATTGAGCAGATATTGTGAACACACTGATGTGTCATTTTATAACCAATGTGCAATGTACAGTCCAGTTAATTTCTGTTGGTTTTGATCTTTTTTTTTTTGGCTCTGTTTGTTGCTCTAGGTTAATTTTACCCTAATGACAACTAAGTTAAAACAGTTTTGCTATTGACATTGTTATACACAATTTTAATTCAATTTTATTCTTATTGATAAAACCAGCCTTGTAAATGTTGGATGCATCTATAAAATAAAAAATTGTAAACTGACCTTTTGTTACAGATTTTGTGCTTGTGCACATGCTAGCACATGCCTGTGTATGTACATGCACACACGCATGAGTGCGTCCACTGTTTTTGTCTACTAATATCTACTGTATATAATGTATGGTATCTGAGTCCCTCAGTTTATCACATTAGTAAAAGAACTGAATACATGAAACCAGTCACTCAGAGAAGAAGAGGGGGTGGGGATGGGGCGGAAAAAAGGAAACTAAACAATGAACATGTGTAAAGTTAGAAATTTATAGGTTTAGGCCTCTACAGCTACATATCCTGGAAGAAGGGAAAAAAAGTGTTAAGAAAACAAATTATAGTTCTGGATGTGAGGACTCAGACACTGCCGTCTGACAAATTGACCCTCCTGCTTGACCTTCTGCAATATGTTTCCACAGGTAATTCCATAACTCTCCAGCCAACTTTTAAAGATTTCCTGTTTGACAGCTGAGAGAAAGGAAGTTCCACATCACCATGGAACCAAATGTCCAACAAGATAAAACATCAGCATGCTTGAAACTTGTATAATTTATATTATGTTTCATCGCCTCACCCATACCCATATGATGAAATTTATTTTTGCTGATAACTGGGATTTTAGCTGTATGGTGTTGAAGTCAGTGTGGTGAGATGTTCTGTTTTTGTTGTTCCTGGAATGTGTGCTGGAGTGGACTGTGAAACTGATGAATGACCAACCATGGCAGATTCATAATCCGGAACTTGGTGCAGCTGCGAGGAAACTAATGGCTAGCAGGGACCACTGAGGTCCCTAAGCTAATACCTGTCTCCTCCATCACAAATTGATGGCATTGAACAAAAAAGTTGACTCTTTTCACATCCTGCCAATCTAATTTTGGTGCCCCTGCAGCCATCTCAGTATCTAGTGGCACTGAGGTAGTGCACTACATGCAGCCTGTGGGATGGCTCTGGTAGCATCTGTCATCTAGGCATGCTGCTGTC
>ML685755.1:21853311-21855811 GCA_007922175.1 Pelusios castaneus | reverse complement strand
TGGGACCTCCCACTTTGCAAGGTCCTAGAGTCCAGGCTCCAGCCAAGCCTGAACATTTGCACTGCAATTAAACAGCCCCTTTGTTTAAGCCTTGCCAGCCCAGGTCAGCTGGGACATGCTAGCCATGGGTTTTAATTGCCACGTAAACATACTTTGTCTCCTATCCCTAATCATTTGCTCTGAAGGAGGTGAAGAACCAGTGATTTCCAGGTTCCACTTCCAAATACGCATGTTTTAATTTAAATATTTAAAAGAGCACTTTTAGGCCCAAATACTAATTTTAGATGTCTACGTTCTAATTTGACTTCCTAAGTTTGCGATAAGCATCCAGTTTAAGCAGTACATTTTGAAAACTGGGCTCCCTGGGCTAGTGGTATCTAATATTTACAGTGCTTTTTCTTCTGTGATTTTACCCTGCCTAGAACAATGGGGCCCTTATCTGTGAACTAGGCTTTGAGTCACTACTGCAAAGCAAAGAATAAAAATAATATTCCAGTGTGTTACTGTGGTTGTCATTCTGTCCTAAAAGACTGGAATGCATGTCACCTCAAAATCCAACCTGGCAGCCTAGCTGATGCAACATCAGATTCAGTGAATTTAAGAAGTTTTTTGTGCATTGTGATACTTTCTGCCACTTCCAGGGCTATTCCTCATTACAGCAATAGGGAATTGCTCCCAGACCACTAGAATCTGTCAGAAAGGAAGAAAATATTTTAAAATGTGTTCAGCATGTACAGCTGCTGAAACATCTGTGCCGAACATGATGACACAAGCTGTAATCATGGCAGTTGGGGAGGGGATACAATAAAGAGAGGTTAAAGAATAAGCTAAATTAACTCATTGGGTTGCGTGCCCCCAGCAGTGGTAAAATGCTAAGTGTTCTGGAGTTTCAGGCACAGTTGCATAGCCTGACTGCAATATCTGTTCTACTGATGTTCTTTGAGTCCTCAAAGCCGGCCAATTTACTGTCACAGATTCTGAGGCCAAAAGGGACCACTGTGATCATGCAGTCTGATCTGCATTACACAGACCATAGACATTTCCTGAAATAATTCCTGTTTGACATGGAGCATCTTTTTCGGAAAGACACCGAATCCTGATTTTAAAATTGCCAAGGTCCGATTACTATGGCCTCTTTCAGTTAGCCCACATTGGTAAAGCTCCTGCAGAGGCCCTGTGGATTTCAAAGCTGCCATTTGATAAGAGAATCCTGTGGCAAATATTACCACTACCGTCCTCCTGGGGCCTTCTGGGGCCTACCCTGGGTGGGTGCAAAGAGATTGTATTTTGCTCCTCCATGTTCTCATGGAAGAGAAGTGACCCAACATGTTTTACTCTGCTTTTGTGCCCAGATGGCCTTAGTCTGCAGTCTCTGCGCAGGCACAGTTCCCAGAGACATCAATGAGACTAATCCTATTAACCTGGGGCCCAGTTCTGCAACTCTTACACAGGCAAGTAAGAGTCTGTAGGCTCAGGCCTTTGAATGAGCCCTTTACTTAGCAAGCATGGAAGTGATTTGGGTTTTTTTCATTTAAAGATTGAGACAGAAAGGACCCCACTCCTCTAACATCCCTTTAAAGTGTGGATCATTGGGTGGGTTTTCCCCAAGTTCTAACTGCTCATGCCAGAATGTCTGGAAATATTTCTGGAAATAAGGGGAATAAAATTTTATTCTGTCCTGGAGCAACGTGGGAGTAAAAAACCCTATCCTGAGTTGTGGAATTGTATAAGAACCCGGACAGAATAGAATAGAAATCTCCCTTAATCAAAACAACATTATGCCAAGAACCCTTTCTAGGGAAGTGATATTTACACAGCAGCACAGCCCTACTTAAAAATAGAACAGACCTGCCGTGTAAGTAACAAAAATACATAACAGCATACTCCCGCAATTTAAGCTTTTGAAGGATGTCTGTTATATGCCTAGTCTTATTTTACGCCCCTTCCCTTTATAAAAAGAGGAACAATGCCATCTTCCCGAAAGGAAATAGGCAATAAAAACTCCAGCAGGATTTCCTATTAATAATTTTTCCCATTCATATCCTAAGGGGGGAAAGAAACGCGCCCCCCCTCCAGCTTTAGCAGCTTAAACAGTGCTTATTAAATTGATATTTTTACATGCCTGGTTTTCCCTAAATGTGGTACTGTATATACTTTTACTGCTCAATTAAGTTTTTTTTTATTTTTCCAAATGTCCTTTATAAAATCAGTTGAATTCCGTGTGAGATGATGTAAAGCATCTGATGACAAAATATCATATATATTTATAAAACACCCTGTTGAGTTTTTATCTTGCCATTACATTTTTAATTAATAGATTTTTTGTTGTTGTTTTACAAATGTTGTGTTTTACTGCTGGCATGATCTCACTGCTTTACAGTATCGATAAATGAAGGCACACCTGCACTATAAAATCCACTTTATATGAAACAGGCCATTCATGTTTTTTATAGCTCGTTTTTCACCCATTGTTCTTGGGTCGTGTCATAGGTGTGTTGTA
>ML685755.1:21783311-21848311 GCA_007922175.1 Pelusios castaneus | reverse complement strand
TGCCACACTAGAGAGTTCTTCAGTCTCATGTGCTGCTTGTCCAGTTCACTCTACAGCATTACTGTTTGACCACATTTTAAACCAGGTTTTCAGGCATGATCTCAGGTGTTAAGAGGTAGGTAAAAGAGGAAGTAGTAAAATGTGTCTGTAAAATATGTACACAGGACTGTTCTATACATTATATATATATATACGTACATAAATAGACATGAATGTGTGCGGGCATAACGTTGCTTACAGAAGTCACATAAAAAGTACATGGTAAATTTGCTGATATACATATCTGGCACTTTAAATTCTATTAAAATAAGGTGGAATTATAGCTCACTTTAAAAAAGAAAAAAAAAAGCTTGACATGTGACAGGGACTCTGCAGTAACAGTCTATATAACACATACTGTAAGTACCTTTGATCTTCTGCATCACATTAGGTAACAAAGACCAGGGGACTTTAGATAGGCTGGGTTTGATCACAGTAAAATGCTCTGTCCCATTCTGGATTATATAGTGTATCACTGTTTTTGAGGGGCTTTTATGTGTGTCTGATTCTTTTAATTAGATTGTTACAGCTATTCTAGTGTTTACTCTGGTATAATCTCTTATGAATAACATGGGACTTTCTAACATTTTTAACAATGCCGCATCACTAGTATTGGTGCCATTCAGAACAATTCATTGGAATAGTTAAATCTACATAATGCAATTGACTATTTTATCCACTTTAAATGTTTTTACAACATACCTGTGTATGGGTACTCATGGTTTATTCTATTAAAGGTAGGTAGGAAATGAATTTACTCATGCATGTACAGAACAGATCTCTGCACACATTGTTATGTGCATGTAGATACTCATAAAGCATTTTATCTTTAAGATAATGAACAAAGTTTTCACCCTGCAAACATTTGATTACATATTTCCTAGGAAAAATCTATTTGATTGTGCCACAGGCTGCAACATAAAGAAAATCACCTTGAAGGGAGACCCTCAAAAGCTGTCGATTTTCACTTTTCCTACTCTTCTGCTATTAGTCTTTCTATCATTTTCTTTTCCAATAAGTTCCATTATGTGCCTTTAATGCTGGGCTGAGGACTCAGGAGCTCACCTTCTTCTGTATGTCAGTAGCCAAAGTCTGCTTCAATAAAAGATTTCCTGTGTAGCTTTCTTAAATGTGTAAAGAACACAATGGAAGAAAAATTACAAAACCCTCTGAATATACTTGAAAATAAATAGCTATATGGTCTGAAAGATTATTTGAGGAAGATTTTTTTTTGCGGAGGGCCAAAATGAAAGAGTGGATAGTGTAGACCATATTCACTTTGTGCACCCATCTAAAGACATGACAATTAGTACAACTGACACTTGCAAATGCAGGTGTTTATGATGTGAATAATGGATGGAAAACATAGTTTATTTCATATTAATGATGTACAGTAGAGCTTTATCTAGGAAACTTAAGCACTTAGGTTCAGGCAACTATGGATGTATGAGAGACTGTTCTTAGCACGTGTAATTTAAGTCCTATGACACTTCTTCTTAAAGTATGAAAAATAATAACTTATTAAAACATATTCAATGTAATAATGGGTTGTTTCAAGAACTGTTGAAAAAGAGATTAGAAAAAAGGGCAAAGCAGCCTTTAGGGGAAAATAACATGGATTTCCAGGAGTACAGTTGTGTAATGATTCGATATTTTTAAAATGTGCCTGCACTCCATTCACAGTCATTTAAGTACTTAAATAAGCACAATAAATGTAAATAATTTACTGCTTTACAAACACAAAATTGGGCAGAAAAGTAATTTTTGAATAGCAACTTGACTTACTATGCCCTGTGATTTGGTGCCCTGTAAAATGCATTTGACACTGCTGTTCATTAAGCTAGTGCTATTGAGCCTTCTTCACATTCATTAGTGATTAATTCGGACAGATATTTAACTTAATAAGGTAAGCAAATAAACAAAAAAATCACTTTCGGTGCCTAAAGGTTTTTAGACCTCTAATTGGTTTTGTGCACTAATTATCAAGATTAACACCTTGCACTTTTTCTCACTCCTTACACTTAGTAATTCCAACTGGGAAAAAAGCACATAACCTTGTGGAAATCCTTTAAGGATAAAGAGTTTGCCTTTTACAGGGAAGATTATTACCAAAAAAGAACAATTTCAAGTGAATGCAGCCAAAAATGTAGCACAGTAAAGACGAGATAGAAAGTTGCATAGATTTAGAAGCAATGATACCTAACCTTTTTGCAGTATGTGTGAATGAGGAAAAATAATACATGTAACTAAATGATTAGAAGCTCTTTGAGGCAGGGGACTGTGTTACATATTCTAAAAGGTTATGTACATCTGCATGATTAATATAATTTGACGTACTACTTTATTGCAGCATTTACTGAGGGATTCAAGACTTGTCCTCTAATATTTAAAAGTTTCTATTAACCATGTATCCCATAGAACTAGTAACACTTTATACTAGTGCCAAATCACTGTGAGTTTCTTGTGCTGTTTATTTTAATAACATTATTCATGAGACTTTCTTTCATCATGAGGATGTAATCGGCATTTCTGTTGTAATTCTGTATTGGTGTAAGCCTACCTGTTACTTAGTAGGATGTTATAGGAAACACTCTCTGATAAGAGGTAACAATATAATTGAAGAAGGAATCTGACTCTTAATTGGAAAAATATCCTACACTGCTCTGTTTCTCAACTTAAAATGCCTTGTTTTCACGGCAAGTGTACATAAAACTACATAGGGTGAAATATTATCATTTTGGAATCCGTACATTGGTTCAAAATACTTGGCATGCCTTTCTACATTTGATATGTAAATGTCAGTTTGTCACTATTACAAATTTATATCCCCATTGAAAGTACCGTACAAAGTGCTGATTCAGTTTCCCTCCTGCAAAATATATCCCTGCAAGCCAATTGTCTTTTAATATGTGCCAAATGAAAGAACACTTCATATTACATCTTACAAATAAAGACCATGCAGTTCTATATATTTGCTTAAAATAGCTCTAAAAGGGGTCATAATTTAAGTTTGCTTCAGTATGAGTTAGGAGGGTCATTAAAACTCATTTTAGCCAAGTCTAGAGCACAAGTTGTTTCTAATAATGGTTTCTGGACTACTGAATACAATATTTAGTGTACAATATTCTCAAATAATTAATTGACTTCAGGTAGCTAATTGCTACTTGTTCTTTCTATGAGAAGTCTTGAGAATCTACCTAGACTGTGGTTTAACCTGATGTAATTTTTCAATAGCTTTTTTTTGTTTTTGTTGTTGCGTTAGGGGATATTTAAACTCCTTTTTCTTTAATTCTTTTCTTTCTTTAATGGGTGAGTGGATAAATTCAGTGGTGGATTTTTGTGACACTAAAGCAGCAGATAAGTCTATGATGCACTCTAGCTATGTGGTTTTAAAATCCCTTACCATATGTTTTCTCACTGGAATGCCTCGTCTTGCAAAATTACAGGAACCGAAGCTTAAAAACACAATTAGATAGTTTAAAATGAAGTATTAAAGAAATACCACATATTTTCAGATGTGCCTGTGATGGTTCCCTCTTTTTTCTTTCTCCTTTCTTTTGTATTATTCTTTGAGTTGCTCAAGAAGCTCCACTTTATTTGATTTTTGTACTAATCATGCTTTACATTTTACTGATTAGGTTATATAGGCTGTGGTTAAATTATAAATGAAAGAATGAGCTACCAGAATATTTGTCATACAGTATCTTTTATGTTACAGAAAATATGGTGGGGGAATCGAAAAAGTATTATATGATGAAAGCTCTCCTCGCGTATTTTATGCCACTTATGGTGTCTGTATAGACAAGTAATACAATTTTTAAAATGTTTTTCTAACGTATTCTGAAAACCATAGCACAATATTTGTCCACTGAGAAAATGCAAGGAAACTAAATACATAATGCATAGATATGCATATCATAGTATAAACTCTGTTGTACACATGGACACATATTCTCCCTAGTGTCTTAAGTTTATTTCCCTACTGTGTTTATAAACCAACTTTAACTGTTTTCTCATGATGTAAATTAAAATAATTAATAATAAAAAAATCCAAGATAACGTCCTTTATTTTTCACAACACTATGTATATTAGCTGCATGGATATAGTGTCCATTTTTATTTTCCATTACACTTACTTTAAACCTTTTTTGTGAAAAAGACTATGGATTACTAGAATTCTAATAATTAAACTGTACTATCTGAATCGGAAGATTCATATTCTCAATGTATAATTTGTTGCCTAATTGATCAAGTGCTTAGTTTATAAGCTATAGCATTTTAAGCTAGTTATTTAAAAAAACTAACAGTAGTATAGTTTCAAGAATGATTTTTCTATATTAAATCTATTGTGGTGTTTAACTGTTGTTTATTAGTTGTATTAAGACAAACCTTTGGACCAAGAGTGTGTGTGTGTGTGTGGGGGGGGGAGGCGCAGGGCTGGGAGATGTGAAATGGATTATTGCCTTGCTTTAAGTCACATATTTAGCTTTTATTCTAAAGCAAAGCATGATTGTAGAGTAGTGGTGCTCTTCAGGTATTCAAAGCAAAACAGTGTGTATGATCCATTGTTTAGCTTCTGTATTTTGTTTGTAGATAAGTGGGTCCCTAAATATATGAAAGGATATTGGATGTAAAACGTGGAGCAATGCTGTTGCCATAATTGACGTACACTCATCAGTGACTTGACAAACTTGGTGATGGAAAAGGGCACTGAACAGTTACAAACAACTAATGTTTTCTGCATAGATGCCTGCGAGTTGTTCTTTTTTGCACCCCTGTAACAAGCCTCAAGGATTCTGGGTTTTGGGCTTTATTGGATGAACTGTCAATGCTTTCCAGGATAACAAATCTTCTTTTCTAGTGCTTGGTGGAGTTTGGTTAGGGGCTACCTCTGAGCAACATGAACTTGGCCTTGCTGCGTGTCTTACACTAATACCTTCACTACTGTAAAGTATCAGGGTACTTGAGAAACAGCCTGCAGCCATACAGCTGATTATTTCACCAAATTTGCATCTTTTCAACAGTAATGGGGATGGCTTTCACAAATGCTCTCAGGCTCTAAATAGATGTTAAGTGGTTGTTTCTAGTTCCTTCCCTCTCTTTCCCCCCTGGGAGCCACTTCCCATCCCACCCACTCTGCAGTTCTTGTGCTTAGCCCTCTGGCAGCTGTGCAGTGCTCCTGGCATCTGGCAACCTCTACTGAAGGGGTTGTGTTGAGTAAGTTGGCCAATTGATACAGTCCTCACATGGGACCGCCTCTAATGCCTTCATACACAAGATAGTCAGTTATTCTCTTTTTCTGGCGAGAAAACAAAGTGGCCTCCAGGAAATTTGAGTGATCTCAGGTGTCCTTTGACTTCTACTTAGTTATATGGCCTATGTTGTGGGATGAGATGTGTGTTTCCTACTGAGGCAGTTAACATAGTTGGGTTCTTCGGCAAGGAAATCTATGGTGTTTGCGTGAAAGACAAGACAGTGAAGTAGGGCTTGAAAAAGGATGGTGTGGATAGAGAGCAATTGAGTGGCTATGTATTCTCATGTGTGTGATAGAATGTCACTGCCTGGGGGGAAGGGGGAAAGGAATGAGAATGTATTTACAAGGGGTTCTTGCTCTCTTAACAGGATAAATGAGGATTGATGTAATTGTCTTTTCTCCATCTCCCCTCAGATATGCCCACCAACTCAGGAATTTTATTTTTAAGTATTTAAAATGGGGAATAAATATATATTTAAAATATGGATTTGATTTTTTTTAAGTGTCTAGAGGTATATGGGGGGTGGCATGATATCATGTCATTTGATTCTGTTTTTGTCCCTTTGCAGGCCTTAGGAACCTGTGTACATTGTGACTGTGAGCTTCTGTGATTATTCCTCATTCCACATAGTTCATGACGTATAGGAAAACAACTTTACAGTGACTTTTGCTACTTTTCTATGGAAGTTAGTGCTTTTATAACTTTATTTTGCCAAATGTTCTGTAGGATCTAAGGATCAAGCCTGTAGCTGCTTAAGCTCAAATGAAGTGACAAATTCCCACTAGGTTCCAGGGGACTACTCACGTGAGTAAAATTAAATGTTTGCAGAATCAGAACCTAACACATAGCACAAGTAAATACTTCTTCCTGCTCCAGATGAAGTCAATGAAAATTTTCCTATTGACTTCAGTCTGAATAAGGATTGAACCTAGACTAATGTACAAAATTACAGATTTTAGCAGGCAGTCCTGTAACTACCCGCTAGACAGAATTTCCCCTGTTTTCCATAGAAGATCTACATGTGGAGCTGGTTCAGTGCGGGGGAAGGTAGGAGAATGGGAAGTAGTCTATTAGTTAGAAAAGGAAATGTGAGTCCAGGCTCCAGGTTCTTACTCCTAGTTCAGCCACTGACACTTTTGTAGCTTTTGGGAACCATAATTTGGTTCTCACAAGAGAGGCTTGCTTAACTGATGTATGCAAAGTGCTTTGAGTTTCTACGAACTATACTGATAAATCAGTGCAAAGAACATTAATTATTAATGGAACTCGTTTCCTCTTAATGTTTGAAAACAAAGACTCCAGCGCTGCACTGAAACCATGGGAAGTTTTGCCAGAATAAGGAATGAAGGATCAGGCCCAGAATCAGGACAGCAGACATCACTTCTCATTTTTATTCTGATTCTAATCACTGAAAACTTTTTTAGTGTTGGTCTAGAGCAGTGGTTTTCAAAATCTTTTTTTTCCTTGGGACTCAGTTGAAAAAAAATTATTTATGCCCGCGACCCAACAATTACATCTTTGAGCAATGCATTCCAGTCTTTTTGTGGCGGCAGCAGGGGGCGCCCCGATCCAGAGCCTTGAGGGTCTGCAACCCACTACTGGGTCCCAACCCTAAATTTGAAAACCTCTGATCAAGAGCACCTCCATTTCCCCTTTCCCCTGTTTTGTACTTCCACAACAGTGCCAGTGATAAAATTTGAAACCTCCCCAAAACTACAGTAAAATATCAATAGTGATCTCTCTTAAAATCCACACAAGGAAACTTGAGGATTAGACTAAAGCTCTGTTCTTAATTTATCCTGTCATGCCTAAGTATTTCTGCACATATTATCGCTCTAGGAGGATCACCCACTGTTTGGAGGGCTCTCCTTTCCCTAGGCACATAGGGGTGAGGTGAGGATAGAACAAACTCTCAGAATCATTGTATTTAGCTGAGCACTCTATATTTTATGGATTACGAATACAGTGAACCACAGTGACTGTTTTGAAGCCATTAAGGTTTATCTTGAATGCACTGACATGGACACACCCTTACCATGTATATTGGCATGTCACTGGGTGCCTCGGAATGCTTTCATCTATGTTTTATTGAAATAACAGGCCATAGTTGGAATGGTCCCTTGAAATATGTGTTAACTACTTATGCTAAACAATCCGTTCCACCTTGTATTTAGCTGTGACACTCTGAGTAAGTTTCTCAGTCTGGAAGAAAAAGCCTGTGTATGCTCTCTGATCTCCTGGGACTGACACAGCTATAACAAAGCTTCTGATTGCAGTATAGATGCGTGGCTATATGCTAGAGATCCAAATGAAATGCCTCTTAAGAAAAGATGACCTCTGAGTATACCTTTCTAATTGATATAACTCAGACATTTAAAATGTTATTTATAAATAGATCTAACAATAGATTATTGGGGAAAAATTCATCACTGTAACTGTAAACTCAGTTGAAATCAGTTAGGTTTACACCAGGGATGAATTTTGTTCACAGTTTACAATACGTTAGTTTTAAAAAGCCAGTTTCAGATAGGAAGTGAAAAAGATATGATAATCCATTATTTCCCTTTTTAAAAAATGTCTTTACATTTGGATATAATTTGATCTCTTCCCCCAGGTTCAAACCTGGGTTTTAGGGGGATTTTTTGTTTGTTTCTTTTTAAGGTTTTTTTGTCCTCATTTCAGGCCAGAAAAAACTTTGCAATCGAATTATAGTGCTGTGAAAATAAAGGTTTAGAGTGGAAATGCCAAGACAGCTGCACAAGATCTGATCTCACACACCTTTCATATCTAAGACTCCCGTTAATTGTGAAACGAACAAGGAGTCCTGTGGCACTTTTAGAGACTAACACATTTATTTATCGCATGAGCTTTTGTGGGAGAAAATCCCACTTCGTCAGATGCTTTGAAAAAGGGTGATCTTACAGAGTGGGGGGAAATTAAATGCAGGAAAATGTATGACACATTACAGCCTGACCTGATACTGTGTTATACATTTCCCTGCATTTAATTTCCCCCCACTCTGTAATTCCTCATCTTCAAAGCATCTGACGAAGAGGGATTTTCTCCCATGAAAGCTCCTGCGATAAATAAATTGTTAGTCTTTAAAAATGCCACAGGACTCCATGTTTGTTTTGCTGACCTAGACTATCACGGCTACCCCTTTGGAATCATTAATTGTGAGTTTCGGATGTACAAGGAATTCAGGATTGGGCCCTTAAATGTAGTGAGTGACTATTCTTTCCTTTTACTCCATGGGAAGTAGATTAATTTCGGTATATGAAGCTATTATAAATACCCAATTCAAAGTCACATTATATCTGGGGCTAACGAACCGATGTGTTTCTACATGTTAAAAGATATAAAGTTGTAGATCGAGCACAGCATAGGATCATAGAATCTTAGGGTTGGAAAGGATCTCCTGAGGTCATCTAGTCCAGTCCCCTGCTAAAAGCAGGATCACTCCCACTAAATCATCCCAGCCAGGGTTTTGTCTAACTGGCCCTTAAATATTTCCAAAGATGGAGATTCCATCACCTTCCTAGGAAATCCATTCCAATGCTTCACTACCCTCCTAGTGAGAAAATTTTTCCTAATATCCAACCTCGACCTCCTCAGCTGCAACTTGCTCCTTATTCTGTTCTCTGTTACTACTGAGATCAACCTAGCTCCCTCCTCTTTGGAGCACCCCTTCAAGTAGTTGAAGGTTGCTATCAAATCCCTCATCAGTCTTCACTTCTGCAGACTAAATAAGTCTAGTTCCTTCAGTCTCTTCTTGTAAGTCATGTGCCCCAGCCCCCCAATCATTTTCATTGCCCTCCGCTGGACTCTTTCCAATTTCTCAACATCCTTTCTGTAGTGGGAAGTCCAAAACTGAACACGGTAATCCAGATGTGGCCTCACCAGTGCTGAATAGAGGGGAATACTCACATCCCTCAATCTGCTGGCAACACTCCTACTGATGCATGTTATGTTCTTTTTTTTTTTTTTTTTTTTGCTAGTTTCAGTACCAGGTTAAAAATAAGAACAAATAGAGAACATGGGGAAGGGAAGGGCTGTGGTGGGCTGGATTAGAGTAAAGATAATACAATTATTCAGCTGCCTAGGAGCCTGACTGAAAGCCCAATGAAATCAGTGGAAGGGCTTTGGCTCAGAATTGATGTAAGTAATGAACAAATTTTGAGAGATACAAAGAGTATTTTGGGTTGGTTTTTTTCCCTCAGGGGACCTGCTTTATTTTGCCAATGATATAGCTATACGCTTCCTTAAGAAAGTGGCTATATATTATGTTCCATTTCTTGCTGTTAGTAACATAAAAGAAACATGTATAGTGCTGCCTTTTAGCATTTGAAATGAATAGAAGATATGGAAAAAATAATTTAAAAGTGAAGCAAATCACAAAGTTTGAATGAACTTGGAAAGGACCATTTTTTTTCAATTTACTAGATCTTTCCAAAATGTGTGTGTCTAACACATTTCATTTCATTTTTTAAAATGTCATTGTGAAACATTGCTGCCCAATAATCAGAGACATTTTATTCATGAAATTGAACTTTGATTGCATACATTTTATTGATACATAAGGCAGTAAATAAGTTGAAAGTTTCTTTTGCCTTTTTACAAGGATAAGTCTCCTCGAGTTTTCCAAATGGCATGTAGCTATCCTGAGAACGTCCCTTAGCTGAACCACACATGCAGTGAGTGTGAATGAAGTACTGATGTCACGTCGGCAAGACAGATCACAACACTTTACAGCTCCTGGACAACTCCTTATCTGTGGATCCTTTACCAATTTCTTTTGCCTGTAACAGACAAAATATTTTGTTATACCTAATAAAAATCCTGGTGAAGTACAAGAACAAAATATTAGGGGGAAGGGGGCAGACTGGCTTTAAGTTGATCAGTTGTGTAATCTGATATTTTCTGTATCAAAATATAATGAATGTCTGTGTTAGCCAGATAAAGCATGTCCACCAAATAGCTTATATTTATCTTAGGAAAGGGTGAATAATGCAACTAATTATTCACAAATAGCTAATGAGATTCAGAAATCAATTTGAGGTCAACCATATTTGTGCTAGAAAAGGTTAAGCTTTAGCAGGAAGTTTAAAATTGCCAGACATTCTTCAGGTCACTCTGCGGTATCACAGTTCTTGTGGAGAATCTGGCTTTTACATCCAGACCTGTTGCAGAGAATACAACCGTATGCTGGTATCACTACTGTGCTTAAGCTGTAAATGCTTTGTTGCTTGTTCATTAAAGTATTCTAAAATCTGTCTCAATCATCACTGACAAATACTACATCATATGGCAAGTGGTGGGCACAGAGAACTGACAAATCCAAGAGAAGAGCACAAATACTTGTTGAAATGATCCCGAGCACAGGAAAGAGAAAAGCAAAATATAAATGGCTGTTGTGGAGCTAGTATGACTGGAACATGTTTATCCCCCATCAGCTTTAAACATTATTTTGGAATGCTGAGGAGTTCTGGAAAAGGTTCAAACAGTAATTTGAACTTTATTTGGAAACCGGGCAGTAAAATGGAAGATGAGAAAAAAAAAAAAAAAAAAAAAAAGCACTGTTTTTGATGGGGCATGGTTTGCAGGATATATGTAGTGCATTCCAATCTGGTGAGCAAGAGGAAGAAGGGGGAAAGAGTTTTGAAGGGGTAATGAAAAGCTTTGAGAATCATTATGAGCTATTTGTGAAAAGGTAAGTACTGGCATTGGGAAGTCTGCAGGAAGCTTTTTCCATTTGCGTAGCTGGTGCAGTGGGCCAATCAAGCAAGTATGTGGCATAGAAACTCGGAATGATAGCTTTGGCAACAGCCTGAATCATAAGTGCGTCATCTCATGGGAGAGGAATGTCTCCTAGTGATATTCGAATGAAGACTAGAAGAAGATTCTGCAAAACATGACATGGCTTTGCCTTTAGACCAGGAGGGCCAACAGCTTGTGGGGGCACACTCATTAACTTCAAGGAGTTGGACAAGAACATTAAAAGGGACCGTTACACTTACCAACAAGTAATGAAATATTTGCTGAGACTGTGGAAGCTGAATTCTTCAGTATATTAGATACATCAACAAGGTTTTGGCAGATTTCCCATGGATATAGAACACATCAAGATTTGCACTTCCAGTACACAGTTTGGCAGCTACTGTTTCTTTAGTTTCCCTTTTGGAATGTTCTGCACCAGAAGCATTTCATTTTGCCTCACAGTGTCAGAGATAAAAGGTTTCAAGGAGTGGAGATACACACTAAAGACACACTAACTTATCTGAATTAGAGAGATGAACAATGGAAAGAGGTTTTGATATGTTTGCTTAGAGAATGCTGGCTTGTAATGGAATATTTTAGCAGTTTTTCAGCAGAAACTGTAATTGGATACCACAGTTTCATCTATGATCGGGTACATTAAAGTCATATTTACATGATATGGAATTTTGAGAACTGTAGTAAGAAAAATGGACTACAGTTCAAGAATAAGGATTTCTTGGAATTTGTTTATTAATTTCAGTATGAGACATCTAGTTCTAGTTCTGCACAAGCAAATAGATTAGCAGAAAATGGGAACTGTACCTCAGAACTAGTGTTTGTTTTTGTTTTTTTAAAATAACTGATGTCATGGAAATGCCATATTAGGCACTACTCACCCATGAAGAAATACCACTGTAATGTGGAAAATTGTCAGTAGAACTTCTAAAGAGCAAACATCTACATACATGATTAGGAGATATGGTCAACAGATTAAACAATCAATGCAGATACAAAAATTATAAGAGCTGTGCAAGCCCTTTAACACACATTCAAGCAAAGACTAAAAGAATCTGGCCCAATAGTCATTTGTCATAACAAGCCATGGTGCTGTAAGAAATGTCACCTCATTTATATTCAGAGATCAGAAAATGCAGAAATATTTTACTGAGGAATCATAAACATCTGCAAATAGTACTTGAGAATGTAAGAGAAAATGACCAGCTGTATTGGAAGAGTGAGGTAAGAGCAGATACACAAAAAGAAAAAAAAATCATGCTCTGATCCTGTTTTACAAAATGTGAATTAGATCAAACAGTGTTGCCATCTTAGAAATACTAAAGACATTTTGTTGCTTTACAATCGATCAAGAAGAATGATGAAACATCCAAAAATACTGATTGAGAACGTACTTCTGCTCTCCTGCATTTTCCCATGTGGTCCTGTAACAGCCAGTTGGAATTAGAGCCTTTATGGTCAGGGGAGCACAGAGGCTGTAACTGACATACTCTCCCGACTAGAACAACTCATCTGGAAAGGGATGGGAAGTAGGTAAAGTCATTAGTAAGTAGACCTGACTGATCACGAGGAAGGGAAGGCGTACTATACACCTTATAGAGGTGGTGCACATTTTGTTCTTGCACTCCCCAGCGAAACTGTGAAGCTCTAGGGCATTTTGCCTTTTCAGGCAGACTGTCCTCAGTGTTCCCCTGGGGTGCAATGGTCTTTCCATAGATGGTGGCTAAATGCCATAATCTTGGCTTGTGTTAGAGTTGGTTTTGCTATGTGATTATAAAAATGAAAGGGAATGTGTAATGTAAAGGGTTAAGTTGTGGCAGGAAGTTTAAAGTTCCCACACAGACTGCATGATACTATACCACCACACTTCTTCCTGTCACTCACTCACAATACAGGCAGCTTGATTATAGCGGCTTCAATATTGTGTTTACTTAACACATCATTTCTTGTTAGTTAAATGTTTGCTTTTTTTTAATTGACCATAGCTGTCATTGAAATACCTCAGTCTTTGTGATCAGATTGGGTAGATCAAGGAAATACTATTTTATATTTTTTCTTAAATTATTTGATGAATTTTGCCAAAAAAAAAAAGTTATTTAACCATTTGTGAAATATTTGGCATACTCCAGTGTACGTGTTTATGTATTTAATAGGCTAGGGTAGATCACTTTAATTAGATTTCTCTCTCTCCTTGTTTGCGCGCGCGCACACGCACACACACACACTACTTGAAGTTACAATCAATTACTTATCATACATATCCATTCTACAAAGAGTTTATTGCTTGAATCATAAGGAAGTGTTTACACATGCAAAAAGCATTTGTAAATAGTATTTTATCTTTTGAGTTGTACTTTTGACTTTTTTTTTATTATTGTTATTTCACTGGTAACCCCATTATTTTTGTCCATACTTGGAGCTCTGACCTGTGTTACATGGAAAGTTTAGAGATGAAGTCATTTCTGGTTTGAGTTACTGGAGAGACTTTTTAATTCATCCAGCTGTGCTTCCTTAATAACAATTCCAGCATTCAGCATTAACAATACACCATCAGCAAGAGAAATGAGACAGAAAAAAGCAGGGAGTGTTGAAAGGAACACTTAAAAACTGTTCTCATTTGTAGAATTTAATAGCATCAAAACATTAAATATAAATATGAACAGAAGGAATAAGTTAAACTAATCTCTCAAGATATTTTTTAAAAATCTTTTGAGTCAGAATTTTTAATGAAAATTCAGAAATCTTTATAATTTAACATAAAGGTTCATTCTGAGAAATAAATTGCTGAATATATTGCTCTAAGAGACCTGTATTAAACATATAATTTGTTGCCCTTGTTGATTGTTAGTAAAAATACTTCTAATTTTTAAAAAATCCTGCAATATCTAGTAGCAAGCATAATCCACAAATTGAGCTCTGCATAAAACAGCTATGCCTCAATCTAAATACACTCAGAAGTCATAATGTATTTGAATGTATTTTATGATTTCTGATAGCAGTTATTCACTTCAAACAAATTATTTACGTTGTATAATAATTCACATGTCTGTTGCAGAGTGTGTTAATTACGGTTCACAAAATATAAGAGTTTAAAATATTTGGAGTGAAAGTAGAGGCAAAATATGGATATGGTATTTGGCGGTAAAACCCACTTATCCGTCCATACTGAGGTGTGTGAAATAGCTGTGATGTGAATCATGTTTTCTTAGAGAACACAGTATAAGAATCACGTTTTTTTCGCCTTGTACTGAGTTTGCTCATTATATTAGAATACCTTGCACATGTGTCAAATGAGGATGATGATGTTGCAGATTTAAGAATAATAGCTCTAGGAAACATGGAAAGTGTTCACTCTTTTCCCCACAGTACAATATGACATTAGTCAAGTGTGCAAGAATTCTCAAGTTCAGTTCTGAATGTTTTTTGCTTGTACTTGTCAGTGAAAGAGGACATAGGATTTCAACAACATAATTAGCCATTTTGCTATCACTCGGCTTGATCCTGCAAACCTTTACTCACACAAATAGTTCCTATTTATGCAAGGAAAGGTTTACAGGATCAGTCTCGTAAGATTGTAGAAGAATGAATAATAAACATTCTGTCTGTGGCTCAGACAATCCTGCTCTCAGGCTGTGCTCCCCTGACTGAAGTCTACAGGAATTACGTAATTTACTTCAGTGAGCACAGCATCAGGCACGTTAATTGTACACAAATGACACTTCCCCAAAACATACAGGCTGGAAGTGACTTAGCTGACTATGCAGCATTATTATCAGGGACAATAGAAATCTGTAGGTGTGGAGAATTAACAAAGGCTGAGGGTTTAGATTTTTTGTGTGCCATACTATTTTCTCCAGATCCTAATCTTTCACTTTTTTTTTTTAAATGAAGTATCTAGGTCTTCTGGTTATGAAAACAGTCTCCTGGTTCTCAGAGTATATGCTGATGCTCCACTATCCTTTCTCAACCTTGTCCACATTAGGAAATTTACTAGTTGTTAACTATGCTTCTCTGCTATAGGTGCAGCTGAACTGGTGACAGGAGTGAAACATGTACCATTTCAGACACAAATGGTTAAGCCTTCCTGTGAGTAGAAACAACATCACTGAGAAAATATTTCAAATATTAATGCTAATATTTTAACTATTTCACTCTTGGCATCCATGTCAAAACCAGCCAGCTAATGGCTGTATGATGTACCTGTCGCATCATGTTGTTCCTTTCCTTTGAAGGAATATTGCACAGGAATAAGCCTGCAAGTTAGGAAATGACAGAAATGAATATTCTATTAGGTAATATTCTGATTATTCAGATATCTATGATGCTTGTTACTGCCTTTAAAAATTAGGGGGAAAGTAAGGTAGATAGTGTTGAACTCCTATCTTATGATTTGTGGGATTTTGAGGTTCTCTGTAAAACTTGATCAGCAGCATCACTGACAGAGAATTTCACTTTAAGAACCTAATAAATATATTTGATTGACTCTCCTGTCTTATAATAGCATCAGGTATTTAAAGGTGAGAGTAGGGCCAAGTAGCGTACCACAATGCCCTTCAGAAATTCCACTGGTTTATTTTTTTCCAGTTTGAGGTGGAGCGGAACCTCTGCTGAACTGTGATTGGGTGGCTGTAAAGGAGTATTGTAGGCCAGCTTTAAAAAGAAGCTCTAAGTGATAGTTCCTGTTGCTTGTTCAGTTAGAATAGTTTGCTGATAAGGACAAATGTAACCCAGCATTTGAACATTATTGCTGCTTTTAATATACTTGTTCTGCATTTTGCGTCTAGCTAAAATTTCATAGCCATTTGCATATCTATTTTGAAATTGTAAAATTGTTTTAATATGCTAAATAGAGATTGTTACAGCCATTTGTTTTTAAGTGGTTTTGATTAAATTTTATATTCTGCATTGGTAAAACACATGAGTTTTAACTGCCCTAAAACAGGAAAAGAAAATTCTAACAGTCAGAAAAATTAAGAGCCTATGACAAGCAGGAAAAGTAGTGATTGAGCATGCAAATCACTGTGCTTTTTCTTTTAGACAATACATACTCTACTGCCTGCATTTCCCCAAAGATACCGCTACAGCTACTCATGGTTGAAATCTGTGCTACCTTTGTATAAGGCAATGCAACGAATGATTTAGGGGGAAATAACCTCTAATCAGCATAACTTCATACCACCAAGCACAGAATTATTGTCAATTCTGTCTTCTTGACACAAAACTCTGAAGTGTTTCTTCCAGTTGAAGTTTTGTAGTTGAATAATAAATAAAAGAGGGTACAGTGCAAGTACTGCATAATGTAATTGTACCCTCTTTGTTCTTGTCAATCAGTTTTAACATAAGTTATATAGTCATGGATGTCATAATGAGAGTATTCATAGTGGATGCTTTGGAGTTGCACTACAATCATTTTATGGGAGAAAGTTCTCTTTAACAGAGGTGTATGGTGAAGCTTTCAGGTGCTTTATAAAACTTTGACTTTCCTCCTACTACAAGGAAAAAAGCACAATAATGCATGCATGAATTGCCAATAAATCAAAGGCTTGCTTTTTTTTTAATTCCTATTTTGACATGTACATACATAGCATTTTTAAGAGATAGCTCCAAGGTAGCTTTTCAGTCCTTGATCAGATCATGAATTTAATTAATTCAATGTCGACATGTCATAGATTTAAACCCTTTAGAATTACATTTTTAATACAGATCTAACATTAAATGTCTTTTTCATTTTTTTCTTGTGAAATAAAAAAAATCCTTTAATACTCTGTAAGCAATTTTTCTCCCTTATTATGAGGCTGTGGTTCATTCCTAATTATAGGGCTGCAAATTATTTACTGTAGTTTTAAATTAAGGAAGCAGACAAGTAATCCAGTGTAAAAAACACTGTTCCAACTTCAAGAAGAAATGAGTGTATGTGTTTAATTTCTCTTTAGGCATACAGCTGTACAGCCGCTGTATAATGGAAGGTTTGAGACAAAATGGTCCCCCACCACCTTACCTCCGTGTAATGCAATTTAGCTTCATTAAATTACTGGAGGGCCAGTTACTTAAGCAGAATATTGATTTTCAGTCTGGGCCATGTTTAACATAATTCTGCGTAGGCAACAGCTAATTCTGCATTTGAATCTCACATCCTAATGGCATTACAAGATACAACTGACCATAGGCAAGGACTCTGCAATCAGATGTCATAGTTTGTGGCAACTACTCTTAGATAAAGCAGCTCAATTTGCCTTTAACCCTTTCTTGGTAGAGCACATCTCTGCATGCTTCAAAGGACTGCCTTGACAAATTTCTTGTTTCTTCAATGAAGCTGCCGTCTTTTATCTGGGGATGTGTAGCCTGGAGCTAGGTTTTGGTACTGTAAAGTATCTGCAGTGCTATTATATTTTTCTTCAACAGTCTCTATCTCTGTCTATAGCAACAGATCCATTCAGAGCAAGTGTTAAATTAGGAATTTCTTTCTGTTCTTTTCAGATTATTTTCTAAACCTACCTATTATGTTGGGCTTTGTTTTAATTAAAACATAATGAAATTAACTAACTAATCAGCAGGAAAGTATACAAATTTACAAGCCATTGAAGAAGAAGAATTTAAAATGGCTGTGAATGAGTTATACTTTGGTGGGGACTCAGAATTAAAATGGTGAGTGTGAGGGAATAGACACTTGTTATTGCACAAATTAAAGAAGTGGGCCTCAAAGACACTATTATATACTTCCAGTGTTTTATTTAGTACCAGGATATAAGATGGATCAACAATTCAATTGCAAAAATTCCTTGCCTAGCTGAAACTCCTAATTAAGTCAGTTGGTGTCCTGAAGATATAAAATAGTACAGGACTGGACTCTAACTTACAATAAGCATTTCTATTAACTTTAATTAAATTAGGATCCACCCATATAGATCTCTTTGTCGGAGCAGGGATTAAATTTTGGCCTATTTCTAGTGATACTAAGAGTAATTTTAACTATTCTGAGCAGAGTTTGGCACTAAGATGTTATTCAGGGCCAGATTAACACCCCATATACCTCTTGGCATAGCATCTTCATCAATCCCTTCCCTCTCTTCCCTTCCCCCCTCCTGCCTAAGATGACCTTTGTGTTTTCTGTGCAATGGAGGGGCAACAATGGAGAGGGGCTGGGGCCACTGGCATGGTCAGTGTTGGATGGGGAGAATATGGTCACTCCAGGGTTCTGGCTTCGGGCCTGGCTAATGGGCAGGGCCTCAGGGGGAAAAGCAGGAGTAGGGTGGTGGGCACTCAGGAGAGAAGAGGAGTAGCAGGGATTTCCTGCACTCGTGCAGAGTTTTCAAATTGGTGTCCTTGGGGAGTCATTTGGCCCGTAAAGTAATCCACCCCTTTTTAGGCACTCCTGGGTATGTGTCTGCTGTGCCTAATTAGAAATCGGGCCCTGCTGTTATTTTCAGAAATGTTTGTGAATTGAGAGCTGCTTGAGGGCCTCTTTGTGTAAAATACCCTCCCTAACCCTAACCCAAACCCTGCATGTTAAATGAAGTTTAGCTTGGCTTTCCTTTTATGTGTATCTCATACCTTACCCAGTGTCCCAAAAAGAAATCCACTAAAAATTCCTCTTTATTGCCTTGATTCTGCAAAGAATTGAGCATATGCTTATCTTTATGTACTGTGGGTAGTCACAGTGACTTAATTTTCCCACTTTGTCAGACGCTTTGTAGATGTGAACTTACAGAATGGGAGGAAAATAAATGCAGGGAAGTGTAAGTCATAGGATCAGGTCAGACTGTTACACTTCCCTGCATTTATTTTCCTCCTATTCTGTAAGTTTCCCTTCCTCAAAGCATCTGGTTTTTTCTCCCACAAAAGCTCATGTGATAAATAAATGTGTTAGTCTTTAAAAGTGCCCCAGGACTCCTTGTTTGTTTCATTTTTAGTGGGACTGCTCACAGTGTGTAGTGTGACACTCATGGTAAAAATCTGTAGGGCGTTTCTTTTTCTAGATTCTTAATTCGTCATGGCTTTGAGAAAAGAAACAAATTCAGGCACTAAAAAAGCGATACCGATCTTTAAATCTATTTATTTATCTATTCAAAAGTATGGCAATTGAATTTGTGCTGTGGCAGTAAGTAAGGTTAAATTAACAAGAGGGTATATATGGAAATTAAATCAAAATAAGGGACCTTCACTAGGACGAGTCACATAAGTAAAATAAGCAGTATTTAGGCTGCATTAAAGAGAAATTTAAAACAGATTAGACACATTTTAAAACAGAAATAATTATCTGAGCAAAATCCGGAGTAACAATTAAATATGGTTCCAGAATGAGACAAATAAATGGATATACAGCTTATAAGGCCACCTGTAGATCTTCATTGGGAGGAGTCTTTATGCAAAAAAGATCTCAACTTCTTTCTGCATGGAATGAAAACTGGTTATTGTCATGGCATCAGGGCTGGCCTGACCATATACGCGAATTAGGCAGTTGCCTACGGTGCCAGGCTTTAAGATGAAATTGAATTAGATGAAATTGAATTTTTTCCTTCTATTTAAAAATATATTAATATTTTATCATTTTTCTCTATATAGAATGTGGGGGAGGGGAAGCACCAAAGTCATAGTTCACCTAGGGCTCCAAAAAGCCTTGGGCCGGCCCTGCATGACATTGCCACTTTTCACCTTTGGCCCCACAGAGGATGCTCTGTAATCTACACTAGGGGAAGAAAAGGAGACTGGGAAAAGCAGTGGGAAAGCCAAGGATTGAAATGATGGTGGGGTATATATGCCTGACCTCCAGCCTTGGATGTGTTTCCTATAGAACATACTTTCAGAGGAGTGGCCGTGGCAGTCTGTTTCAGCCAAACAAAAGAGGAGTGCTGTGGCACTTTTGAAGACCAGTAGATTTATTTATCACACAAGCCTTTGTTGGCACAATTCCCCTTCGTGATGAAGTGGGATTGTGCCCATGAAAACTTATGCAATAAATAAATGTGTTGGCCTTTAAGAGTGCCACAGGACTCCACTTTTTATAGAACATAATGAAGCCTAAGGTTTTTTGTGGTTTTTGGGTGAGGGAAAGGGCACAACGAGCGGGGAATGGTCATGCCAGTGGAAGGCCCTGGCATCTTTATTTTAAAGGAGCCATGAGGTTTTGTAGATCTTGCTGCTGCTGCTGGTGTCATGTGAACTACATGTAACCCATGAACCTAAATGGAGAGTTTCTTTTTAAGAGATCCGTTGGGTCGGTGTTACTAGGCAGACTTGGCCGCTTAGAGCCAGAAGTTTCTGGTGTGTGGCATGGCAGCTTTGAGCATGCTCCACTGGGTACCCTGCTGCTTACTGCGGTGGTCAGATGCCTGAGAGCCAGCAGCCAGGATGGTTGAATTGAAAAGAGCCCACGTGCTCTGTGCATGGGGAGAAGCTGAGCCAGAAGCGGCTGTTTTCCCCAACTGTGAGGCATTTTGATTCAGGTCAGTGATATTGTTAACCCTCCAGCAGGGAAGTCTGGGGCACTGGTTGCAGAGAAGGGACCATTGGAAGAGGAGGATGGTTTCTTTTAACTGGATACTTTGCGCTGTTTTAAATAGTGTGATGAATGAATAGTTCTTTAATGTAATAAGGGGAAAGAGTTAATTATATTTTGTTATTCTCAGAGTTGTATGTTTTGTTTTGTAACAGGGTTTCTTTCTTTCTTTCTTTCTTTCTTTCTTTCTTTCTTTCTTTCTTTCTATGTAAATACAACTGAGTGGTGACTAAGCAGTAAGCGGACCGGATAAAAGTGGTTCCAGCAGAGGAAGAACAGAGGTCTGCATTGGTTTTCACTGAAAATTCCTGCAGCCAAAGAACAGGGAGCGGCTTCTTCCTACTCAAGCCTTTGAACTTGGTATACAGAGACTATCAGTGAGATCCAGGTGAACTCCACCAAAGCTTTGGACACTTGAGTTGATGGTGTTTCTGTGAGGCTGCTCTGTTTAAATTCATTTTATTTTTTTCTTGTTTATATGTGTTGTGGAATAGTAAATGTGAGTTCACAAAATTAGCCACATCATGTTATAGATTTATATAGTAGTCATAGTCATTCTTTTATCATAGGATTTATAAAGATAATGCCAAATAAAACTCATTACTTTCCGTTTTCATCTACTCTGAACAATCTTTGTTGTGAGTCCTTGGAGACTGAATTGTGAGTCTCCAGCTGCTTCTCTGTAGGAATTGGGTTAATTTTTTTGTGGTGCTGGAGAAGGGCTAGAGTTTATCTCAATTTGCCTACCTGAAGATTACATACACATACATTGTGTGACTTTTTTTTTCATGTTAACTTGTTGAGGTTTTGCATCTTGCTTGTTCTTTCCATTTTCCCTCTTAGGTGTAGTAGTGTAGTCTGCTATTATTTGAATGTCTTTGAAGTGCTGCTTGGAAGAAAATATGCAATATGCAAACCTGATTCGTCATTGGGAGTCAATAACTGGCACCAGGTGTATTGCTTAGCATTCTGTCAAGGATTTGGCATGCCAGCTGATTGATACTTATGTGATTCTCATGGCATTGAACCTTATTTGTTCCTTATCACATTTGCACACATGGGCCATAGTCTTTTGGTTGCTTACTGTATGCCCTATATCTTTGCTTTTCATATAAAGTGAAGAAGAATGCTGAATAGCATAATGATCTCATTTCAATTCTGTACAGTTATAATGCTGCCTCTAAAGTACTGGTATGTATCATTTAAACCATGCTAGTTAGATAAATAGGAAGAAAGAAAAGGAAGTGATGAAATGCCAAAAGAGGCCTGTGGTATGTGAAAGTAGAAGCAACAATGAAATTATGTTCTTTCTCTATCTAGTTTAATGACCATTTTCCTCCATCCTTCCTAACATTGACTAGTACCTTACTATGTGATTAGACCCATTGATTTCATTGAAGCAACTCCCAAAATAAGGTACTATTCAAGATGTAAGGGTAGCAGAATCTGGCCCTATATAATTAATACAAATATGTGCATAATTTAAAGCTGCCCCAGGACAGCCTTAAATTACATGATAACCATGCAGACACTGGTCTAGGAAGAAAAACATGGGGAGTCTCTATTAGTGAAATTAATTATATGTAAGATTGTCTTCAATAACCATGTGGGAATGATTAAGTAATCAGTCAAATAAAAGATTTAATAATACCCCATCAATTATACAAGAATACCCAGGAATACTTAAGTAAAAATGATTTAAAACACATTAATATTAAGATTAGTAGTTTTAGAAATATTATAATACAAACATAATGTCTTGTAGCAAAACATATTCATAATATAAAAATAAATAAGTCCAAAATTGTGCTTCCTGTGGAGACTGAATGGCTTGTGAGATATGTAATAGCATAAAGTGATTTTAGATGTTAACTCAGTGGCGTGAGTCCAGTCTAGATTAGTGGTGACTGAAGGTCTGTACTATTTCACTGATGTTCAGTAGCCTGTGTAAAATAAATTAGCAGTGACAGTTCCCAATATATGCACATAGTCAGGTCATACATGTCTCAAGTGATGAGACCATGGGCTAAATGGGTATAGTAACAACTACAGGAGATCCTTCCAAAATAGGATAGCACAAATTGGTGGGCAGAATGAATGGAGAGATGGAGGAATCTACATTGCCACTGCTGGTTTAGCTATTCTATGGACAAATAAAGATTTCAGTTTTCAGGGTTTTCAATCTATCGTTCTTCTTGAGCACTAAAATCATTTTAATAATGATACTTTTCTTCATGTCCTTGTATGCATTCTGTCTCCTCAGTATCAATACTGGCCTAGTGAAGGGTGCACTTGTATCACTATGTTGTACATGTGTATTATGGCTGATAATTTTCCATTAAGTAGTTAAACGCTGTCATCAGGCCTTCATGACTGTACTGCATGATGGAATATAGAGCAAGCAGCATGTGCAGAAGCTAAATAATATGAATAAAATTACACAAATAATGGCAAGAGAATTTATATTCAACCTCATTCTGTTACTAAGGCTATGTCTACACTTACAAAGTTAAGTCGACTTTGTTAAGTCGACTTAACAAGGTGACTTAAAGTCGACCTTGTTAAGTCGACTTAAATTGACTACACTTTGTTGACTTTATTAAGTTGACTTAACAGCAGGGATAGCCATTATATTGGCTTTAAGTTGACTTAATAAAGTTGACTTAACGTTAATCCCCATCTACATTGGCCTTAAGTTGATTTAAGGAGTCAACTTGAAGTTTGAGTGGACCTAAAAGGAGGTGTTATTAAGTCAACTTAAGCTTTCCTTAAGTCAATTTAAGTCTTTCCACTTGGGCTTAGGTTCAGCCCCTTTGCAGTACCCATGTCAGCTTCCTAAAAGCAGAATTCTGTGTTGTATAAACAAGACCGATATACCTATGGAGAACTAAGTACCAGGGTCGCAGGTCCTGATTCTTATGGGGGACTTCAATTATCCTGACGTCTGCTGGGAAGATAATACAGCAGTGCACAGGCAATCCAGGAAGTTTTTGGAGAATATTGAGGACAACTTCCTAGTACAAATGCTGGAGGAACCAACTAGGGGCCTTGCACCTCTAGACCTATTGCTCACAAACAGAGAAGAATTGATCAGGGAAGTAGAAGTAAATGGCAACCTGGGCAGCAGCGACCATGAGATGGTAGAGTTCAGGATCCTGATCAATGGAAGGAAGGAAAGAAGCAGAACACACACCCTGGACGTCAGAAAAGCAGATTTTGGCTCCCTTAGGGAGCTGATGGGCAGGGTCCCATGGGAGGCTGATCTGAAGGGCAAAGGTGTCCAAGACAGCTGGCTGTATTTTAAAGAAACCCTGTTAAAGGCACAGGAAGATAACATTCCGATGTGCAGAAAGAACAGCAAATGTGGACGGTGACCAGCGTGGCTTAGCAGGGAACTCTGCGGGGACCTGAAACATAAAAGGGAAGCTTACAAGAAGTGGAAGCTTGAACAGATGACAAGGGAGGCATATAAAGATATTGCTCGGGACTGCAGGGATCAAATCAGAAAGGCCAAAGGACAATTGGAGTTGCAGCTAGCAAGAGATGTGAAGGATAACAGAAAGGGGTTCTATAAATATATCAGCAACAAGAAAAGGATCAGAGGTGGTGTAGGTCCCTTACTGAATGGGGAAGGCATCCTCGTGGAGGATGATGTGGAAAAGGCTGAAGTACTCAATGCTTTTTTTACTTCAGTCTTCACAGGGAGGGCCAGCTCCCAGGCTACTACACGGGGTAACGCAGAATGGAGAGAAGAGTGGCCCTCGGTGATGGAAAGTCAGGTTAGGGAACACTTAATGAAATTGGATGTGCGCAAGTCCATGGGGCCGGATGAACTGCATCCGAGGGTGCTGAGAGAGTTGGGGGAAGTGATTGCAGAGCCGCTGGCCATTATCTTTGAGAACTCGTGGCGAAAGAGGGTGGTCCCAGAGGATTGGAAAAAGGCAAATATAGTACCTATCTTTAAGAAAGGGAAAAAGGAGGATCCCGGGAACTACAGACCGGTCAGCCTCACCTCAATTGGGAAAATCATGGAGCAGGTCCTCAAGGAATCCATCCTGAAACACTTGGAGGAAAATAGAGTAATCAGGAACAGTCAACATGGATTCACCAAGGGCAAATCGTGCCTGACCAACCTGATTTCCTTCTATGATGAGATGACTGGATTTGTGGATGCGGGAAGAGCCTTTGATGTGGTATACCTTGACTTTAGCAAGGCTTTTGATACTGTTTCCCACAGCATTCTCGTCGGCAAGTTAAGGAAGTATGGGTTGGACGAGTGGACCGTAAGGTGGATCGAAAACTGGTTAGATCAACGGGCTCAGCGGGTAGGAATCAATGGCTTGATGTCTGGTTGGCAACCGGTAACAAGTGGAGTCCCCCAGCGGTCGGTCCTGGGGCCGGTTCTATTCAACATCTTTATTAATGATCTTGATGATGGAATAGACTGCGTGCTTAGTAAGTTTGTGGATGACACCAAGTTGGGGGGAATGGTAGATACTCTGGAGGGCAGGGACAGGATCCAGGGAGACTTGGACAAATTGGAACACTGGGCCAAAAGAAACCTCATGAGGTTCAACAAAGACAAGTGCAAAGTCCTGCACTTAGGACGGAAAAATCCCATGCACTGCTACAGGCTGGGGACTGATTGGCTAAGTAGCAGCGCTGTAGAAAAGAACCTGGGGGTTATGGTGGACAGGAAGATGAATATGAGCCAACAGTGTGCCCTTGTTGCGAAAAAGGCCAATGGCATATTAGGCTGCATCAGTAGGAGTATTGCCAGCAGATTGAGGGATGTGATAATTCCCCTCTATTCGACACTGGTTAGGCCGCATCTGGAATACTGTGTCCAATTTTGGGCTCCCCACTACAGAAAGGATGTGAACAAATTAGAAAGAGTCCAGCGGAGGGCACCAAAAATGATTAGGGGGCTGGGGCACATGACTTGTGAGGAGAGACTGAAGGAACTAGGCTTATTTAGTCTACAGAAGAGAAGACTGAGGGGAGATTTGATAGCAACCTTCAACTACTTGAAGGGTTGCTCCAAAGAGGAGGGAGCTAGGCTGTTCTCGAGGATAACAGAGGACAGAACAAGGAGCAATGGTTTCAAATTACAGCTGGGGAGGTCAAGGTTGGATATTAGGAAAAACTTTCTCAGTAGGAGGGTGGTGAAGCATTGGAATGGGCTATCTAGGGAGGTGGTAGAATCTCCATCTTTGGAGATTTTTAAGGCTCGGTTAGACAAAACCCTGGCTGGGGTGATTTAGGCAGAGTGGTCCTGCTTTTTAGCAGGGGGTTGGACTAGATGACCTTGTGAGGTCCCTTCCAATCCTATTATTCTATGATTCTATGAACTATAGATTCATGTGTTCTATAGGGTAGCTGTGTTAGTCTAATACAGCAAAACAAACAAGGAGTCCTTTGGCATTTTTAAAGACTAGCAAATTACATACACACAGAAGCTCATGCAATAAATAAATTTGTTAACCTTTAAAAGTACTACAGTATTCTTTGTTAGATTGTCAAACAATCGCAGTGATGGCCAAAATATAAACAAATAAAGAGGAGACAAAAGTATCCATATTTGAGAGTAGCCTAAACTTCACCTTCCTACTATGGTAATATTACAATTCTGGGATTATATTTAAGCGCATCTAATCCACCTTTTCAAATTATGGGGGGGTCGGAGGGAGAAAGCTTTCACCAGAATCTTTTTTTTTTTAAACTTGAAATTGTTGCATTTTAACTCTAAGTAAACAAATGAAATCTGTAGAATTCATAGGAACTTTTTTGGAGACAAAATGCTCATATCCATAAACTTTCCTATGAGAAAAGGAATTAAGTTGTCTAAAATAAACATACTGATTAATGAAAGAAAAAAGAAAATTACCGTGTGCAAACTAAATTAAAACTCATTTTTTAACAAGTTTGCAACAATTTTGTAATAAAATCCACTCCCCTGCTTCTCTAATAAAACTATGTTTTTATTGGATGTGAGATATGCCTGTATAAAAATGATAGGTTTATGAATAAATCTGTCTGTAAGTGACACAATATTCATTTCCTTATTAGGCCTTTTTTTTTTGTTTTTTTGGCTAAACAAACAGAAAATTCTTCCCACACATCTTACGTGACTGTTAATTGGAAGATTCCTGACACCTTCTCATATTTACAGGGTTATCTGTACACACTATTTTACAAGCAACATTTCAACTGGTAATTGAATTGGTTCTGTGTAATAGTTAATTGATAAATATTCTTAATTTACATGTATGTTTTTGTTAACTTTCTTTGAAGTCTTGAATGTGGAGAGTGCTATATTTTTCAGCAAGTGTGTGTGTGTGTGTGTGTGTGTGTGTGTGTGTGTGTGTGTGTGTGTGAGAGAGAGAGAGAGAGAGAGAGAGAGAGAGAGAGCAAAATCCAAGAAATAACCTGCCAAACCAATCATTCTTTCCCAAGAGTCTCACAGAAGGCCTGGATGTTAATTGCATTTAACCTAGGACAGTGGAGCATTTTTTTCTTTATACAATAAGTAATATGTAAACTACTGTTGCACTTTGAAATTACGTTCACTTAAATTCTATTATTGAAGCTCCACAGCGGAATATATCTAAGGTCCATTTCATTAAAAAAGACTAATTACTCTGGCACTGTGCAATGTACCCGCCAATCTTTTTCTGTATGATTCAAAAATGAACATTCAAGATATACAATGTACTGATTTGTGCTGGCAGTTGTGATAGAGGTGTATGTGAGTATGCATCCGAGCCCACAAATCAAATTTTGGTTGAGACTGAAAAGACACCTCATTTCCTACAAATAGCAGGAGTTTAGATGGAATTGTAAGCAACTAGGATCAACCCAAAGTACCTCTCTTTTTGTTCCTGTAATCAGAATAAACAAAACACTCCCCCCCCAAACAAAACAAAACATATTCTTCTACAGTTTCAATGACCCTATAGCATGCCAAAGCGCTTTACAATTAGACACATAAGACACTACAAATGTGAACCTACCTCTGGGGTTGAGCATGGCAGCCAACCAGGGCACTATATTGTGACATAGATATAAGCTGGTAACGACAAGCATGTATTGCCTACCCCCAGTCATGTGACATAGGTCAGCTTTATGAATGTTTAATGTTACTGTCATGGTGGTTGTGGTGGTGGGAGATGTTCAGTAACCACTGACTGGTTACTGTGATAACTTCCCCTTTCATGGAAAAATCAAATGCAAATAAAACATAATATGAACCAAGACCAACAACTGCAAGTACACAATAATAAATTACTCACTTTGGGTGCATCTACACTTAGAAATTAAGTCGACTTAAGCTTGCTTAAGTCGACTTAATTTACTCTGCGTCTACACTACACTTTCCTTAAGTTGTCTTAAGCAGCTGCTTAAGTCAACTTAAGGAAAAATTAAGTCGACTTTATAAAACCTCATTTTAAGTCGACTTTTCTGGCTAAGTCGACTTTAGAAAGTTGACTTAGCCAGTGTAGACGTAGAGTAGCCCTAAGTTGACTTAAAGTCGACTTAGGGGCCTCCAGGGCTTTCCCACTGCCCTCCCTGCCCCTATGCCCTGCCAGGGTCCCTGTCCCCCTTTGCCCCATTGTACCAAGTTACAATGGGGCAAAGGCTGAGCCCCCTGGCACTTGGCAAGGGGTGTCCCCCCTGCCACCGTGGACCTGTCCCAGGTCCCCCTAGCCCCTACAAGTCGACCTAGGTGTCCGGTGTTGATGCTTTAGGTCAATTTTGTAGGGTCCCCTCTAAGTCGACTTAAAATTTAAGTGTGGACATGCTAAGTCGACTTAGCTAACTCGACTTAAATTAACAAGTGTAGACATAGCCATATACACACACCTAGGACAGAGATCTGAGGAAACAATCTGAACCCTAGAACTAATGAGGAAATTGTTCTGTCTCTTATTGACAGATAATTAGTACTGGGTAAAATTATTTGGATGAAAATATTGTTTGACAAAAAATGCAGATTTGGATTGATTGAATTTGTGCTGAGCTAGCCAAATTGTTTTGGTTAAAAAAATTTAAAAAAATCTGGAAAAAAAAATGAAACATTTTGTTTTGACAATTTTTAAGCAAAACCTGATTTTTTTTCATTCATAATGACTTTGTTTTTTTCAATTTTACTTCAATTTAAAAAAATTTAAAAACCCAACCCTAAAACAAAACAATCCATTTTGAGTTGAGCAAACTGGTTTGTTCAACTTGAAAAGAAAAAGACATTAAAAAAATTAGACCAATCTAAAATGTTTTTTAATAAAATTGGTTTGATTTCCAACCCCCCAGAATTGGTGGTTTGCACATCTCTGTTAATAATGATTATCTCAAAGTGGCTTTCTGGTTGTACAGCCATTGATTCTCAAGCTGTTCCTTCTGCAATGGCCAGTTAGGACTGCTGAGGTAGATTTGCCACCTGGAACCTGTGTTTGTCGCTCCTTGTCCTATATCATGGATATACTCTGATAGCACAAAAGCGTTGTCAGAAGTCTGGAAATCCTCAAAACCAACGTTCTTAGTTTTGTTTAGCTGTGTTCTGTTCTTGCAAAACTGACCCTTGGGATGGTTCTGCTGTTTGCCCTGGGTGTCGATGCAATAGCTGTTATCTTGGCAATTACTAGCCATTTTCTCTTTGAAATCTAATATTCTCTCCCACTAGCAATGGGAGTAACTGTGGCCTTTCTGGTCTTAGGCATTTCTTCTGTTTTAGTTTCATGGCATATAATTCTTTGATAACTACTTCAAGCTTGTCTTTGGGTCAATAAGCTTGTTATTGGTATTAAGATTTTTTGTCCGTATACTCATGAGTCTCTGAATTAGTGATGCAATGATATACTAACAGTGATAGATATGGACCCCTTGAATCTGCTAAGGGTTTTTGAATTAAGTTTGCTGCTCTTTGTACTGAATTGTCTGTAATTTAATTGACTGTGCCTAGTAAGGGCATGATATTGTATGCTTGAATCTTTCAAAAAGAATTGTCAAAACGACCATTCATGAACCAAAAGCATTAGGTATGAACTCATCTGCAATCCTATGGATCCTTTGGCACATAAATCTCATGTGAATGATCTGTATAAACAGGGTCTACAATCGCAGATGTGGGGAAAACCTGCAAAAAGATATGGGAATTATTTCAGGTTCCCCTGTCCAACCTTTTTCTACGCATTTATCCATGAAGGGGTAGCTCTGGTTTTCAAAATCCACACCATTTTCAGGGAGTCCTGTGGCACTTTTAAAGACAAGTTTATTTAAAAGTGACACAGGACTCCTTATTTGTTTTGCTGAAATAGACTAACATGGCTACCTCTCTGAACTTGACACCATTTTCAGAGTTTGCTATTCCCATATTTCTATTGGAGATTTGCTCCCAAGGTCCTTCCCTGGCCACTGACTCTAGAAAAACCTCATCCAGGGGCCACAACACAGAAGACTTCTCTGTGTAGTATGGTGGGGGGTGATGTGTGATCCCTTTTTCCTCATCCCTCCAATTGCCTCTCCATTTGCAGACTCCCCAGCTTCTGAGGGAAAGTGGGAATGATGCTAAAGAGGAAGCTGTCTTGGTGTGTCCCTTTCCTCACCTCTGGGGTGAAATCTACAAAGGGTTTGACCACTTCGCTATGCAGATGACATAGGCTGATTTGGGCTATAAGAAGCTGCATGGCATTTGTTATCAGATGTGGAAAGATAAAGGGCAGAGCTCAGAGCTGATCCGACTGGAAGTTAAAATTATAACTACAAGGTGTTTCAATATTTGAAACCTGAGGCTTAGTCCAGCTACCACCCTTCTTACTGTCAGTGGTAGCTGTGGTTCCAATAGAAAAATACCATTTTCTGTCCTTTTCTTGTATATGTATCATTTCTTAATTAGCATAACATAACTTTGCTTCTCCTTCTTTTCAATAAGATGGCAAAAGTATTACGTAGTCTGAGTTTCAAAAAAAATTCCAACCCCTTCAACCAGTCCCATCTGTCCAAATAAGGTCCATTAAAACGCTGCAAAAGTATTGAAGTATGTAACAAGTTGAAGGTTTTTATTTCATTAGTAAGGTGTTCCTGCAAGACATTTATAGCTTGTGGGCACTGAAAGTACAACTGACCTTCTGCTGTACTATAGGAGCATGTTATTCTAAAATCCATCTTCTTAAAACCCTTTATTTTTTTTCTCCTGAATACGAGTAGTGAGCTTATCAAAGGAACTTCTTATCCTGACCACCTTACAGCTGTAAACTCAGTCCAGGCACTTATCAGAAGACACAGCATCTCTTTTTGGAGATGCAATCTGTAGAAATGCAGACAGAAGAAAACCAAAAAAGAAGCTTAATCTGTGACCAGTGTTTTTGGGAAATGACCCAACTAATAATTTCTAAATTACTAGTCTTTGGGCTGTTAGTGTCTGCGGTACTTAGTAGACTTCGTGGATTTAAAAGCAACCTTATGGTGCTCCAGCACAAACTCTAAGCATCATAGGTAGGAGATGGAATGTGAGTCCTCTAGTTCCTCAAAAGATATGGACCATTTTTGGACCAAGTGGGAGCAAGAAACTCCTTTCCTTAGGCTGCAGCCTGAGCACCAGCTGCATAGTGCTGTCCACATAGCTATTTTTAGAGTGGTAGCACAAGCCCTGCTGGCCCAAGTATGTCAACCTGGGCAGGGAGACTCACTCCTGCACAATCCAAAATGCTGTGTAGACATATCCTTGAGGCGCATTGGAAGAACAGTAGCTGAAGGGCCCATAGGAAAGACCAAGTTAGCTGTTTAGGGGGAAATGAGCAAAGGGATCATGCCAGGTCTATGGACAGTGCTTTATTTATAACGATAATGGTTCCGGGGCTCAAGGAATTAGGTTCTGGGGCTATGAACTGCCAAGCCCAGTCTTGGCAAGGCCTAGCACAAATTAAGTACCAGCTATGGGGCAGGGACTGTCTTTTTGTGCTGTGTTGATACAGTGCCTAGCACAATGGGGTCTTGGTTCAGGAATGGGACTGATAGGTGCAATACTATTACAATAGTACCACTACACTGCTAAATAACACAATATAAGCTCTGTAGTATGAAGAGATAATTAGAAACTATGTGCCCTTCAGTTGTTCTGTTAGCTACCAAGTTGCTGTCCAAGGAAATGAGAAGAACATCCTTAAGACACTCCTACAGCCAGGTTTGGGCAGGAACAGAGAGAAGCCCATGTATTAGTAAGGTACTAAGTACAAAAGCATTTCCTTTTTGGTCTAGTAGTAAATTGTACTGAAAAATCTTTTCCTAAAAGGTAATGTAGTGAGTTAATCTATTCCTATGTTGACTTTTAACAGAAGGATATTTTGGTGTGTGTTGTGTACACTCTGCTTTATCTGAATAATCTGAATGTACAGTCTTATTGATTTGTGCATTATACTCGTAAAAACATTGTGGTTGAACTTGGTATGAAACAAAATGCTTTGGTCAGTCAATACTCTTCAAAACAGCACTTCAAAGATCTTATGAAAGAGTCAGTGACCTGTACATTGAGATTGAACCTCTGCTGTCTAGGGAAAGACCCATCTGCACTTGGTCTTTGAACCTGCCCTTTCTGTCTTTCCCAAAGCACCATACAAAGCAATAGCTTATTACAATTGAGTGTTTTCAATTGTGCATACAGGGAAAAACAAACAATACAGCAAAATATAATCCCTTTTATAGAAAAGTGGATCACTGCTTGTTTCATTACCCTTTTTACATATATAAACCCCTCAATACTAAAAATGACTGCTTTGAATGTAAAGGTTTAATGCACATGTCTCTTCACCTATTATGTATTACTTTTATCAAGTGACTAGCCAAAACTGGACCGTTTATCTTGGAAATATAGGGTTTTGCTAAAATGGACCCAGATCCCAAATCCGAATACTTTACATGTTTCCCATTTCAGTTTAGCAATTGGGGGATTGACATAAAATGAGCCTTAGATCTGAATTACCTCTGGTTTTGGTTTTGCAACCCAAAGACTAAAGGTGAACCCAAGCTAAAACATAGGAATCCAAACACTTCTTATCTTGTGGCTATTTAAAATCAAGCTTGGAAAAAGACCTGCTATTTGCAAATGGTTTCTATCTTTAATCAAGACTGCAAATCTGAACACCCTTAAACTTTGAGATGCCTGAAATTAGGATCAGAATTTTTCTGCTTGAGCCCACCTCTAAACAAAACCCCATTTACAAGGTATTGCAAGCCAAAAACAATTACTAATTTGATCAGTCTCTACTCCCATCAGGAATATTATTCAAAAGATGTGAGAATATTGAACAGAAATATTATTCATTTTCTTTCTGCACACACAGTTGCTTTTGCCATATTGACTCAGGTATCTGTGGCATCCTGCAATGAGAGAGATTTGTTTACAACTGAAATTTAGGGACACTGCTGAGATCCAGGAGTTAGTTTGTAATCAGAATTCCATTCAGGAAGACTATGATTTACAGACATTTCTAAAGGCAGAAATACTCTGTGCCATTATTTAAAAGCCTAGACATTTAGAGTTATTTATAAATACCAATATAACAGAAGCATTTTCTAACTTTGCCGAGTAAGACACTATTCATCATATAGTTCAGTGGAAAAATAGAAGATCTGTAGGAAGTGGCAATAGAAGGATGGCATTCCAATGCAGAATCTAATCTAGAGAAAAAAAGGGATATTTTCCTCTTTTGAAATCAAATTGCAAAATGTAAAAATAAGTGGATATAAGCAGCCAATTGTCCCAACACCATTTTTTCCTGGGTAAACCATGCAAAAAAACCTAAAACTCACAATGGAGCAACTTCCATTTTAGATCAGTTTCTCCTCCTCTAACATGGTCTATTTATTTTTATTGGTTTGTTTCTCATTAAATCCTTCAATTACTCTGCAGTGTAAAATGGTGAAATTATTGGCATGTGCCACTTTCATCATGTATTTGAGTTTGCTTATTACACTTGCAGAAAATGCTTGAATGGTATTAGACTCTGTTGTGGATTGAGACAGAGTTAATAAATATTATTTGGTGTTTTTTCCCTGAGAAGCACTGCTTTTCTTGATTGTTTTTTACAGTTGGATTGGGAATATTGATTTATTCACCACTGTTACAATAATTGTATACAAGGAACAAAAAATGCAGAGGTAACATTTCATCAGCTCAAACAGATTAATTAGTTGTAGTAGATTAGGCACAGTGTTACACAGAAAGATTTGCATTTAGAGGAAGAAAAAAGTTTTTTTTAATCTTAAAAAAGGCAAGAGAATTTAATAGAGATGTGATACACTGAGTTGTTTGGCTTATTATTCAATCAGAGTTTCCAAATGAGTATTAAAGGGCAACTTTAAATATTAACTCTCCTTTTTAAAATAAAAAATGGAATATAATTGTTGAATACATAATTCTGGAAAAAATCCCTGTTTACCATGCTTATATAAAACGGTTAACTCAATTTTGCTTCCTAAGTTTGAATTTTAGATGAATTGTATCTCAATTCTACCACAGTAGCAAAGACATTTAAGATCTACTCATTCTGTCTGCATGTAGAATATTGTGGAAATCATTTATTTTTCTCTATGCATAGCATTGTAGGAGTGGAGGCATGTAAATATTATTGTGCTTTGCATGAGGTTAACTTAGCTATGGTACTGCAAATATTTTCACTGAAGGTTATGAGACATTAACAAGAGTTTAAAAAGTGTTGTGGTTGTTCCCTATTTGACCCCTTACTGCAGGGAACTGAAATTTCCCAATGCCCTGGACCACTGACCTCAAGAGGATAATTAAGCAGTTTCTCCCAAGGTTTCAAGTTTTAAGATTTTTGAGTATTGAAAGAGAGAAGAAAAGCATTTGTTTAAATATATCACTCCCTTATTCTACTGGAATCCACAGTGCCTTAGACAATGGACCTTGTCTGACATACTGATTTTCTTTTTAACCATCTGTTAAATCATTCTAATTTACAACATATCAGACTTTATAAATGCTCTGAAATTTTCAAAGCAGTGCATAAGGATTCAGCTGCTTGGCTTTCAGTTTACCAGTCCAACCACTGAGAGACTCCAAACATACAGAGCCAGTTCCTTTGGTCAACTAAAGCTCCCTCCCACTCCCACCCCCCCTCTAGCTGTGTATAGCAGCCTTCAACTCCACTTAAAGGGTCCCTGGAAGAGTTCTCCAGGGTGTGGTAATCCCTGGGTGGCGAAGAGTTGGCATAGAGACTCCTACATCACCCTCACACCAGAGCTGGTGCACCCCGAGATGAAGTATATGTATTTCATTGATACTTTGGGAACTGCCTCCTGCTCTTGTCTGAAACAGCTCTCAGAGATGTGGTGCCTCCGTGATCCTTGGTTGCTGGAAGGGCCTCCTGGACCATGAATCGGCTGGTGTAATATGTTACTGTAGGGGACCAAACTGGCACATGGCAACCCCAGAGTTGGTAGCTCTCTTGCACCCTGGGGTCCTAAGCTGCAGGTAGGCACATAACAATCAGTCCTGGGGCTCTGGCCCACAGTATGTTGGGCCTGATTCTGAAGCACTTGATGGAAAAACCCAGTTGACTTTAATGGGAGTTACACTTGAGTTAGAGCTGTCGAACTGGGCAATGCTGATGTTCGTTCTATACCCATGTGCATGTATTATCAGTAGCCTTCATGCAGTCACTCCCTACTTGCTGCTCTAGCCTCCAGACATTAAAAATTAAACATGGCAGTTCAGTGATGGCACCAGAAACAGCAAGAGAGCGTGTGCTAGTGTGCACAATGATGCCATTTGCAATAGTACACATGCTTGCTTGTATGGTGCTTGCATGCTCCTGTGGGCTTAATCTTCGCAAGCATGTGCTGGTGTCAGCCACTCCCTAAACTTTACAGCCTGTGTGAGAGGCAGATAAAATGTGAATTAAATAAATAAAATAATGCATCTAACCAGGAGAAAAAATTGAGGCCCAGAATGCTACTGTTGACTATGTGTAAACCTGGCTCACCCCCACTTCTTCACCCAGTGCATTCAGAGTGCCTCAAACTGTGACTGAGGAATATTTTGAGATCTCTTTGAGTTATTGAGTGCCCCCAACTCCCTTGAAGTTGGGCTCAGCAGCACATTGCAGGAGTGGGCTCTCAGTGAGTCCTTTGGGGAAGGTCAGACAGGCTCTGTGAGAACACCACCAAAAATGCTGAATATTACTAGGTACATTGGGAATTTGAGCTCAACTGTCCCAAAACTCATTTGAGTTTTTAGGTTTAGATTCATGCCCACCTCTCATATGCCTGAGCTTTTGCAGACTTTAAGTGAAAATGATGTCGCTAATCACACTATTTACTAACATTTTAATGTTTTATTTGAAGGGTGTTCTCCATTCGTTTAGTATCTGAGTTCTAGAAGCCTTCCACGACAGTTATCTCCTCATGTGGGTTTCACCTTAGGAATTCCATCTCTGTTTGTTCCACCTGATTTAGCTGCAAGGGAATTATAATGCACTGATTTACTGTTGGCTCTGTCCCATTATAAACTGACATGCATGCCTGGTTAAGAAAGAAGACAAAAATTAAGAGAAGGCCTGCCAGTCTGAGTATCTGGTTTCTCCAATCATCACCCTTGCACCACAAATTAAAGGGACTGCCCAATAGTCCGTAACAAAATAAATAAATTAAAAATATCCAGGATGGCCTAGATATAAAGCACTGACTTCCTCCCCTGCCATAAAAACAAGCACTGATTTTCAGAATGAAAATGCAGATGATCATTATGAAACTGTACATGCTGATTTATTTGCAACATACCCTCAAGGACCTCAAGTAGAGATTGATCAAATGGCTTCAACAAAGTCCAACTGAAAAAAATCAAATCAAAGGTTTGTGAGGATTCTAAGTCAATGTGCAACAGCACGTAACAGTAGCTTTCCTGCATATTGCCCAGATACACTACACTGTAGAAGGCTTTTGTAGACTTTGAAATGATAAAGGAATATATCCTTGTAGCCAATGATATATCATTATAACAAATAATACAATACTAGTGATGAAGATAAAAACTAGTTTATTCAATGGATTTGAAAAGTTTCTTTTCTTGAATGGTGGGTATACAAACAATTGGAAATTTTAGGGTCACAGTATCACCATTTTGAAAATGAAGGGAAAAATGCAGACATTTGAAATAAATCCATTGACTATTTTGTATCTAATATATATCTGTGGTATGTATGTAATATGTATCTTTGTTAAACTTTGGGTCACTGCTTCACAGAGAGAGTTTATGTAAATGATAGTAAGAAGGCATTTTGAGGAATTCTTCAGCAATCCAGAAAATGACTGATTCCTTCCATCCATAAGAGGCCATAGGAAATAGGTTTATAGAATTTTCTATACAGCTTAGTGCATACCACATTCAAACATCTTTTTCTGCTGTATGATGACCAAAATTATTCCACGTGTTATGAAAGAGTACAATTCAGGCAATCGGACTTGATCAAAGGTCAATCAAAGCTCTTCAGGATGCTTCTTGGGTTTCTGTGGTATTTGATTTCTCATTAAGAAATGGGTTTAAAAAATCTTGTTCAGTTAAAAAGCATATTTCATGTTTTGTTTTGCAAGATTACAGAACAAAAATACAAACTGTTCAGTTCTTGAAACCTTATGGGTAGGTTATTCCATAATTGTCCATTATTGGTTTTCTCAGACCTTCTTCTGAAGCAGATAGAAATGCAGCCGCTATCAGAGACATAGTATTGAATTCAATGGATCAGGCTACTGGGCTGATCTATAATAATTTCTCTTTTTCTATATCAGTCATTCTTTATGGAGATCTTAAGTCTTCTAAAAACACTCTGTCTCAGAGAAGCATAATAAAACAATTATAGCTTCATAAGGAACCTCTACAGAAAACCTGATGTCTTCCAATAGGAGCATGACACTAGAACCAAGCAGGGCAAAGGGAGATACCACATTGCAATTATGTCGGTGAGAGTGTCATGGTTAGCTCTTGTTTTTGAAGGGATAATGCTGAATTCCCCAATTTGATATTGTTTAACTGTACTGGAACCTGAACAGCATACAGGGATATTATTTCTAGACTTAGTCATCAAGTAATATGTTGGTAAAATGATGTTCTATAATGTATCACACAATATAGTCTATGGGGCTTTAAATTACAAGTCTCTTCAGCATCCAGAACGATTGCTGCGGATCCCTGGCCCCTCATTCTTTACCATCTTAAATGCTATAATATACACATGCCACTGCAGCCCGTGGTGACTGTCTGACCCAAAATTCAGAGAGAGTTAGTTTCCCAATAGGAATTTTTTATCAAAGAAAACTATCATTGAATAATATTGATGGGGTGGGATAAATGAACTGCCAAATAAAACAGTGAGGGCCAAATCCTCCATGACTCATTCTTTATACAAAGCCCCTGCCCCATCTGAATGTCTGCTCTTATCACACACATTAATTACAGCAGATTTTTATCCACTATTAAAAAGTAGTAAAATGACTTACTCTCAAGTAATAAGAGACCAGGACTCTAAACACATGCAAAAAGAGAGAGAAAGTGCCATATTCATCTAATCCCTTTTCTGACAATACTACACTTTAAATTAAATCTTGTACAAGTGCACAAACTGCTAGTTGATTTTTAGGTTAATCAAGCGTTCATAAGACAGGGGAAATAATGTTTGATTTCTGTATTTCTTTTGTTCATGGCATCAGTAATGTTTTCTGCATCTTCCCACTCAGAACTCTCATAATGTTTGGATCCACTTGCACCTGTGAAGCTGTTTACTCAGCTATGAACACAATTATGACATGCAATAGCAGTTGCCTTTCAAATAAACATCTGGAAAACCGTCTGGGTGTAGCATTGATTCAAGTACTGGCAGACTTTATAAAGATTGTTAATGACAAGAACTCTAATTTCTCCCCCTGTCTTTTGGCCAGAATAATAAATTAAAAAATAAAGTGAAATACTTAAAACTTGTGAACATTGGCTTATTTATTAGCAATTGAAATACTGTCCCTAGAAACTTTATTAAAATACTGTATGTTACAAACTCTTTGTTTTGCTCCAATAAATCAATGCAATGACTAATATTTGTGTACTAGGTTCATTTATAACAATTATTGTACATATGCCAGAGCTTTGTGTTTACCCTATCTGTTACTTCAAAGACAAAATGCACAGTGAGTACTGCATCTAGATCCGAGAATAATCCCAATAATTGTACTACTGAACTCTGGGAGATTTAAATTTTATCCCGTGTATGTAGGTGTTTATAGTTTTTGCAAGGTTCCCTGAATTGTTCTGCTGAGAATAGGTTATGCGTACTGGAAAACAGTTGATAAAGCATGTGACAGGAGCATAATATAAATATTGTTCTTTACCATAGCTGTAAAGTGGGAAGAGCAGGGCTGTAAAATTAGTCAGGTGGGCCTCCACTTACAAATCAAAAGTGGTGGGCGCATACACCATAGCGGGCCTTGAATGCCTGGCTTCTATTGCCAGAGATGCAAAATGTCCATCAGAACACGCGTCACCATTGTGGTGGACACCATAGGAAGAAAACCGAGGCTATGTACACACGATCAGATTAAAGCGCAACATGGCAATCGCGCTATAAAAAACACGTGACCTTTATTGTGGGATAGCGCGTACACACGTCACTCCTTGTAACGCAACAGAATTCTTTGCAATATCGCGGTGTAGCGCACTGAATTCTGGGCACCTATCCCACAGTTCAATTTTCCCTCAATCTGCACTTGGAATCATGGGATGAAGGAAAGGAACGCAAAGCACCATGGGCAAACTCTCATTTTCCCGTGGTGCACTGTGTTCCCCTTGCGTCTTCCTCGTTGCCAATAGCAACTCGCGCCTATTTTCAACAGTGCAGTGACGCACTACTTGCGAGCAATCACAACAGCGACAGCATGGATCCTGCTCTGATCTCCACTCTCGCCTTCAGCATTCTAAATACATCTCAGCTGGTTGCTCAGTACGCAATGAGCTCCGAGTCAGACGAGGACGCTGAGGAGTAGGGGCTGATCAATGCCATGCAGAGCAACAGCACCGCGTTGCTCAGCTCCTTCACCGATCATCTGCACACGGTGCAACGCCGTTTCTGGTCGCGAGAGATGAGCACCGAGTGGTGGGATCACATTGTTATGCAGCTGTGGGATGACGAGCAGTGGGTACAGAACTTTTGAATGCGGAAAGCAACCTTTCTGGAACTGTGTTCAGAGTTGGCCCCTGCCCTGCGACGTAAAGACACCAACATGAGGTCAGCCCTAACCGTGGAGAAGTGTGTTGCGATTGCTGTCTGGAAGATGGCGACTCCTGACTGCTACTGGTCGGTTGCAAACCAGTTTGGAGTCGGGAGGTCCACCGTCGGATTAGCCCTCTCACAAGTGTGCCGAGCCATCAATCACGTTCTGCTACGGAGGACTGTGACGTTGGGCAATGATTGTGGACGGCTTTGCTGCCATGGGATTCCCTAACTGCGGGGGAGCCATAGATGGCACACGCATCCGTATTTTGGCTCCAGACCATCTCGCTACCGAGTACATCAACAGGAAGGGCTACTTCTCCATGGTGCTGCAAGCACTCGTGGATCACAAGGGGCGTTTTATGGACATCAATGCTGGGTGGTCGGGAAAGGTGCATGATGCCCACATTTTCAGGAACACTGATTTGTACCGGAAGCTGCAAGGGGGTACCTTCTTCCCTGATCAAAAAATTACAGTGGGGGATGTGGAGATGCCCATAGTCATCCTCGGAGACCCAGCATACCCATTGATGCCATGGCTCATGAAGCCATACACTGGGAACCTAGATTGCATCAAGGAGCGGTTCAATTACAGATTGAGCCGCTGCAGAATGACTATGGAGTGTGCCTTCGGCTGTTTAAAAGGGCGCTGGCGATGTCTGTATGGGAGGCTGGACTTGGCAGAGGACAACATCCCTGCTGTGATTGCGTCGTGCTGTGTCCTTCATAACATTTGTGAAAGTAGGGGAGAAAAGTTTTCCCCAGGGTGGGCTATGGAGGCACAGCACCTCGAGGAAGCATACGAACAGCCAGCCACTAGGAGTATTAGGGGGGCCCAAGGAGAAGCTGCTCGCATAAGGGAGGCACTCAGGGACCATTTCAATGATGCCCTCCCCTAGTTAACTTCCAGGACGCATCAGGTGCACCTTATGAGATTTTCAATGTGTACAAATAAAGCCACACTTCAAATTATTTGTCACTGTTTTTATTAAAACCTAAAGGGTGGGGGTGGGGGTTACAGGTGGGTGTAGCTGTGGGTCTCTAAAAAGTAGCTCTGGGGGGGACTGGATGTTGCAGTGTACCAGCGGGACGGGTGGCCTTCAAAGAAATTCTTTGAAGGACTACAGGGTGTGGGAGGCAGACACGGCTGAACTGTATGGAGTGGAACCCATACATTAATCGCCTGGGTCTGCAAAGCAATCATGCTCTTGAGCAGTTCTGTTTGCTCCTTCATCACACTTATCAGTTTGTCCTTGTGTTTCTGCCTTCTCTGTTGGGATTCCTCTCTCCAGGCTTGATTCTCCCTCGCAGATTCCTGTGCTGTTTTCAGCAGGTCCTGAAACATATCCTCCCTGTTTCTTCGAGCATGCCGCCGAATGTTTCTCATGCGGTCAGCTGGGGTAGACACCGGCCTTGTGAAGGTCGAATCTAAAAAAAATAATAATAATAAAGCTGTTGTTAACACATAGCCTAGATAACCAATGTAACCTTCCAGTAGCACATTCCACTGGAAGGTGCAGGGCAGTCAACATCCTATGCTTCGCTGAAGCGGACAAGGTACGTCCTAATAGAAAGCTTACTGGGGGCTAACATTCTGCACAGGGCACACAGATGGAACCCGATATCTCTCTCCTCAGAGTGCCCCTGCCAGCTAGAATACATATCCTACATGCCACCGGTTGCAAGCCAGGACCGTATGCTGCTGCACTGTGTGCTGCCATGGTTCCCAGGGCTGTACTTTGCAGCTGGCGAGGCAGAGTATCTGTCTTTGGGAGCGTAGACGAAATGCTCTCCCATCTAACCTGAGTAGTAGGCTCTGGAGGTACATCGAGGAAACCTTTACTGACCTAAATACAGATGATTTTTTGACAATCACTGCTTGTGTTGATGCACTTCTAATGAATGTAGAGTAAAGAGCGTGCACAGCGGGGACTGAGACAGCAAACACCCCCACCCCGGACAATGATATTTTAGCAGGAGCCATAGCTGCACGAAAGAGAAACTTACCGGAACCCTCCTCCGCCGCCTCAGAGGACACGCTGCAATTCATGTCTTGGGTGGACGTCTCAGCGGGGGTGCAGAAGAGCTCCTGGCTACACGCTGTTGCGCTTTCCTCCAGGGCATCCTCCATCTCCTCCTCCTCATCCATCACGTCCCCATCCTGCTCGGGTCTGGCATTCACTGGATGAGGGGGGGCTGATGTGTCCACGGGACTCTTTGCAGTGGTTGTGGGGTCCCCACTGAGGACGGCTTCTATCTCCTTATAGTACCTGCATGTAGCAGGCACTGATCCCGAACGGCAGTTTGCCTCCTTCGCTCGGTGATAGGTTATTCTGAGCTCCTTCACCTTTGATCTGCACTGCACAGTGTCTCTATCATAACCTCTCTCTGACATGGCCCGAGAAATTATGCCAAATGTATCATAATTTCACCGGCTGCCACGTAGCTGTGCCTGCACAGTGGACTCTGCCCAGATGCTGATCAGGTCCAGCACCTCTGCCGTGCTCCAAAGGGGTGCGCGTCTTCCACAACGGGCCGCCATTGATACTGATGATCGGAGCTGCACTCCACTCCACGAGGAAGAGAACAGGAAGTGAAACAGATGAGAAATTCGAAAATCCTGGGAATCTGATCAGGGCGGGGACTGTTTCATCACGGCCACAGAGTGGGTGGGGGGAAGACCAGAGAGGACGACTTTGGAATGCTGGGACACTTCCGGAGGCCAATCATTGTGCGGTAAGCGTACACACGAGTGGAAAGGCGCAACAGCTGTTCCACGTTAACTGCTACCACCCTCGTTGAGGTGGTTTTTGTAGTGCGCTACAACAAGGCAGTTAACGTGCAACAGCCCTATTGCACCTGTGTACGCTGTTGTTGGTATCGCGCGGTAATGATTGTTAATGCGCAATAAAGTGATCGTGTGTACAAGTCGAAGTATATCTAGAATGTGAGGTAAGTAGACTGCAACTTTATTAAATAATTCATCTGAGAATTATCCAGAGACAATTTGTCTACTGTAGGTCATCCTTCCTTTTCAGTCCATTTCATCTGATGAAGGTGCCATTAACCCCTCACCCCCTTAACCTGGGCCAAGCACCGTTAAGACCCCACTGCCCACTTCATGTGGGGGCTAAAGGAATGGGGAGGACGGAGTTGAATCTATTCAGAGAACAACCTCAACCTCACTCCCCACCTTCTTTATGAGATGCCTTCTCCTAAACTACTCCCAATTCTGGGTTATCAAGGAACCAGGTCCCCTAATGGACCTGTCATTGGTGGGCACCAGCAATTTGCTTCTATGCCTTTCTGTGTCATTGGTGCCAGATTTCAAGCTGAATAGCTCCTTCCCTTATAGCAACCTTGTGGTTCCCCTGCCAGATTCTTTTCTGGGGCATCTCAGGCCATGTTACAATTAATACTGGGATGAGGTCCTGGTTCCATCCCTAATCTCTTTGTCCTCCCCTTTTACTAAAGCCACAAATTATTTGTCCTATGTGCAAATAGCTTCTCCCATGTAGAATGGCTCCCAGAGCTGGTGGAAGGGCTTATAAACCACCCTATAATATATGCCTTATTGGATTTGTTAGCCCATGTCAGCCTAGAATCCTCCTCCTCTCTAATTCAAGAGCACCAGGGGCCTGAATGCCTACATGAAGGTGTGGGGATTAAATGCCTTAAAAGGGGCCAAGGCTTTTTTTTCTCCTCTGTCCCAGACTATCCTTCTCTGCACCATACACACACTCTTGTGGCTGCAGGGAGGAGAAAGCATTTCTTTGCCCTTCTCCAGACTTTATTTTCTGGTATCTCTGGCTCTTACCTCACAGCCTGACTTGAGCTTCCTGATGAAAATAGCCCCTCTTCTCTTGGAAGAAAAATTGGCTGAAAGACAGAAGCAGCTCTTGCAGGACTTTTTGGATGTTAAGACCTGAAGCACCACTGACATTCAGATGAAAGGCAACCCAGAGAATCATTAACAGAAAAATACCTCTACTCATTTTTTATGGAGGTGGAGGGAGGATTTTTCCGAACAGGAAAGTAGAGAAACTGTAGTTCCAGATTCAAAGGGGTAGCCGTGTTATTCTAGTTCAACAAAACAACCAATCACTTTGTACTTTTAAAGACTAACAAATGTATTTATCGCATGAGCTTTCATGGGAGAAAATCCCACTTCATCAGCAACTCTCTCAGATCTGCATATGCCTAATATTTGTTGTAGTTCAGACCTAGAGTGGGACCCCAACTTTTTGAAAGACTCCCATTTCCTTGTAAAAGTGAAGTAAAATAATAACACCAACAACCCTCAACATTGGGGATGTTCAGAAGTTAATCCAGATTTTGTACTGCAGGTCCATTGCTATTCCAAACATCTTATATGTAACAATTTCAGAAAAGATCTTAGCTGTCCACTTAAAGGATTGCAGGACAGTGTCTCAGATTGATTTTCATGCCGTGAAGCTAATCTGAATACAATAGCTGCTTTGAAAGGCAAATGAAGTTCTTATTGTGGCACAAAACATCTGGAATTTTACAGCACCTTCAGTTGGATAACAGGATAGCACTCTCTATATATCCATCTGTCCTAGACCTTCAGTTCTGACTTTAGTCAGCTGAAATGACAAGACACGGGGTAAAAGTCCCCCATATATTCAAGATCTGAACTGAACCCCCTAGAATTACTGAGAAGGAATTGAAAAATATGCATTTTAGAAATAATTAAAAAGAGAATAAAAATAGCTCTCTGGAAATACTACAGTTAGTGTAGAACTCATGAAAAGGAGTTAAAAATACAGACAGGAGTTTTGGACAGTTGGGTTGGATAAAACTGTAAGTTCAGCAGAACAGAGCAAAGCTTATAAGGAATAGTTTTAAATATCTTTTCCCTCATAACTAGATTATTCAGTACAATGTCATTTGCCGCCACTGACATTTTCTTTAAAGTCATAAAGGCCTACATAGTAATAAAAGGGCTCAGAATAAAATTAGGAATATCATGTATAAATTATCTTTAACCTTAGCTTCATTTGGACTGTGACTTTTTAGACCTGATCAATTTTCATGAAACTATCCACATAAAACTGTGAAAAAATATTTGATCCTTGGCTCTCATAAAGCTCGTTGTAACAAGCCTGGTACTTTCTTGATACTTAATGGTGCTGTTGGTGTCTGTCTCTGTGGGCAATTCTGTAAAGCAGGGGATAATTTTGAGATTTAGTATAATTTCTTAGAGCATTTTTAGGGAAAACATCTACACAGATATGCATATTTTATATAAGTGCTGTGAAGTCAAGGACATTCAGTGCTTACTAAATTTTCTGTTTAGTTTGAAAAAAGCACTCACTCATGCACCGTTAGGATTTCCTGCATTTATGAAATCAGAAATTAGTTGAGCACGGTTCTGGTCTAGTTTTCCAGTTGTTTTTTTTTATTAAGGACCTTCTAAAGAATTTTAACACCCGGGGGGCAAATTCTGCTCTCAGTTATTCAAATGTAAATGAAAGGGTACTTTGACCCATGATGTGTATGTAGAGTGTCATTGATAGAAAATTTTGGTAAATTCCTGCAGCTTGTGAGACTTCATTTAAATACACTAGGAGGTGCCTCTATTTAGTTCGGTAGAAAGCCAATAAACTATAATGAAGGGTCAACAAAAGCCCATAAAATGCACCACTGGGCTCCAAATATGTATAGAGTGTTCTGGTGAGTGTGCCTTGTCCATGCCAGGGAATTAGCTGCCAAGTTATCCCGCAATCCCATATCTCTGCACAATGAAAAGGACAAGAATGTTCATCACTTTCCAAGGGAAACAATAAAACACTTGTTTTGATCTGGAAAAGTTTATAAAATTTGAGATAGCAAAAAATGTTTAAACCTCTCTTCAAAACATCTGCCTATAAGAATTCAACAAGTTAAAGACAGTAGGAGGGCTGCATTAACTGGCACTGTGTCAATTTAAGATAATCACAGATAAAATTGCAATTTATATATATATATATAATTGTATTCCCTTTCACCCACTTTTACTTGTCTTCTCAGTCCGTAAACTAAGAGCACGGATTGTGTTTTCATATGTCTTTGGGCAGCATCAAACAAAATGGGGGGCTAGTTCTAACTGGGATTTGTGAACATCGCTCTAATACAAATGTTAAGTAATAATAATAATTAATAAATAACATCTCCCTAAAATTACAGAGTGCAGTTTAATTTAGCTGTAAGTCTTCCTCTGATGACTTTTATTAATTATTTACTAGTTTCGCTTGTTTTTTTGAGTTCTATGTTATGTTTCAATTCTACATTCTAAACAGTCCCTTATAGGTACGTGTTGTGTGCTGATATAAAGAGCAGCCAAATTGAGCTATTTGCAATGCACAACAAGTTTTATTATTCCTAATAATGCAGGAACTATGCTATGTGTTCTTGAGTGCCATCTATTGGCACTTTATGTTGATTAGATCAGTCCTGTAAGTATTCATTGCTCAACAGCCCTGTTGGTAGGTTGATGCTCAACTCAATAAAAGTGAGATATAAAACTTTTTTTTTGGTAAAAGAATGTCCCCAATTCTGCCAGATGCTGCGCTCCTCTTCCCATTTACTTCATAGGATCCACAGACTGTTTCTATCCTATAGAATCCTTTTTACTGGAGGCGCCAAGGCAGTTCTGGAATACAGGAGATGGAGAAGGAAGCTCAGGGTCGCAGTTGCTATGCAGACCACAGGGCCTCCATGTGGATAGTCATTACCGCTGGCAGTTCTCCTGAGATTTGTGGAAATCTTGGGGAAATCACAGAGTCTGAGGCGAACCCTAGATACAGGAAAAATTCTATAGATAGTTTCCTAGGACTCCAGAGATCTGACTTCAGTTCCTGGCTCTGCTACAGATTGCTTGAGTGAGCAGTTGTAAATCATTTAACCTCTGTGTTTCAGCTTCCCACCTATGGAATGGAGATTCTGTACCTCATAGAAGCACTGAGTGGCTATAGTCAGTAATAACTGTGAAATATTTAGATGTTATGGAGATGATGGCATATAGGTATATAGAAAGACAAGCTGAACTGGTAACAAGAGAACCTCCCATCCTCAAATTAAATTCAGGAATTCCTAATGTCAGCAATATTGCCAGACAGGAAGCAGAAGATACTGTCTTTGCTTTATAAAACATTGTCTTTACCTATATAATACTTTAGAATGAAGTAAATTCTCATCTTGGATTCTGAGATCAGTACGGTTACTTCAGATTTACACCAGGATGAAACCAGTTTCTCATAACTAAGAAGAAAATAATCTTAAATGTTGTTGGATCAATGTCCTAACAGGCACTCCAGCATCCACCAGGCAATATAAACATGAGGCTAAGTTATGTGCCGCTGTCTGACCAACTCCAGCCACTGACTGAGATGGGATTTATTGCCCCTAAAATGAATTTTGTGGTTCTGCAAATTATTTACAAATAGCTTTCTAATATTTTGCTTTAAAATGTCACACATAGAGCTGCACAAAGCTTGGCAGGGTGGGTAAGCCCTTATTCACCCAAGTAATTGCATTGACTTCAGCATGAAGGTAGCACACTAATTTAAGTACTGATGAATAATAAGCAGCAAAGCCAGCTTTTTTCTCTGTTGTCACAGAAGACTTTACTGACAGATGAGCTAGCGCAGTTTTACTACTTGGGAGGAGGTTAAGATTAATGGATCCCATGTAAGGCTGAACATCCGCTGAACACTGTGAAGCCCATCTCCATGGGAGCAACTTACAGAGTAGGGATTTGGGAACATGCAGGAGGAACAGAAAGGGAAACATATGGGTGTACAATGTTGTGCATCTTGTGGCTAGTCCTTCCTCTACTGGAGAGGTGGTCCTAGTTCTGAAGTTGCAGCATTGTAGAGAAGATTTGTTACTCCTCTGTGAGATGGTGGACTTAAAATTGCTTTCTTTAGCCTGTGAGTAGGTCTCAGATTCACAGTCTGGCTGCTCAGGCTGTATTCTGGAGGTAATATTTAGGGTTAAATGACTACATCCTGTGAATTAGTTTCATCCATGGTTCTTATTCTGTTTTCTCACTCCTGAAAGGGAAAAGTCTCACTATCAATGCAATACATGATTTCAGCAACATTCTCTTATGTTAAATGAAGAAATGTTAGAAAGGGACACTCGCTCAACAGTAACAAGATTTTTTAAAGACTTACTATAAAAAGTGAACTATTCAGTGTGGGAAGTCCCATTATATCAAAAATAATTTTTTCCAGGTAAAGCCATCAATAACTGAATATCTTTAATCAATGAACCCTTTTTGTGGATGTAACTTTTCAAAGGCTATTCTTCATCAGAGCGGTGGAATTATTGCAGAGAGTCCTCTTCCTTAAGTAATGAAAAATCCTTTATACAAAACAATAGGTTCTAAGAGCATTACAGTCTCACTCTGTTTCCAAACCTTTAGACTCATATATATTCCTGTCACAATGCATTCTGAGTCTTCAACAGATCATGAGCTTGTAAACAATTGCTAAGAATTATGGTTTAACTGCATATGCATTTTGCAGTCCTAGTTATTGATATTCATTTTAGCTTTCCAAATATGCAACACTTGAAAAAAACAGCTTCTCTGGCTGTTCAATTAGATCTTTCATTCCAGTGAAATATTATGTTGGCATGCCCAACATTTTACTACTGACCCTTCCTGTTGTTGGAATTGTGGTTTTTAGAGTAGAAATGCTGAAGTCTATGAAAGCAGTTCTCATCACTGTAGACTTTGGTCACTTCTGTTTTTTTGTTGGTTTTTGCTGATGTCACCTTTAACCAATATATGGTGTATCTTAATGTGCACTCAGAGTTCTGTGGAAATGCTAGGATAAAGAGCTTTTCCATAGTGGCTTGGATATTACATAGAATGGTGACATGTGTTAAGTACTGTCCAATTCTGAGCTCTCATTTGATTTCCTGTAGACTTTCATGCTAGGTTGTGGCATGGTATTTGTGTGTGCTTTGAAAATAATTACTTTGATCACGATAAATTCTGGTTAAACTGCATTAATTATGAATGTGCACACAATAGCGGTGAAGTTTTTATATATGGAAGGAAATGGAAAAAAAAGATTTCAAAAATATGAAAAAACATGGAGCCTGGGGGGATGTGAAAACAAACACATTTAAAGCCATAGATGAATCTGAAAGTCTGAACATGGATTTGGAATCAGATAAAGTTCAGTTTGTAAGATTTAAATCTGGAATTCTTTCCATTAAGAAGTGAGAAAAAAATATTATTTAGGGCAATTGAAGATAATTCAAATAGGATGACAAGTTCCAGAGGGCTAGCCATGGTAGTCTAGTTTAGCAAAATAAACAAGGAGTCCTGTGGCACTTTTAAAGACTAATTCATTTATTTATTGCATGAGCTTTCATCGGTAAAATCCCACCTCATCAAACACATGAAATGGAAACTACAGTATGGAAGGGTATATATAAATCCAGAGAAGAATAAGTCACAAAGTTAGTTCAGATTTTTTTCAGCAAACCCAAGCAAGTTGTTTTGATTCAGTGTGAAACAACATAGAAGGTGGGAAGGTTAAAAGAGGTGAAAAAAACCTTTTGTCATGAGAGAGCCAGCCCAGACCTCTATTCAGACCTAATGTAATGCTGTCAGATTTGCATATGAATTCTAACTCTGCAGTTTCCCTTTGGATTCTTGATTTGAAGTTCCAGAGGGGTAGCTGTGTTAGTGTAGTTCAGCAAAAACAAACAAGGAGTCTGGTGGCACTTTTAAATACTAACATTTATTTATCACATAAGTTTACGTGTTTGATTTGAAGTGTTATTCTGCCCACAAAGCTACTCAAATGACACCATCATAGGACCTAACCAAACCAGCTACTCCTTCACCTGCTCATGCACCAATATGATATATGCCAACAACGCCCCTCTGCCTTATACATTGGCCAAATTGATCTAAGCAAAAAAATAAATGGACACAAATCAAATATCAAGAATGCTCACATTAAAAAACCAATAAGGGAACACTTCAACCTCCCTGCACATTCTGTGAAAGACATAACAGTTACAGTGCTTCCACAGAAACACTTCAAATCAAGACTCCAAAGGGAAACTGAAGAGTTAGAATTCATATGCAAATTTGACACCATTACATTATTGCTCAGTAGAGATCTGGGCTGGCTCTCTCATTTACTAAAGGTGATTTCCCCCTCTTTTATCCTTCCCACCATCTTATCCATTGTTCCACACTGTTTGGATCAAAACAACTTACTTGGTTTGCTGAAAATATCTGAACTGATCTTATGACTTACCCTCCTCTGCATTTATATATTCCTTGTCAGACTGTAGCTTACATTTCATGCATCTACTGAAGTGGGATTTTACCAACGAAAGCTCATGCAATAAATACATTTGTTAGTCTTTAAAAGTGCCACAGGACTCCTTGTTTGTTTTGCCAAATTGTTTTCCCACTCCAACACAATCCCCATGTTTTTGTCTTTCTTGTTTATCAGACAGCAACTGAAGAATTGCCAGAGCATTTCATTTAAAATTTCCTAGTGTATCAAGTATTGTTGCTGTGCTGCTGTTATGTATAATAAAGCGTGCAGCCTTGGTGTCCCTAACAAACAAAACAAAACAGCCTTCTCTCCCCTGTCCCCCCAAACTGCTTTGCTCTGAGACTCAACATTTTCTTTTTGCACAGACAGGACGTCAGAAAAGATGGTGCTTGCATTGGGCTGAAGATACAGTTGAGGGTAAAAGATTTCAAAGGCAATTTTAATGAAAGTGAAATTCTAAAAGAGAGACCACAGAGAACAGTGACACTCTAGTTCTGCTAAATTTTACATTTAAACTAAGGGGCTAGTCATAATATATTCTGTCAAAGAAGTGACCTGTAACTAAAGGAGACAAAAATGACTTGATGATTAAAGGCTTTAAGTGTTCTCTATAGTTATGTCAGTGCTACCTGTTACTGTATATGTAATGTAAAGCAAAGTGTTTGAAATTTCTCCTAATTATGTTTGGAACCCAGACCAGAGAATGTCCTTAGGGAAGTCTGTAGTGTTGTGGCTTCTCTACTATACTTCTAGTTTTGACAGTGCCTCTGAGTTAAAATGCTTTCTTTTAAAAACCTTTTCATATCTGGGGAAACAGTAAGAGATGCACAGACTTTGTGGTACATTTTCTAAATAGGTGATTGGGAGGCATTCATAAATATCTTGTTATGGGGTAATGTGAGGTTGATTTGAGCAGGTACTTTCTTTGTAGCACTTTAAAAACTCATTGTTTGAGAGAGTGCAGGGCTAGTCTGTGTATTTTTTTATTTACAGTTTTGCTTGTTGGCAGATACACATCTAGTTTTTGTGGTGGCCCCAGAGGAATAGAAATTGCACATTCTTTACACCAATACAGTTCCATGCAACATATTCAACCAATGGCTGACTGCCCAGCATTCCTTAAAGTGAGAGTTTAGAGTTTAGACTTTAGAGTTTTCAAAGTTTAATAAGGAGAAATAATGTTTCAGAATAAAAATATCCCTGTACTTCTGCACGTTGATGGAGTGGATCCTAAGGAAGGATATGAAACAACAGTTAGGGGAAAATTATCCTCTTTGAGTTGCACTGCAGTTCTCTTGTGTATGTTCTATATGTAAAGTTCCCATTGATGTCCCAAGTGCCCAGGTGGTGATAACAAGAGTATTTGGTGTGGAGAAACCTAGTTACGCTAAGGAGGAGATTGCAAAAGGAGAAAGCAATCATGAAGTCACAAGCTGATATTCACATGAAAAGTTTGTGACTATGCTGGATGAAAGACTGTAAATGTATTATGACAAATGACTGACATGCTCTTTTATGGAGATGCTGCCAGGAAACTGGGTAATTCAAATTTACTAAGCAATATAAACTGATTTTTCGTATGTTAATAGAAGGAGGAGTGCAGATTGTTGATTAGCTTTTTATTAATTATAATGAGTAGAAAAAGAATAACTTTAATATACAGAGATGCTCCTGTAACTTAGGCCTACAACTATTGAATTTGAATGTTGATGATTTTTGTGCAGAGGATAAGAATTAAAATGTTAAGCATATTTCATGGATGGTTGGCCTGCATATTTCATGGATGGTTGGCCTAGGAACTACAAATTACAGCATAAGTATTGAAAAAAACATTTCTAAACCAATCAACTTACTTTTACTTTGCTCAATTATTTTGGGCTTTCATAGAGAACTATGGTGCGTACACAGGCCCGTGAATGTTGGGGCCTGATCCCACTCCCACTGAAATCATTGGAAAACTCCTTTTGACTTCAGTGGTCTGAGAAATCAGTCTTATTAGGTTCTTACAGACTTCATTCGGGGACCAAAGTCCCTCCTATCGAATATATTTAAATGGCTGACATCACTATAACAGCATATCACATTCCAGGAGTATGAGGTGCGTACAGTCTTCTCTGAGATTAGTGCTCTGACATTTAGGAATCTGATCATAAAATGCTCGGAGTGCCCTTAATTCCCATTGACTTCTTATTGGGGTATATCATGGGGTGGAAGTGGTAGATGAATCTATAAAAACATAAGAATGGCCATACCGGATCAAATAGTCCATCTAGTTCAGTATCTTGTTTTCTAACAGTGGTTAGGACCACATGCTTCAGAAGGAATAAACAGAATTGGGAAGTTATCAAGTGATCAATCCGCTGTTGTCCAGTCCCACTTCTGGTAGCCAAAAAGGTTTAGGGATATCTGGAGCTTGGGGTGGCATCCTGACCATCTCTGCTAATAGCTTTTGATACCTGTATCCTCCATAAACTTATTTAATTCTTTTTTTTTTTAACCCAATTATATTCTGGGCCTTCATAACAACCTATGGCAACAAAGGGTTTTTTTTTCTTATGAAACAAATCAGTCAAGGATGAAATTCATACCAGTGCAGAAGCACTACTAAGCTCAATTTAGGACTCAGTCCTGCAAAGCATTGAGTAAATACTTCCTGAGAGATGCTAAGTACATACAACTCCTGTTGATCTTGGTGCTTTGCAAGATCTGGCTCCTGTTTAGCTCATAGAGCAATAAGATTTAAATCCAGTTTTAAATGCTCTGTAAATCGGGATATCACTTCCCAATATGCCACAGCATCCGTAGTTCAACTATCATTCCTTTTAGGATGAGCACAAGGACCTGGGAGCCACTTTAATCCCATATTTAATTCTGCACTGTGCTGGCTTCTCTCAACTTCCTTTGGGGTCAGTGTGTGTCAGAACCTTAAAGAATCAGGCCTTGAAAGGAGCTTCAGTAGCCAAAGTGCATGTCACAGTCAGAAATCTCACCCTAAAAAATACCCTTTACCTTTCCCACTCAAACAGCCCCCTGCCTCTTCACAAAAAGTCTGTTTGCCTCCTAACACTTGACACAGATCAGTAACAGGAGCTCCAAAGAGGTTGTAACTGTTTTACAATACGCCAGTGTATTCCCCTCTGTTACATGGTATAAATTTTCCATCGTTTCATTCCTGCAAATCTAAACTTCCTGAAATTCTAAATCAACAGTTACTTAAGTCTCACTGTGCAAATGAAATCATTTAATTTTCTTCATACATAATACATACAATGTAACCTGAATTTACAGATCAAGAAAAATCTTGATTGCAAAAAACCAAAAACCAAAACCACCACCCTCTTCTTATCATAAGGTTGTCACTGTTACAAAACCATATACAGAAGTTACGGTTGCTGAGCAACTAAACCTGCACAATTCAATGCCTAAGAATGGTAGACTTAAACAATAGAGACGAGCACAGGTAACAACAACAATCACCATATTATTTCTCTTCCCCACTAAGAAAACTGTACCCTGTAATGAAAATTATTCAATATAAGGTCTGTGATATTATATTCATTTTCTAAAATGTATTTGACTTGAATTCACTCTGTTTTCCACACTCCCCAGGATCATTAGTGTATCATCGCTGGAAGCCAACTATTTAAGCATCATGTAAAGATTTTACAAAGAGGATGGGAAGCATTAAGGAATGTAAGTGATCTCCAGGTATTTTATTTCAGATTTTAAAAATGAGAAAATTCAGCTGATTTTATGGGCATTGGATTGGCAATGGAAAAATTGAAGTCCTGTATTTATCCACAAGACTTAGTACAGCACAATCAGTGAAGAAGCTTTCCAAAGTTGCCCCACCGATGTGCAGCCAGCTATAGGGGTGAGAAAGGTGTTAAAGCTCTGTGCCCATGCAGTTCTAAGCCCCTATGCTGAGACGGATGAAAAGGGTGCTAATTAATACCAGTTGTGATATTATGTTTTGCAGTGAAGGCTTAACTATCCAGCAGGGACTGGACTAGATCCACTGGTTTCATCTTAGAAAATTCATCACTTTAAAAGTAAATGAAATAAAATCATAGCATTTGTTTAATCTTTACAGTGGAGAAAAGCAATATCTAAATAATAAGCCTCCAGTCTACCATGCGGACAGCTCTTTCATTGGAATTATCTGAAAGGTTGGTTTGAATCTATAAATAATGAGCAGAGTCCTGATCCTGATTTTCACTGGATAAAAATCTGGCCTAAGTTTGGCTGCTTATCACAGTTTGCATTGTAGGACTAATGCAATCTCCTATAAGTATTAGTTGCAGAAGCTGTGGAATCTGAGACAAAGGCCTTTCCTGGCATGGGTGAGTCTCTCCGACGGAATGGCTGCTGCTGTAGAGACACTGAGAGAAGTGGACTGGGTAAGCCACACAGAGACATTGGTGCTGTCTGATGACTTAGAAATGGATTGCTGACTAATATGAAACAGCCCCTTTCAGGACACTGGAAGAGCAGGGAGATCATTAGCGCTCCTGTTGTTCCCCACAAACAGCTCTATTTTTGGCGGGGGAGAGGGGTATCACAGGTGAGGGGTTGGACCATCCCTCTCTGTCCATGTCTGGGAGAGAAGCAATGGCTCTTCACTATGGTGGGGACAAAAGCTCAAAGGGGGAGAATTAATGTTATAGGCTCTGGCTCTCAGGTGGGGAAGAATAAGCAAGAGGTCTGTGGTCTCTGGTCTCTCAGGCTGGGGCTAAGACGACAAGCAGTATGGGGGCTCTGGCTTTGTGGCTCCCTAACAGTCTAGCCTAACTGCTTAGGAAGGACAGTTGCACAATAAATTGGATGATATGTTCTTTGAACTACAGTTCAACATCACAGGTTTCACAAACAATGCAACCCATTGTTATCTGAATGAAAAGAATCCATAACCTGTAAAGATTACTACAAAGAAGTTGGAGGTTTCTTTTGCCAGTCATTGTGTGACTATTCATGTACATTACATATGTCTACAAGTGAGCTGAGTTTCAGATACTGATTAGTGGTGGTAATTATTAGCAACTAAATGTCATGCCGGATAATTCTTTTGAAATAAAACTCCATCTCATTTGTGTCAACAGCTCTTAGTATGCAATGATAATGTGTAAGGCACTGACATTATCAGTAATATCATAATGACCTCATAATGGCAGTTTGGGAAATGTTACATATACTTCTGCTTGTGATAAGAATGAAGAACTTGCACCTACTTAATAATACTATTTGCTAGTGGTTTGGCAAACTGTTGTTTGGCATAAGTTTCACCTTTTCTGATATAAATCTGGAGAGGGACCTCTGTCTTCCCTTATCATATGGAACGACACTGTATCATAAGGGATCTGACTCAATGTACTATGTAACTTCAGAACCAAGCAACCCCAAATTTTGAAATATTCCAGTTCCAGTTCTCAGCTTCACAGCTAGCTTTTGTTTCTGCAGTTGGCTAAATCAAAAAACAAAAATTGCTTTGATCCTGAATTAAATTAATTAATTCTAATTTTCTCCTTTGCCCATGATATAGAAAACTCTTCTCATGCAAGCAACACACTCTGTTTATGGCCCTGCAAACAGTCTAGGATACATCTACACTGCACACGCCTTTCAGGCTATGTCTACACTTGGCCAAATAAGTCGACTTAGCATGTCTATACTCAAAAATTAAGTCGACTTAAAGGGGACCCTGCCAAATTGACTTAGAGTGTCCACACTGGCCGCCTACGTCAACTTCTAGGGGCTAGGTGGACCTGGGACTGGTCCACAGTGGCAGGGGAGGGCACCCCTTGCAAAGTGCCAGGGGGCTCAGCATTTGCCCCATTGTACCTGGGTACAATGGGGGCTGAGCAGGACAGGGACACTGGCAGGCCATAGGAGCGGAGTAGCCAGGGCTCTGTCCTGCTCTATGGGGGGGGGGACGCCAGGCTCTGCCTATGCCAGCCACCCTGGCAGGGACGGCAGTGGGGGAGCCCTGGAGCCCTTTAAGTCGACTTAAAGTCAATTTAGGGCTAATCTGCGTCTACAATGGCTAAGTCGACTTAATAAAGTCGATTTAGCCACTAAAGTCAACTTTATACTAGGGTTTATAAAGTCAACTTTAATTTTCCTTAAGTCGACTTAAGCTGCTGCTTAAATCGACTTAAGGAAAACGTAGTGTAGACGCAGATTAAATTAAGTCGTCTTAAGCAAGCTTAAGTCAACTTAATTTGTAAGTGTAGATGCACCCTCAGTGACATATGGAATACACACCTGAACAGCCCTTCCCCATGTATATAAATAGCGTTGCCGGTGAGGTACAGCTTAGCAAATAGAGTAAAGACAGACCTGAATGATGTGGTATGTGAGTTTGCACCCTACATGCTTTCTACTTGCAGTCTACCATGCTATTTTTGGCTGTTTAGAATCCCATTGCCTCCCTGGCTGGAATCCTTCCCTGATACAGTGAAAGAATGCAGCAGCACGGAAAGATTCTGGCAGCTCTCAGCTACTGGAGCATTTCCCTTCTGCAGGGAAAGGCAAAGCCTTTTCCCTCTATGTCCCCCCATGCAGATCCTTTCCTTGGTCAACTCTTTTCCCTGTTACCTTCTCTCTGATCAGAGCCTTCCATTGACACATGTAGATACACAATGTAGTGTAGCTACATGTATTCTACACACTGCTGTCAGTGGTATGTAGCATTATTCGTAGCCTAACTTTTGCTTTTGTTGTGTGACGCTGATCAAACGTTCTTACCATTCTTTCAGAATCAGCTTGTGGCACTGGGCGGATAGCTCAATGCTCAGTTATGGATCAGATGTGGCTTTTGGGTGCTTTATATTACCTTAAATACTGTAAAATCTAGTCCAGGAAAAACAAATAGTGAAAATAATTGGTCTAAAAGTGAATTATGTGGGGTAGCAGCAATATCAGAAAAGCAGGAAGAGAGGAGAACTGAGTTGTTTTCTTGCATTTTTTTTCTATTGTGCAAAAATAGCTGGATCACACAGCCATGAGTCTGAATGACTGACTGAAAAGCTCTTGTCAAACCTGTAAATATCTTTTCAATACCTCCGTACTATCCCATTTTGGTTCATACATTCCTAAATATTTGGAGCTATGGGCTTTTTTTCATTGCTGCACTGATATATCTAGCTTCCCTGCTAGGACCAAAATGAGGGTTAATCAGGCAATTTTTATTTGGGTTGCATATCCCTAGTGCCTAATACTAATTATTCAGAATTAGCAGCTACAGTAAACAGTTTCTTTCCTAACTTTTCCTGTCTGAATCATAAACATAGAATTTTATGACAATTATGTTTAAAATAATATATTATCATTTTCCTATTTTAATATAGTTAGAATGATTCCTAATTCATTTCTAAAATCTAATTTTTCAGCAAATGGGGTATCATCTAAATGTTTAATTATGTTGAATAGACATTTCAGAACAGGTGTTCAAAAGCCTGCAGGTGTCCCTGAAAATTAGGCAACTATGCTCCCTTTCAGCTGTTAAAGTAGGACTTTTTTGAATGAAATTACTGTAGGTAATATATACTAGTGTTATTTCCAGGAACAGTTCTGACACTGTAAAGCACTTTCATGAATGAGTCAGTAGGCCAAATCATGGCGTCCTTATTCATTCCATATTCAGTCAAAACTGTCTTTGATTTCCTTGCCTTAGAAAAAAAGTCCCCTATTTTTCAACTTGTTGCATACATATCTCCAATGGGAATTTTGAATTTCAGGATCAGGCCTCTTAGCTGCAAAATGTAATCTAATTACAGACAGGTGTGCAATTTTTACAGCAGTTTTAGTTAACACAGCACAGCTTTCTTTTTTATAGGCTTCTGTCTCAGGACTCCATTTGCATTCGGTTCTAATTTATTTCTGGAGTTTCTAAATTCCAAAGCACTTGACAGGCATCTAGTCAGTAAGAGCTCTTCCAGCAATGAACATCAGCCCTGTTGCAAACTTAACTTTAAGACATAGTCTGGCATTGTCACTGAGTCCCTGTTGCTGCTGCTGCAAAGTCCTAAGGGCAAGGCTCACATTTCCTTTTGTCTGCACAGCATTGAGCACTCTGTCAAAGAAAGAGTAACTGCCAGCACTCAACAAACAATAAAGATCAGTTCAAAAAACCACCTAACTCGGCAAAACTTAATACAGTATAATATAGTCAAGCTTCTATCTGCACTTATCCTTTGCCGATAGTTTAAGGGGCAAACTGTGGCGTTTGGGCACTGGTTTGTGGAATCACATGACCCAGAGGCATTTGGGGAGGGATTGTGCTTCCCATGATTCAGCTATTTCCATATTCCCTTTGGGGTGATGTGCACTCCTGGAGAATGCACAGAGTGCACATGAGCTACACGTGTCTGAAGCTCGGGGATTGAAGCTGTCAATGCCCCTTGTTGGTAGTATCCAAAAGAATAGGCTCCAAGTAATTCTCCACTCACACACATACCAGGGCAAAGGGCAGCCACCATCAACTCTGAGTCTAACAGGTGAGTTTAGGGTTTTTTAAAGAATGTAAAAGTAAGAACAAGATTTGATGGAGGGGCATCTCAAACAAAAATACACTCAGTGTAGATAGTCTGCCTCTATGGCTCAAAAGAAGGGCAATTGAGGAAAGCATGTAAACTAAAAACATGAAATAATGCTTTAGACAAATTGCCAGTACTATGTGAAAAGGCCACTTCTCTGGTCAAGTGTTTGGATAAGAATTCTGATTGAAGAAGACATTCTAAGCAGGGGGTGGTAAAGCCAAATTCTCTGGCTTTTATGTTGTTCAGAAAGTAAACTACTATAGATGTAGTACTATCAAAATTTAATATAGCGGCTGAATTCTCTGTAGTCTTCAGTAGGGTTGTGCCACTTTGACTTTAGTGACCACATTGTGACTTGATAAAAGTGTAGGATATATATGCTGAAATGTCTCACATCTCAAAGTACCTGTTTTGTAATAAATATAGCTCCAAATTACTGATAGTAACCTGACTTGTCTTGCACTTGGAAAAGGTCAGATTGAAGTTTGTGATACCTTCCAAACCAAGAAGCTTATTGTAAAAGATATTTTTCTTTCTTAGACTCTGATAAGATTTTCAGTTTTGGTCGGACATATTCCTGGAGGTTTCATCACATGACAAAATCTTTAATTAAAGATTAATCTTTAATTCTTGGAGACTCCAAGACAATGTTGGAGGATTGGCAACCTTAGATTCTAGAACTGCATGGTGGCTTTCAGGAAGTAGTCAACACCTTGTAACATTGGGCAGTGGGTCCCGGATTTCAGAGCATTTTAATTCACTACAAAGAGAAGAGACATTTAATAAAAATCTTGACAGTTGTGTAATCTTGTCATTCTTAATAAGCTCCATCATTCTTATTGGAGCTATCTGTTAACTTTTTTCTCTATATTTTTAATGAAGAAAGATCTTTTTAATGTTGTTTACAAGTGAACCATAAAAATTTGCTTTAGTTAAATTCATATTATTATTAAAAAAAAAGATTTTCCATTTCACAATGAATACTTCTCAGGTATCACTGTTCAGAGTTCCAGGGGAAAAAATACAATGGATTTATTTTTGCTCATAACTTGCATTAATAAACATTTTTTTTAAAAGTCATTTTCCTTGACTGTGAAATGAATTTAAATGAACATATTAAATAAGCAGATTTGCCAGATAGGATTTGGATTAGCTTTCAATTTCTACAATAGATTTTTCTTACTTACTCTGATGCCTCTGCTCCATTCCTGCAAAGGGCATGTATACTGTCATGTGCTAGTATAGCCAGTTTTTGCTACATACCACACACTAACTCTTCTTGACAGAAATTGTAATGTTCATTGTATCCATCTGTTATTATCAAGAATGTGCACTATATTTGTAATTCAGATTGTGGCCATGATCCTGTCCCTTTTGACACACAACCCACATGGACTCAAAAAAGCCTAACAGTTTCCATGTTTAATTTTAGTATTATAAGGTGGTAGTGACTCCCTGGTTTTGTTGCCTAGTACTTTTAATTTTAAAGACATGTATGGCCACATTCTAATAAGCTCTGACTACTGCATTGTTTACAACAGGCCTTTAAAACTGGGCCAGAAGATTTTCAGGCTAGAGAAATGTCTTTTTTTGTGTGTCCTCTGAAAATTTTATTCATGTTTATCTGAACTGTACACAGTTAGACTTTGCCATTTCCTATCCAGTTTTGCAGTCCTCAAATTTTGGCAGTCTGTTAAAATAATTGCACATGAACATTCTAGATGGCACTTCCCATAGATCTCAATTGGGAATTGGGGAAAGCTGGGCCAGGCTTTGCTTATAAACTCCCTGGACTCTAGTAACTCTTTCCCTATTCAAGGGCACCAAATGGGAAAAGATGTCTCCACCTCCTAGGGAGAGACATACTCTAGGCTAGGCTCCCTGATCATCCCCTGAACCCAGCATATGGCACCAGTCACACATCCCTATTCTAACTGTCTTCTTTTCTATCTCCTTTCTGCATACATATTATGATGCAGTCTTTAATTATGTGATCACATACTATTTTTTTCTACAAAACCTTACCTCATTTAGTGGCATAAGTGGAAATAATTAAGATTGAATGTCCATTTGTGACTGTAGTATTTTCTAACTTTGGAATGGTTAATTTTTCAATTTTAATAACTTTCTTCTCACATTGATTTTTGTATCTAAATGTATGCATCCAATCCACTATGCTAGAAAGTACTGGGGATTACTGGCAAGTCTGTGGGAACTTGTATATTTCCATCTGGCAATGAACAGGAGACTCACAATTTTTTCCTGTAGGTTTCCAGTGAGCCCCCTATCTTGCAGCTCTGTCATTTCTTGCACACAGTAGAAATGACCAAAGAAAACTGGCTAAATGAATATTTTAAAATAATTATTCCTGAATATTTTATTAGCAAGTCCTCAGTAAATTGTTGAAGCAGATATTAAGTTTAATGCAAAACCTTTAATGAACGTTTGTTGACTTGACCTTGCAATTTTACTTCATCTCCTCCATTAACTTCTTATGAACCCAAGAACCTTTGGCTCGATGCCTAAATAATAGAAGAATAATTAGACTAATAATTGAAGAATGCCAAGTCAAACATCTAAGGAATTTATCTTTAACAACTTTACTCTTTTTTGCACTCTTCACATAGTGCCTGATGCTGTTTTAAAAAAAATCATGTTACAAATGTCCCATCGAAATTTTCATGAATAATTAGTGGGTCAGGCAACCACCAAAATGAGGTCAAATATTATGGGCTTATTCAATAAAATAATATCTGACTCACACAATCTTGCAGAGAAAACCTGAGTTTATGCTATCACAGTGTCTAATTCATTCCATTGTAACTTTACATTATAGTATGTGTATGGGCCCAATTCCACAGCTATCATTTTCATAAAATGTGCAATGATTTCACTGTAAGTTATGTGCACACAAAGGCAGGTCTATAATAGATAAGGTCATGTACTTTTCAGAAATCTCTGAAATATCTGAGCCCAATAGAACTATAAGAATGGAGTAATAGCTTTAACTTGGAACTTTTTTGCTATTGTCAGTTAAATTGCAACCCTTTAGAGTGCTGTAACACACTTTAAAATATCATCTAATGTGTATGAATTTAAGGCTGTACTGACAGATGCTGTACTGACAGAAATTGAAATCATCTGTTCAAACAGAGGAGAGATATAGAAATTCAGCAGACTTAGAAGCTTCCCTGCATTGCCCGACCAAAGAGTCACATGCTTGAATACTATGATTCAGGTTACCACCTTGCTTTTTCCCTATATGAATTTCAGGCTGATTAACAGTTAGTATTTCGCGAACTATTAGAAAAAGAAAGATTTATGCTCTGCATCATTAGTTCCCAAACTGAAGTCTTTTCAGCACTCCATGGAGAGCTGGGCTCATGGATTCATCTCTTGATTTAACTCCAACCAGTCCAAGGTTTTATATAAGAAGTTTGCTCCTTCTTACTTACTTTTCTCAGACCTGTTTCCAGGACTAGAGCCACAAGCTATGGCAAAAGAGAACTGTTGGCTCCCTAACTTCCCACCCCAAAAAAGAAAGAAAAAGAGCCAGAAACAAGACTAAGGAAAGCACTTTGGGAGAGGGTTATGGCACCAGGCCAAGAAGGTGACTGGGAGCTGGTGAGCTTGGGAATATCTTGCAAACCCCGCACTGTCATGATTTTGTACCATGCAATTGTGAAGCAGAGACAGGAGACTTACTAGTCATTCCTGAGTACTAGATTGGACAGGTGGTTTTGTTTACCTTTGTTTACCTAGCATAATGTAGCCCCAATCTGATAGGGCAGTGCAATATAAATGTTAAATAGTAAGAAGGGGAATAGTTCAAAGTCGGCCTGCTGCAAGAGCTGGTAAACTGCCAGAACTGATCAGAGAGGTTTGAGTGGTGTCAGTATTTTATTTTACTCAGCTTTTTTGATTGGTCTATTTGGTTTGTAACTACCTGAGGTTACTATATCTTTCCAGTATAAACTAGTTATGACATAATAAATTGCTATTCTACAATTTATTCAGTATTGGAACTTTCTGAGTAGGGATTAGTTTTATTATAAAGGTTTGCCTGTGAATTACACAATTTCATGGAATTTTTAAATTTAATTTATAACTGTATCTAGCCAATTAACTAAAGAGATTACAACTGATGTCACAGGCAAGCAATTAGATTATTAACTGCTGAAAAAGATTACTTTGAGGCTAGAGTGCAGCTGACCCTAAAGTTATTTTGAAAAGGATCTTCAAATTTTTTGAAAATTAAACTAAATTATGGATTCTTCTGTGTAAGGATGTATAGCTGTCATGGAATGATCTGCTTCTGAGGAAAAAGGAAAGATTTACTGTAAGCATTTGTTCGTAATGTCACCCCTCCTTTGAATGATTTTGACACATGCAACCTTATTCCAAATGTTCATTGTCCAGGCGGGGTAACACAATATATTTGATAGAAATGGGGCAGCTCGGTAAATAGCGTTACACAATCCCAACCAATTTCTATTTCAAGTATTTCTTCTAGGTTAAAAAATGCCCCGGCTACCCCCGTTATTTATAAATGAATGAATTAATGATACTGCTTCATATTTCCAAGGCACTGCTATTAACGACTGAATGATACTACTTTCTGTTTCTAAGGAAATCCAGGAATCTGTGCCTCATGTCATTCCTCTCTTTGAATCACTGTAAAAGTTCCTCCTCCACTCTACCTACTCTGTTGTTGTAATTAAGAATCTACATCAATAAATGTCAAGCTTCAAACCTGAGTTTACTATATGCTTGACAGACTCCCATCACTTCCCGTTCTGGAGCTAGTTTCCACTGAAAATACATCATGAATTCAATATCTTGTTCTCATGAAGATGATCTTCATATGAAACAGAGATGTTGATTTTAAATATAGTCTTGGGTCGGAACATGCAGTTTCTTCAGTCATATGTGGATGGATGACCATCTTAGAAACACTCTATATGATTCCAAAAGATAACTACTTGATCTACAGCATTCCTGTGAGTTTCTATAATTAATTAATAAAATGACAAGCAGCCCATGGCAACCTGATTTCAGTTGGAATTGTGTGTGTTCAGAACCTCTGAAAATTGGGCCCTCTAGCTCAGTATCAAACATTGGCAAGAACACTGTTTACTTTTGCCTTGTATGGTTAATTATCAAATATTTGGGCATACAAAACCATGTGTATTTGCACCACTTGTGCAATGGAAATGGGCAGATGACTTGGAGATTTTGAGTTCTTATAGAATGATTTATTTCTTGCAACTGAATTACTCCATTATTTTCATCCATTTTCCTTTTAAGCTTTCCTTGTCTGCATCTTCTAAAACTATTTCAGTTGTGTATGTTGAAAAAAAGATTTCATGAAAGCAAACATGTTGCTTATATGTCATGAATGATGAGTCTACAACTTCCTGGCTACAATTTTTGTCTTCTGTGTAAATTTGAATAGTTGATGTTCTTGTTGTAGGTTGTTTATGGATAGAACGTCATAGAGAAGACTATAGCTGAGAAGCACATGGCTATGACTGAGAAGCACATAGTATGGCCTGGGGAGGGGAGGGTGCTAACGTTTTCCATTGATTCTGGGACAGCTGTGTGCTGGATGGGTACCCTGGTGTAATTTAGAGCAACCTTTGGTTGTGCAAGCTGCAAACAGCCTCCAAGATCTGATTCAGCAGGTAGAGACCAGTGGGGAGGACAGGGGTTATCCCTTTCTAATAGTCCTGTGCACTGTGGTGATCCTTAAAATATCTTTGTTGATTTCATGCTCAAATGGTGCAAAGCAGCTACACTCTACCTCTGGGTCTGAGCTCATACCTGCAAAGGCAAGACTATCTTACATAGCAGTGAAGTACAACTAAAATTATTGATTAGGGTGATTGGACTTACAAAAGACTAAGGGCAGGTCTACACAGCCCAGTGTTTTCAGTGGCAGACAAAAGGAGATGCTCAAGTTACTTAAAATAACTTGCATATCTCTCTTTGACTTCCTTACATCTGGCACAGCTGCGCTGAGTTGAACGGAGTACTCTCCCTTTGACTCAGCACCACTCAAGTTGCCAGGGAGGGATCAACTTCCCGATTGACTGAGTGGGTCTTCACAGAGCCAATCAGGCAATCTGGAGGATTGATCTGACAAGTCTTAACTAACAAATCATTACACTTCCTTTGGAGGAGGAGCAGGAAATGGCATATTGGAGAACATTGAAGTGGTGCATATACTCCCAAAGAACATTCATGTATTTGTGCGTGTTTGCATAGAGTAAAGAGAAACTTGGGTCAACTGAACTGATACTGGATAAGAAATTTGC
>ML685755.1:21658311-21778311 GCA_007922175.1 Pelusios castaneus | reverse complement strand
AGGTTTTGTTGTTGCTCAGTTCTAAAAGCAATGCAAGTGAATCAAAATTCATAGAATATTTTTCTTGCAAAATTAAATGCTATATCCTGTAAATCATTTTTTCCTCAGGCATAGAACCTGATCCAAATCCCAGTGAATGGATACAAAGCCTAGTGATTTATGTTGCTGCTAAGAAAATTTTGAAAATTTTACCCCAGCAGTCTTTCGTTTGACACCATTTGGCTTTGAATCAGGCCCAAAATGCATATGCCAAGCATAGTTGCATTGATTTCAAATGGAAAAAGCAATATGAATGGGAGTGAGAATAGGACAGGCACTTAGTGTATGCTGGTAGTTGGGTCCCTGCAGGTGGATCCTTATATCCCAATGTAGTCAATGGGTTTTTTCAGCATGGAAAACCCTGATTCACTGTTTGTTTAGTTTTTATTTTTTGTCTTGGTTTTGTTTACTAATATTATGAGCAGAAGCTACTTCTTGAATCTTAAAGTTGTAGCTCTGGTTCACCCTGCTCCGTCCAACATACGGGGATGTAGAATGTCAGAGTTAAAAGGACCCATTTGCTGAAATTCTAGTTTAATGTTAAAGTAGTATTCCCCCTCTCTTTAAAAGAAAGAAAGAAAGAAAGAAAGAAAGAAAGAAAGAAAGAAAGAAAGGAAAAGGGGGAGTGAACAGGTAAGTAATTGGGGTAAATCTCATTCTTTGATCTTATATTTCTGCTATGCTGGAAAGCAGCCAGTGTCATTATAGCTAGAATATAGCTCTTTCATCACAGCCCTGACTAGTGAATGGAATGGAGCCACGCTGCCCCAGGAGGAACACCAGAGGGGTTTTGCCTCTCAGAAACACAGTATCTCTGGTACTATTCCTTGAAAACAGGCAGAGCACAATCTGCCCCAACCCTTTGGAAGCAGCAGAATGTGGCAGCCCTGCTCTGTGGGCTGCTGGATGGAGAGACAGGATATGGACATGGCTTCACTGTATCTCCATTGGCTTTTTACCATACTGATCTCTGCAGGGATGAGCGAGAGCACATAGTCCCCAAGCTTCTAAATGAATAGGGACTGCTATTTTAATTGTCCCCACTGCAGCCCCACCCAAGTAAAAATGGACAACGCTACTACTATGCAAAGTCACCCACACTCTGGCACTGAAAATAAAACTAAACCTTTAAAAAGTCCACCTCCTTCCCTACCAAAATAAAGTTTATATAAGAAGGAAACATGTATCAGGCCCAATGATCACTCATGCAGTCACATACCATTACAATTTTGTTTATGAGGGGTCTGGCAGTGTATGCAATGAACATTTTCTCTTCTCTGACTAATCACTATTTAAAACATTTTAAAAGGCATTTACATGCAAGCAATAGCAACAATAAAACACACTATATAAATATATGTATATACTATTACTTTTGGGTTTGGAGGGCATTTCTGTTTCTGAGCTGAACATCACCACAGCAAAAAACACTACACAGCTGTGATTGCAAAACACTGTCTATTATCTGCATAGTCTCATCCTGAAATGGGCAGGAATTCTTTATTTATGCCTCATGTAAAACTTGCTACAGTGATTCCACAAAGTCAGTAGGTATACTAAACACAACGTTTAATAATGTTGCTACCTAGGCACATAGGACACTAATTTTATTTCACTACCTGTTGTAGCATTGGCAAATAGAGTAACCTGAAATATTGCAATAAGTGCAACTATCTGAAGCTACCACAACCAAGAGCTACAAATGCAACCTTTTGATTTCCCGTTTTCACACTTTTGTCTGATTTATGTCTTGACGAAGTCTCATCTCCCAAGTCTACTGCCATAGGCTAATAGTCTGTAACAAAGCTCAGTCTCAGAAATGTCAAACATCATGAAAAAGAGAAAATCACAAAAGAGAAAGTTGGCTGCAGTCATTCCTAAGGGTCCCTGTCTCACAGGCTCTGCATGTTCTACTGGTTCATGAAGTAAATGCAGGTATGTGTGATACTATCACACTGTAGCTCTGCTAATGTCGCTACACAGACTAGTAGCACTGAAGGAACTGCCTTCAAAAGAATGTGAGTTTATAATGACGAGAGAGCTACCATCATCTGCCAGCCACAGGAAGACAGTGCTCCTTTTCTCAAGTGCAAAAGCTATTAAAGAACCCAACAGTAAAATTGGATGTTGATTGAAAAATGGCTACTGAATCTACAACAGGTTGTACTATCTTGAAGGTAGTAGAATTCTGATAGTACTTCAGAGCCAGGGAAGAGAAGAAAGTAATATTTGTCCAGGTTCTCATATTGGCTTTCCTTATTGTAGCATATGAACCTCTATAGCAGTGATTTTCAAACTTACAATCAGGACCCAGTGGTGGGTCGCAGGCCCTCAGGTCCTGAGTCCTGGCACCCACTGATGCCACTGCCAAAAGACTGGACTGCATTGCTCAAAGATGGAATTGGTGGGTTGCGGGCATACATGATATTTTTCCACTGGGTCCCGAGAAAAAAAGTTTGAAAACCACTGCTCTGTAGAAATATATGACACAGGCAAGAGCAGGTGCTCGAATTCCTGCTTTAACCACAAGATTATCCTTCATTTAGCCATGCTCTTGATAGCACAGTAGTCTAGAGTTGCTGATGGACACATGGGTTCAAGTGTTGCTTTAGATCAGAAATGAAAAATGAGTTTTATCATGTCATTCTTGCTTCCAAAAGGTTTGTTCTATATAATGCTTTCAGGTGTAAATCGGTATGTGGCACAGCACTTGCTTCAAACCTCTATTTACTTTTGTCTTGTGCAAACATCCTGTTGTTTCTTTGTTAATTTATTTACTGATATCAACAAATCAAACTCCTGAAATTAAGATTACAGCAAACTTTAGACTTGATTAGCAAAATTATCCCATGCTGTTTGTTTTGGTTTGTGTACTGGATTTTGTGTCTTTGACACACATTAGGGAGAAATAGCAGTCTTGCAGTTAGTTGGAGAAGGGGATGGGAGTTGGAGTGTTTAGAGTTTGATTACAAGCTCTATCTCTAATTCGGTGGTTCTCAACCTTTTACAGGTTGCGACATGCTTGGCTGTATTTCGTGACCCTACCAGACACACCAGATCACCTCTCCCTAGCCATCTCCCCGGCTCTCCGTGACACACACACTGATGTGTGGCGACACAGTAATGTGTCCTGACACAGTGGTTAAGAACCACAGCTCTAATTCATTGTCTGATCTTGTTCACGTTACTTAATCTCTCTTTGCCTTGATTTCCTCATATTTAAAGTGAGTGAAACACTAATACTTACCAAACCCACTAGAAAGTTTTGTTGTAAAATGATTGACGTTGTCAGATGAAAGATGATATTAAGTGCAAAAGTGTTGTTGTTATTATTCAGAAGAGAAAGTGTTCTACGCTTGAAGGATTCTACTTGTTTGGCATCAGGAAAATCAGGAAAAATCTTCAGGCAAAGCACCAGTGCAAGTTTAGAAAGGGTCCTTTTCAGAGGGGTCTGCAGGGTTTCCATTCACCATATCTGCTGCCTGCCTGTGATATAGTCCTTTGTTCTAATGAATACCAAATTAACGTTACTATTACATACAAAAACCACTATGTGAGTCAAGCACTCAAAAGATATAAAAGAACAGTATCTAAGAAGGCGAGCTGGCTCTCAGTCTCCCTTGTTATTATAAGTGAGTCTGCCAGCAGAGGCAACTTTACTTCTGGCATTTCCTAAAGCTCAGGTAGTCTAGAGGGCCCAGATTCTGAGCTCAGATTGCTAGCAGAGAATTCCTTTGGTGTAGGGAAACACTCTGCTTTGATACCTGAGCTAGATCCAGGCCCTGGGCCTCTCCTCTTCCTTCTTCCTGGTGTAGTAGGTGGGAACGAGGCATGGCAGATAGGAACTCCACCATGGCAGTCCTACACTGGGGTAGGGTATATTGGAGGATTCTATCCGAGTGATTGATCTTAGACTGTCCAGAAGCAGCTCTATACATTGTCAGAGCCGTGACTGGCCGTGAAGCTCAGGAAACAAGAAGTGGTTTCCTGGTGTATCCCTGCCTGACCCAGACAGAACTACGGTGCAGGAAAGTATCTTCCCCAATGGCTAGAACAACATCATTGAAATAATGGAAACAGAAAATAAACACAAAACCTCATTTTTGCTATTTGAAACAATATTGAGTAATATCACCCCCTCCTCATAAGAAAAGTCTCATTGCTGATGGGTTCAGTTAACATGAACTCTGTGTATATGTACCACTGCCGATCCATTTCTGCACAGTTGCTAACTCCTTGCTCTAAGGTTGGGAGGGAATCCATGAAAGAAAGAAAGGTATTACAAAACTTTATAGCAACATTTTTAGGGCTATGATCTGCTGTGATTTTCATTTGTGATTTTCCTACCTGATTCAGTTTGTGGTAGTCTCCCCTTCCAGCCATTGTAGCATTGATGCTGATGAGACAATAGAATAAAGTGTGGTCTAATATGTAGAACAGAGCACTAGGTGTCAGGTGTGTCTCTCAATGCATGGGGCTAATCATTTAATTATTTTGTGCCTCGGTTTATCCATCTGTAAAATGGATGTAATAATACCACAAAGCTTATTCTTATCTTATTGTGAGCCTTAATTACTTAATGCTTGTAAAGTACTTTTGGGTTCTTGATGATAAATGTTCTATAATTACGTATTTATGGCTATTGACTTCATTGTGGGTCTACATTAGTTTAATATTTCATGGTTGCATATAAATATAATTATCAACAGTTTCAGATACCATGGCTATGTAGTTTCTAGGCTGAAAGTGGGGATAGAATTTAGGACCTAAAACAGCTAAAACCATGGACACCTTTTGAGTCCTTTTGCTGAAGTAAGTAGAGTGGAGTGAACATGGGCTCAGTTTTGGCACAGATGGCCTTGTGTTGAATATATATGGAAATGCAGGAGGTATCTACAAATAAATAAATGACAATTTCATACTTTGCATATTTTTTATGTAAATAGCCATTTTGTTAAAATGTCACCTAAAGGGACATTTCCAAGGTGTGAACTAGCACAGAACAACATGGCAAAAATGGTCATGCATAATTCCACAAAGTAATTTGGATGCCTCACAGCTCTGTGTTAACCTAAATCTGTGAGATGTGAAGCTTGACTCAGTGAATGCTCAACAGCTTAAGAAAGACTTTTTTTTATATACTATATAGGATTGGATCCCTTGAAACCCAGCCATTAAATCATGATATAATTAATAAGTAACATATAAGCAGCCCTAGCATTCAATGGATAGAGGACAGTAATAATATTACATACTAGTCAATACATGTCAATAAAACTCACACAGAACCCTACTTGCCACAAAAAATATCTGGTGGTTGCATACTGTATTTTCAACGCTAATTTTTCTTTTTTTTAAATTCTATCTTCTAACATTCTTATCAACAAGAAAGGCCAAACAGATTCCCCCCCCCCCCCCGCCGCCTTTTAATTTTTTAATAAAAATTGGCTCCCTGGCTACAATATCGCATGCCAAATTTCAGCCTGGAAATCCTGGCAGACTCATCGTTAGAGTGGTGCCAGCAGTGGTGCTACAATTATCAGTTGATCCTCTGTTTAAATACAACCCAGCATGTGAGATGAATACAAACAGATTGAAAAAATGGTGAAAGAGGCAAGATTCCTTAACAAATCCAAAATGGGCTTTGGTTACAGCATGTAATTTATTTGCTAAGTTTAAACATGAAAAACCAAAACAAATAAATTCAGAGAGTAAATGATATCAGAAGGATGCAAATTCTTTCAATGATTAGGCATAAGCAAACGTTAAAAGAAATTGACCGTGGTGTTTAAGAATATGTGCACCTTTGATCTTTCCAAAAAGATGATGTGTTTCCCCTTCTGTGGAAAGAAAGGAGAAATAAATCTTTTAATTAATTATTAAATACAGACTAATATGTTAGTCTTTTAGGGCCACCGTTTGTCTTCTCTGTAGCCACTTAACAGAGGCTAAGTGCCGGCCTGAAGTGCTGTCAAGCCAACATAACCAGCTTTCTAGGCAGAGAGGGAAGTGGCAGTGGAGAAATGCTATCAAGCCAACTTACCACATAGAGGGAATCATGTGGTGACATACAGCCAACAAAGCATCTCTGCTCCCTCTTGGAGCCTGCCACAGAAGGCGTGGTCAGAATGCTGCTATACCCAGCAATCCTGGGCTGCTGGAGCAGTGCCTTGAGTGATTTGGATCAACCCTGAAGCTGCTTTAACTTTTAGCAGGGGACAAAACAGTCTCTAGCCCAAGCCCATCTTTGGAGACTTACAAAAATGGTGTAAAGTTTGGCCCCAGTTGCTGCTCTAGAACTGCATTAAATGCAGCTCAGCCAGACCCAGGGTTACCAAACGTCAGGCAAAAGGAGGACATGTCCTCCTTTTTACCTTCATGTCCTCCATCCGGCAGTTAATGTGCCCCACTAAGTATATTTCTGTTGTTCAACGTGTTCTCCATTTTTTTCATGCTGCCATGCATTCATGAATCATTACCCATGACATAATATGGTAATGACAGTTATATTAATACTACATTTTCTCCATGTCCTCCTTTTCGTACTTCCCTGTCCTCCTTTCCATGCTTTGGTATCTGGTAACCCTAGCCAGACCAGAGAATCTGGGCCATAGTATGTTATGTCAATTCTTACATTATATGTACATTACAACATGTAGTCCTTGATTTTCCTAGCACCATACAGGGTCTTAAATAAATAACAACAGAAGAGTCTCAACAAACTCAAATATTTTAAATATCTCTGGAAAGGGGTATGCAGATCTCACATTGATCAAGAAGGGGGTTAATGACAGCCTGCAGGCCCAATCAGCCCCATGCTGTTACAAGCCTGGAGGGAAGAGATAAAAGGGGAAAAGTTCAGCTCATTTCTGGCTGACTAAAAGAGGGAGCAAATCTATTGAGCTAGCCCCCTGAAGGAAGCCTAGGGTTGGAGACTAAATATAGCCAAAAACTGGCTTGAAGCTGCCTGAAAGAAAGGATAGATTGGGGCTAGAGCCTAGCTAGAGTGTCCAAAAGACCAGAGCCTCCTTGGCTCATATTTGGCTCACAACTTTCAATTACTTTGGCTCCCCTTTGTTTTAGAACCTGCAGAAGATTCAGCTGGGAAAAGACTGCAAGACAGGCCTAGCTGCAGGCCATGTGAGAAGGCAGCTCAGGGATACATATCATAGGGCATCTGAACAAACAGACCTTATCTGCTTCATAGAGGGTCCTAGGGCTGGGTTCCCCTAACAGCCTAGAGTGGGGATGTGATGACCCAGTAGCCAAGAGCTAGTAGGCCCCAAAAACCTGACATTCTGCCAGCTTTGTGGCATGATGCTGCCAGACTATCAGGATGTTGGACTCATGTTTCTCCAGAAGGGACTAAAAGTAACCTGACCAGAGGGCCAACCAACAAAAAGAGGCAGGGCCACAGATGCTGTTGGCAGGGCTTGCTAAGAGGCTTCACTATGCCCAGTCATAGGGGGTTGCACCAACAGTGAGTAGAAGACTTTTCTATGATCTCCTTAATAACTTGAGAAATGCAATAGAGCTCTGTAGAGGCAGCCAGCCCAGGCCAGATCAAAAATGTGAGCAGTAGAGAACTACTTTGATTCTGAGCCCTTTGAAAAACCTGCTGCATGCACCAGTCACAACACAAAGGCCTGATGGGCAAAAAAAGATCTGAGTTTAAGTGTTCATGTGTTTATGGTCACTGACAGGGCAAGAACTGCTATCCATAATTATTCTTACATATTATAGGAGTTGGAGGGAGTGGAAGGGGGTTGTTCAGAGCCAGACAATAGGAACTCACAAATGTTGATTTTTGCAGTGTATATTTTGTTTTTCTTGGAAGGTTAAGGGGTTATGTACTTTCCCTGCATGAGCCTGATTTGGGCCAAAGGGTGGTACTGTGTAGCACTCCACCCTGTGGTAAAAACAGTCAGTTCTATTGTCATGGTAATATTGTCTGATCTTATTTCTTATAATATGCTTTTTATCCTCTTTTTTTTCCTTCCCAAGCCCAAAACAAAGCAGTAGAGCTGAAGTATAACATAGGATAGAGGATAGGATAGAGGAAGGATATATGAGTGGATATATGTTTCCAACTTCCGTGGAAATGTGCTGATCTCCAAGCTGTGCTAAGAGCATCCAACACTTTAAGCAAGCTTTCATGCCAAGAAATATATCCAAAAAACCCCAGATGCCTTTGGTGTTTTATTACATACAATGCTGAGTGGCTAAATGGCTCATACTATAGTAGCTAGTAATGTTGGAAAATTACAGTCACATATATAGACACAATATGCATATTCTGGAACTTTAGGACCAATCTGCAAAGGCTTTAACAACTGAGTTCACTAACTGTTGTCAAACTACATTAGAACTGGGTTAAAAATGCTTTTCAGCCCTATAGCCAGATTCACATATGATATGTAAGGTGGTATAATATGGATATCCTTAGAATTGCATATACTCATATACTGATTTATAAAGGAACCACGTTAGGATAAATTTCATGCTCAAAGAGCCAGAAGCTAAAATACAGGGTGATCTAGTATAATGCATGTTTGCACATCACTTTAAGGGTCATGAAATTGCACAGGGCCCTAGGAGTAAATGGGCTTGTTACAACTTGGACAACTGGCTTTTCTGGATTGAATATAGAAAGAGGTGATATGCTGGTGAAAGTTCAGGGTAGCTGTTTCATTCCCTCTTCACTGCTGCCAGGATGAGTTGACTTTTTAGTTACTTTGTTTTGTTGTCTTAAATTGTTCTAAAGTTCCAGATAGTTGGCCTAATATATTATTTGTTGTATTGACTCTCAGTGGCCCTTGATGATCACAAAAATATCAAGTTGCCCCATTTTCCTGTATTATATGTGCAATGTATAATTCTCAGATTTGGTATTTTTCAAAAAGAATATCATTCATTCCAAAAATACTGTAAGTAAAATGAGCCAAAGGATCTCTCTCCCTTTGTTTCAAAATGGATCCAGACTTTGTTCAAAGCATTATAGATTATAACCTTCTCAGGGATATCAATATGAAAAGCTAACTTTGAGGTTTTAAATCCTTGGTACAGGGAAGATGACGTGTGTATCCTACACTGAAGAACACTTCCCTTCCTGCCTATAGCAAAATTCCGATCTTCTCACCTCTCTAATCACCCCATATAAAAAAAGAGAGGAGAAGGAAATGATTTTGCAGTGATAGCACTGTAAGTTAAAGATGTGGGAGAGGAAATTCCTAGGATAGGAGGACAGGAGATGACCACTCTACCTGAAGGAGACTCATGGAATGCCAATCTTCGCAACCACAGTTGTCTGTCATAGGCTGCGTCTACACTGGTAAATTAAGTCGACTTAATGTGCCCTGTGTCTATACTACACTTTGCTTAAGTCGACTTAAGCAGCTTGCTTAAGTCGACTTAAGGAAAATAAACTCGACTTGATGAAAATTAAGTTGACTTTATTAAACCACCTTTCTACTCGACCTAAGGCTTAATTCGACTTTATAAAGTCGAATTAAGCCAGTGTAGCCCTGGGGTAGCCCTAAGTCGACTTAGGGCAATCCCAGGACTACACCAATGCCCTCCCTGCCAGGGGGGAGGGCACAGGGGGAGCCTGGCATGCCCCCCAAAGGGTAGGGCATGTGGGCACAGTGTGACACTGTCTGGATTTAGGGAAGCATTTATAATATTATTTTCTATGGATATCTCATAAATGCTATAATCCATAGGAACTATGTCATGTTTGGTATCAATAGAAAGGTAGTAATTTGCTGGGAATGATTATATAGTTTATGTCTAGGAATTCTATTTTGATTAGAAGTTAAGAATTTGATGTTATATCCATACTTTAACTTGTGTCATTCTGGACAAATGTCTTAGAGGAGAGGGTGTGAACAACCATTGTCTCCTTAATGTTTAGGAATTTGCCAGGTGATATGGTCCCAGGGAGTAAACTGATGAGCCATTAAGGATACAATGGTTGTATTCTTTATGTTCTCAATGGCTCATCAGGATACTCCCTGGGACCATTCTACCTGGAAAATTCCTAAACATTAAGGAGACAATGGTTGTTCACACCCTCCCCTCTAAGACATCTGTCCAGAATAACACAAGTTAAAGCATGGCTATAACATCAAATTCTTAACTTCTAATCAAAATAGAATTCCTAGACATAAACTATTATAATAATTCCCAACAAATTACTACCTTTCTATTGATACCAAACATGACATAGTTCCTATGGATTATAGCATTTATGAGATATCCATAGAAAATAATATCATAAATGCTTCCCTAAATCCAAACAGTGTCACACACAGGGCTCTGCCTTGCCAGGATCCCTGTCCCCCTTTGCCCCATTGTACATAGGGGGTGCTCCCCCCCGCCACCGTGGACCTGCCCAAGGTCCCCCTAGCCCCACAAAGTCGACCTAGAGCATCCAGTGTGGACGCTCTAGGTCGACTTTGTAAGTTCCCCTTTAAGTCGACTTTAATTTTAAGTGTAGACACACTAAGTCGACTTAACTAAGTTGACTTAAAGTCGACTTAGTTAAAGTCAACTTAAAAGTGCAAGTGTAGACATAGCCATACTGTGTAAGATGGAAGTTAATGGAGGTTTTCCTTTGCATATTTCCTCTCTTTTCCCTCTTTCTTAATGCCTTCTTCTTTGAAGCAATTACACTATTTTATCTTCAGTTATGGAGAATAGATACATGATTCCATAATTTAACTGTGGCTGTGCCTGGCACAGGATGCTATAGTTTGAAAAGTTCTGAGCCTTGGAGACTGAGCAAATACATTTTGCAGTGCTCTTTCTTTGCCAGGTGATATAAAATTAACAACCTGCTGAAGGACTTACCTAAAAAGTTGTCATGTTTTTGTTGGCCCTGCAATCACATACTAAGTTTAAAACAAGGGGCCATTCTGTGACTTTAAGCCATGTTCCATGGATTGGGGAACAAGTGAGGAGGGTTATATTTCAAGAGAATCCTCTGAAGGCCCTCTGGATGATTCAGCCACAAATCTTTTGGGGAACCTAAGGAGGCATACCCTGGAACTGCAAGTCAATAACCCTCTGAAAAGACATAATGAGTGCTCCCACCTATACCAGATTAGCTTTTCTCAGGGATGGGTTGTGGTTGCCCTTTACAAAGTTGTGTAAGAAGGGACTGCGTGTGTAAACTGAATTTAGATCACAGAATCCAGCCAAGTGAATTTTAATCTTCACAGTCAGCACCCCTGATGATCAGCTTCACATTTGACAATCATAGTACTATTAGAAAAGACTACATATTCTGTTTTGCTTTCCAGACACATAAAGGAACAGTCATTGAGCGCTCCAAGCAGAGGAAAAGGTGGAAAGAAATTGGGAGAACATAATAGCCATAATGGGTCAGACCAATGATCCACCCAGAAGTATTGTATCTCTTATAGTGACCAATCAGAAGTAATGAACAGAACAATTTCAAGTTATACACTCACTGTTGTCCAGTCCCAGCTTCTAGACACTAGAGGTCTAGGCATACCCAGAACATGGAATTGCATCCCTGACCATATTGGGTAATAGTCCTTTATGTATCTATCCTTCATGAATTTACCTAACTCTTTTTTGAACCCATTTATATTTTTGACACTCATGACATATCCTGGCAACGCATTTTACAGATTGATTGTGCATTGTGTGAAGAAGTATTTCCTTTTGTTTGTTTTAAATCTATGTATTAATTTCACCAGGTGACTCCTAGTTCTTGTGGTATGGGAAGGAGTAAATAACACCTCCCTTTTATAGATTGTTTTAGACCGCTATCATATCTGCCCCCAGTAGTCTCTTTCTTTTCTAAACTGAACAGCTACAATCTTTTCAAACTCTTCTTGTTCACAGACTGTTGCATATCTAATAATTTTTTGTTCTTCTTCTCTGCTCCTTTTCCAATTCTAACATATCTCTTTTTAGACGGGCTGACCCGAACTACAAGCAATATTCAAGGTGTGGGCATACCAGGGATTTATATAGTGCATTATATTTTTTTGTCTTATTATCTATCACTTTGCTAATGATTCCTAACATCCTGGTAGCTTTTTTTTTTTTTTTTTTTTGACTGACTGCACTTTGAACAGATGTTTTCAAAGAACTATACATGATGAATGCAAGATCTCTCTTGAGGGGTAACAACTAATTTACATCTGATCATTTTGTATGTATAGTTGAGTTTGTTTTCCAATGTACATTACATTGCATTTATTAACTTTGAATTTCATTTGCCATTTTTTGGCCAGTCACCCAGTTTAGTGAGATCCCTTTTTAACTCTTCAGAGTCTGCTTAGGGCTTAACTATCACGTTTGGTATCATTTTGTAACATCTGCAAACTTTACCATCTCACTGTTTATTCCTTTTTCCATTTCATTTATGAATATGTTGAACAGCAGTGGTTCAAGTACAGATCCCAGGGACCCTTTCTGTTTACCTCTATCCATTATTTTCCACTGTTATACAGTGTGTCATGCTTTTTACTGGTGTGGGAATAGGGGGGAGATGGGTTCGTGGGCTGGGGAACAGGCATGGGCGGGTGGTGGAGGTGACGGGGCCTGGTAGCAGGCCCACCCCTCAGTGCTCCTCTCTGTTGAAGTGGGCCCTCAGTGCATCCCGGATGAGCTGTGCTTGCCGCTGGGCCCGCTGAGTCTGTGGCAGGGTGTTGTCAGGCTGCTCATACTGCACAGCGAGCCACTCGGCCTCGGCGACGCGGGAGAACCTTTTTCCCCCACAGCTCGCAGAGGTTGTGCAGGCAACAGCATGTGCTGACGACCACCAGGAGGTTGCTCTCGCTGAGCTGCAGGTGGGTCAGGAGGGCCCTCCAGCAGGCCTTGAGACAGTCGAAGGCATGCTTGACGATGTTGCGGCACTGGTTGAGCCTCCCCGAGGATCAGGATTGGCACCTGCACGTCTCTGATGGTGCTGGTGTGGTCAGGGAAGAAGGTGCCTGCCTGCATGCACCTGTAGAGGGCAGTTGCACAGGATCCATGCGTTATGTGCCTTCCCCGGCCAGCCCACATAGATGTTCTTGAAGATTCTGCGGTGGTCCATGAGGGCCTGCAGGACCACGGAGTAGTACCCCTGGTGGTTGACATAGTCCCTGGCACAGTGTTCTGGGGCTTGGATGGCGATGCAGGTGGCGTCCACAATGCCCCCACAGTTGGGGAAACCGAGTCTGGCGAGGTGACGAGGCAGGCTAGCAGGACCCGGTTGATTGCCCTGCAGACCTCCATGACAGCGGTCCCCACGGTGGCCTTCCCAGTGCCAAATTGCTGGACCACGGAGTCTGGGGTTGCCAGCTTCCACATGGCGACGGCCACTCTCTTGTCTATGGGCAGGGCGGGTCAGAGATGGGTGCCCATGAGCTGCAGAGCCTGGGTGAGCTCGCAGATGAGCTCAAGGAAGGTCCGTTTGCTCATCCTAGAGCTCTGCAGCCACAGGTCATCATCCCAGGTGGTGAGGATGATCCACTCCTACCAGTTGCTGCGGTCCTCATGTGCCCAGAAGCGACGAGGCACGGAGTGCAGTGCTGTGAGCGCGGCAGCTTCCTGGGGCAGCAAGGTGGGGGGCAGACTGTTGTCTTCCTCCGTGCTGGCAAGTTGCCAGACAGGCCTGCTCCACATCCGAAGAAGCTGGCAGGTGTCGCGCAGCTGCTGGCAAAGCGCAGGAGAAGAGGCTGATCCATGACCTGCTCAGGCTCTAAGTTTCCAGGCACAATGGGAAGGGGCTGAGCTCACTTCCTCTTTTGAAGGCGTGGCCGGGGGAGGGGAGACCTTCTCTGCTGCCATGCCACACTTCCCACAATGCACCCCTCCAACTGCCACAAGACAACTTAAGAGTCTAGTATAGACTCTCTACGTCGACTTTATAAAGTCTGCCTTAAGTTGACTTAGGAGTCTAGTGTAGACTCTCTACGTTGACTTGATAAGGTCAACTTAAAGTTGACTTAATAAAGGCAACTTACTAAAGTCGACTTAACTTTCTAAGTGTCGACATAGCCATAGTTAGTAAGTAATTCTGCAGTTTCATATTTGAATTCCTTCAGAATTCTTGGGTGAATACCATCTGGTCCTGGTAACTTCTTACTCTTTATTTTATCAATTTGTTCCCGAACCAATTCTGTTAACACCTCAGTGTGTGACAGTTCCTCAGAATTGTAGCTGTGTTAGTCTGTGTACAGCAAAAATAATGACATTTCAGTGGCACCTTAAAGACTAACAAATTTCTTCAGACATAAGTTTTTGTGGGCTGATGACGTGGATTGTTTCTCCTCAGATTTGTCACCTATAAAGAAGGTCCATGCGCCACCATATCCTCCCAGTGAAAGGCTCCCCATATCATCTGCAATGAAGACTGATAAAAATAATGTATGTATCTTCTTCACAATAGCCTTGTCTTCCTTGAGTGCTCTTACTGTTTCTGAGCACAGAAAAATAATAAATAAATAAATAAATATAATTGCTGTTAATACCCAGTCAATTTGAGGTTAGTTGAAACTCCCCACTACTGTTGGATTTTCTACCTTTGTATCCTCTTAACCTCCCTGAGTATTTTGCAATCACTGCCACCACCCTGGTCAGATGGTCAGTAGTATGTTCCCACTGCTATGTACTTGTTGTTAAAATACTGCATTTCTATCCATAGAGATACTGTATTTAAATGGGAATCTCTTGTGTTTGACTGTTCTTCATTAGCTCTTACTTGTACTTTACCAACTTCTTTCCTATCCTCTTTTCTAGGAATTAGAGCCCCCCCCCCTTTAATAAATTCATCTCTAAAGGATGTCTCTGCCAAATAGTGTGCTCCTCTGCACCTGTTGGCTTTCCCTTAGTTTAAAAATTCTGCAACCTTTAAAATTTTACATGCTAGCAGTCTGCTTCCTTTTGATTTAGGTGGAGTTCATTTTTCCTGTACAAGCTCCTCCTTTCCCAGAAAAGTTCCCCAGTTCCTAATGAACCTAAATCTCTCCTCCCTAGACCATTGTCTCATTCACCTTTTGAGACCAGACTCTAAAGTTCTGCCCATCTTTCTGGCCCTGCATGTGGAACTGGAAGTATTTCAGAGAAAGCAGGTATGGAGGACATGGACATTAATCTGTTGTCTGGAAGCCTGATTGTGGCCTCCTGGGTCTCTCTCTTATCTTTCTGTCTTGTGGATACCTCTTCTATCTGTCCCTATATCATTGCTATCATTAGGTATCCAGTTCTGCATGTAACTCTATTTAGATGTCTTGTGGGATTTGCAATCTTTGCATCCAACAGGCAATTTACTATGTAGCTCTCCTGATCATTACAACTCAACTGTCTTCATTTCTAAAAATTAAATCCCCCTTTTCCTTTTCCTACTAAATAGGGTCCTCTTTTCAGGATGGGTATCCTGAATGAGAGAGGCTACCATGATGACATTTGGAAGCAGGATATCAGCCATGGGATTGTCTTCTTCTATTTGATCTTGATGGTCTCCTTTCACCTCTTTAACAGCACAGACTCTGCCAGTCTGGGAGTGGGACCCGCTGTGTCCCTGAAAATCTCATCTATGTATTTCTCTGTCTCAGTTCAGGCAAGAACCCTTACTGTGTCTCTGAGGGCCATGAGCCACTTGCACTGTATGGGCACACATGATAGTTGCCCATGAGGCAGATAATTGTACATGCTGCATTCAGAGCAATAAACTGGATAGCCCCCACTCTGCTCCTGGGCTTCTGACTGCCTTATTTTTACTCTTGCACTTTGCTTTTTTATAATAACTATAAAATGGGATAGAAATTGCCGTGCTGGGTGGTCACTAAAGCCATCACTTTCTGTGCTGAAAAAAACAAAGCTCTCTTCCTTTGCAAGTGGAAGCAGTAAGATTAATCTTTAATTTCTTGCCAAATGAAATATTCAGCCCATCTTTAGCTATTTTATTGATCAACACAATAATTATGTAAAACTTAGTTAACTGGACACATGAAAAGTAAAGCTGACCATGAGCACCTAGGACGTGTTCTTTCCTTTTAAACTATATTTTTTAAAAATTTTATGTATTTTTCCAGATGTGTGACTCACTGTATCATTCAAATGACTAACAGAGCTCTTCACTTACACATGGAAAAATGTCTTTACAAGTTCCAGTAATATATTTTTTTCATACACCCTGTAGAAATGATCGGTTTTCATGGGTCACACCTTTGTCATAGTAAACAAGTTATGTCCTGTTTTTTTCAAAAAGAACAGTGGGATTTTTCAATTAATGACAGCTACAGATAAAACAAAAGATATCAATTTAACATTCTGTTTAAAACATATAACTTTTAACTGGCCAACATGTTCAAATCTTACTCAGTTATGTGAACATTGGGTTGGAGTCCAAAATCCAGATGTAAGATTTTAGCTCACATCATTCTGGCCAGGGATAAGTGCTACATACTGTAAAGTGCTCATGTATGTTTTGGATTTCCTACACTGTTGCTTCTTGGCTTCCATAGCAGCTTTCTTTCTCTTAGGATTACTTGATAGGCCTCTCCATAATTTCCTATCATGGCTGTACAATAAATGAGAGGAGTTACTGTGTTATGGTATATGCTCAAAAGGGCCGCAGAAGAGCAAAATCAGGAATCTAAGCCAGGATGGTGCAGAACATGGCTGCTAAGCATTGTAATACTTTTGGAATCATCTTGACCAAGATTTTCCAAAGTGATGAGTGGTTCTGTGTGCCCAGGATTGTAAAGAGACATTATTAGGAAGATGAGGGCTCACCTATTTCTGAAAACCAGGTACTTTTAAAATGTCAAGTTGAGCACGTATGTATCAAGGCACTCAAAAGTACTTTTGAAAATCTTGAATACCTTCTTTAAGAGTCTGATGTAGTTCTCAGTAAAGTCAGCTGAAAGGCTGCTAAATTATGTTTGTAGCATTTGTTGAACAACTCAAAATACATATAGTTCATAACATTTATATGTAGACAATTGTGTTTGGCTTGATACTCCATGTTAAATTTATAAATTGCTTCAAAATTGGCTAAAATATGTTTAATTGTTTATCATGGGCCTAATCCAGTGTCCATTGGAGGCAATGGAAAGATTCTCAGAGGGCTTGTATAAGGCCCTAAACCACAGATATATATTTATAGGTATCTATTGTCTTCAAAAGATTAAAGTTTCCAGACACACCAAAAGAAAGACTACACATAATCTTTTCAGTTCAAGTATTTAGCTCCCTTTCTTTTCCCCTTTGTTTTAATATACAAAACAACTAATATAATGTCTGGTAACTTAGTTTTAGATGTTTACTTTTTATCATAGTATATCAAGCAGGTACATTTAATTTTAGCTATTATTTATCTGACTCCGCTTCTTAGAATGACTTGTTCTAGTAAAACTTTGAAAATAATATTCATTAGATCTTCTCCAAAGCCACTTTATCTTTACTCATGTAAAGAAGACTCCTGAAAATAAATGTCAGGATTTTGAATGGATTTAATCAGAAATAAGGAGATCAGAACCAAAGTGAACCACTTGAGGTTAACTATCTCTAAATAAAAGGACATATTATGGTTTTATTGGCATGGTATTCATGCATCTCAGAAAACTCTCTCTTTTTGTTTTTTTCATTATAGCTTTCTTTTAATGTTCTAAAGTCCTTTTTCTTTTATAATCAGTATTCTAATGCCTTTGCATCTTGTCATCTGACCTCACGTTGAAAATGATATAATGGTATATCACTGGTAAATGTCACAAATGTTGAAGGGATGTCAGCAGACCACAGTTGAGGGGTCTGGAATTCCAATCAAGAGAGGCTGCTATTTATCTCAAATGATGTGTTGCATGATTCGTAACCAACTCTAAACATGTTCAATCTTATGCACACTCTTTTCAGGGTTACTGTAGCATTTTTTTCTACCCATGAAGACTGTAAACTGTCTCTAATTGAATACAATTAGAACAAGACTATCTTGCTTTAACTGAATAGAGATTCAAGAGAACATTCTCTTGTGAGCTGCAAATTTTATGAGTTAGTACTTTCAAATATTGTTCAAATCTAATGCATATCTAACTTAAGGCCAAATATACTAAAGCTCTGCACCAATTCAAAAGTGAATGAGAAACTGCAGAGAATAAGACATTTCATGCTACTTTAATATCAACTTGAAAACCCCAGGTCACTGTACATGGTTCAGTCAGATACTCAGCTAATGGATCAATATTGAACTGGCCCATTTGCATAAGTGGGGGAAGATAAGGCGGTGTACAATGAAGTGAGCCTTTAATTTATTAACCAGAAATTAGATTAATTTTTACATCATATTTTCTCCCTTTTTTTGTATATGTTAATGAAAAATGTTTCCATGGAGACTATAAATGCTTTTAATAAAAAGTTGATAATATACCTCCTACATGATCATTTAAGCAACTTGAGTGAAACCTTATGATCCTATTTTTCTACATATTCCATTTGGTGCTTTTCCCCCAATTGTAACCTCTACCAGAAAAGTGCAGCAAAGCTGTAAAATATATGAATGTGGCATTATAACACTACATATATCTATGTATAAAAAAATTCTTGGAGATAGAAAGATACATTAGCATGATAAAAGTAAGTTGGCTTGATACTGAGTTTATGTAATGCTTGATGTTAATATATAGCATGTACTATATATGCTACACCAGCACATTGTGATATATGATCCAGTGTTTATCTATATTCAAATCAAAATCCATATTTTTACTGTGTCCCCTGTTTCTTGAACAAATTCAGTTCCTTTTTTTAAAAAAGGTTAGTTACATCCCACTAAAGAAATTGTTGTGATTTTTTCAGTTCCCGGGTTTTTCCGTTATGTTGCCATGGCACTTCCTTCTTCCTCAATGTATGACTGATGCTATGCACTCAAATTGCTTAGATTTACAGCTGGTGTAAATTGGCATGTCCTTATTAAAATTAGTGGAAGCTACACTGTTTCTCCAGCTGCGAATCTGACCACAATTGTTAATTTTTTTATACAGGACATTTAAATGGATTCATTATTGGTTTCCACGTGTTGCCCTTTTCATTTTGCTGCCCCATGCCCAAACACAGTAACATTACCAGATGCTGACCCGTTGGCTGAGCTATATTGTCTGCCTTCACTTTTTCTCTGATAGCCTCACTTTTTGTAGGATGTCTTTGCAGGACTCAGGTGGGAGAGCCAAATGAGTGGTATTCCCCTTACTCTGCTATCTGCTTCTCCATAAATTAGCAAACGGATGGAAAAAGCTATAAAATGAACAAGGAGAGAAACCTTTCTGGAGATAATGCACATTATTGACTATTGATGTTAGAAGATGCATTTGGTCACCAGCACAAATCCTGAAGTCTTTCTAGAACAGTCGTGAATTGGCTGTAGGTCATCTGAAAGAGATTTTTTTGTTTGCTAATGTTCTCAACGGTGAATTTGAGTTTGCATAGTCAGGAAAAGAATGTTTTGATTAAGGAATGGAAGGTGGCCCTGTAAAGAAAATGTTTAAATTCAGATCCTCAGCTGTCATATATTAGCATAGCTCCCTTGACATCAATACTGCTTTCCTGAAGCAGATCTAGTGCGGTGTTGATAGTAAAAACCACTTTCTTTCTGAGAGACAACTTTTGGGGTCATTTGAAACTTTAAAGTATTTGCATAACCTTAATTTTCTGGTGAACATTTTCAGATCCTACATTATTGCTATTAGTAGCCAAATAGCTTAAAAGTTCCTTTTAACTATGTGCTTTGTGATTAACCAGTAGTTGCTGGAATAATAATTGGTCATGGCCATCCATTTTAGGGGGTCGATTAACTGGAAATAAGCTTTTTTTAAAAAAAACCAAAAAACTGTAAAGCTTTTCTGTAGTAATTCCACCATTCATTAAGAAGGAAAAAATTGGCATTAAACCAAGTACTTCTGCCAAAGCCATTATTTCCATCATCAGCCTCTGCATCAGTCTGCACCGCAGCCTTGTGGGAAGACAATGTTCTGTCCCCTTGTGGTTCTTAAGTTATGGGTAAGGAGCTTACATATATTAAAAGGAGGGTCTTCAGCTAGTCTCTTAATCTTTATGAGCGCTAATAGTAGTCAGCTCTATTTCCAATATTTAGAAACACATGCTTTCAACAGAGAAAGGTTAAATAGGTTAGAAGATAAGTTGCAGTTCCAGAAAGTTAAAGCTACATAGTTTCTCCAAATGCCCATACTTTTTTAGTTTTTAAAAATGAGTACTGCAGCTTTAATGCATATGCTTCTCTTCCTATATTTATATTCTGTATCTTTAAGAGGATAATTGCTGAATTGAAATTTGAGAGTGTTATCTTAATAACCAATTACTCAAATAACTTTGAAATTGGCTTAAATTGGCTCGTCATGCTACATTTACCTGAATCTTTTTATGGGAAAGTTAGGGGGAAAAAATCCTGGCAGTCTGATTTGTTTAGTATTGCTGAAGGTTCCTGTTTGCAGCAGGGAAAGTGGCTAAGTCTAACCTCTTCTAGGACCCCCTGCCTAGCCAGCTTCTGTAATACATTGGAATGTAGTGATAGGGCAGGTCTATTGAACTTTGTCAGACATAGTAACAGAACAACAATACAGGGACTACTCTCTGGAGTTTTTACAAAAATAAAGCACACTGACTTTTAACCGACTATATGCAGAGTAGGAGTCCTTGTGTATACTACCACTACAAAAGAAGTTTTCCATCCCTTTGCAACATGTTTGTATCTGGTAGTCCATCAATTTGTAAGGAAAGAATATATATTTGTTCAGAAATCTGTTTAAATTTGTCCTTACAATGCTTATGAAAACTTCGAAATGAAAAATCAGTATCTTTTTATTTAAAGATTTCACATAATTATTACTATTTCTAGTAGATGAATAAGTGGCTGCCTGTGCCACTTTTTTTTTTAACATAGCATTAAAGCTGTGTAATAGAATGCTAGCTCTTATTCTGCAATACATACTTACGTCCCTTCATCTTTTTTATGGCAATATAAGAGCAACTGTGTTAAATGCTGCTCATGAAAATATAGACTTCGGTTTGTAATATTGAAACTCTTACTGTTAAGGCATTTTAAAGAATCCTCAGTTACTTTATTAAGGATTTGTCTGAGGATTCCAGAGTGTCATTATTTTTCTCTTTCAAGAATGACAGGTAGGGTAGGATTCAGAGTACAGATCCAAGGCCAAATTCAAACCTAGATTTGGGATTCAGCAGTACCAAAATCTCATTTCTGCTCTTATGAAATTGTCTACCTTAAGTCAACTGTTCTGGCAAAATGTCCACCATATTTTTGATTAAACAGGATTATGGTTGCATATGGAGCAGAGCTTGACAAGAGGCTTCTTTGAGTTTGGATTCAACCTAGAACCAAACTTTAGGGGCATTTTCAGATGTGGAGTCTTGAATCCAAGTTCAGTGGTTTAGATTCAAAATTTCATTTTGGCATATGAATTATGTTTGGTTGTTTATTTCCAAGTGTTGATTACAAAAATCTCATTATTTAAAACACAGCAGGACTTGTATTAGAGACCCTTATGCTTCCCTGACTTGACTGCCATTGAATGAAGAAAAGTGTTGGAACTTAATGGCTATGTCTACACTGGCAAGTTAGTTCGAATTAAGGAGGCTTAATTCAAACTAACGAAAGCCATGTCTACACTAGGCTTTAGTTAGTTCGAATTAAGGGCTTCCTTAATTGGAACTAATAAGTTCGAATAGGGTATTCGAACTAAGGGGTTAATTCAAACTAACTAGTTCGAATTAACCAATGTGGCCATGTTAATTCGAACTAATTGCTTAGTTCGAATTAACCGGCCATTGAAATGAATGGAGATCGCTAATTCAAACTAAGCAAGTGCTTGCTTAGTTCAAACTAAAGTTCCGGTGGGGCCATGCTAGTTTGAATTAAGCTAATTCGAACTAACTAAAATTAGTTGGAATTGGTTAGTTCGAACTAACTAATTCGAACTAATTTTAGCAAGTGTAGACATAGCCAATGTGTTTAACTAGAATGCCCCAAACTTAATTTGAAACCTCCTTCATAGTTTTCTGCCATACCAAATTACCCCCTAAAATGGTTTCATGCAAAACAACTACAAATTATAAAAGTGAGTCTGAGGAGCCAGGGGAAAAATGTACACACATATTGTACACAAACATGGAATAGTGAGGTAACTTACTACGTATGGGAAACAGAATGTATTGCTTCTTGCAAAGGCAGTAATTTGTTATGCACAAACCTTGATATAGCATAATACAACATACACCTTGCAACTAATCATTGAGCTAAGGGAGCCATCTTCAGAAAGTGCATGTCTGTGAAATAAACAAGGTCCTTAATTGCAAGGGGCTCAGAAAGACCCACTGCAATCTGTATACACCCACTTTAACTTTTGCGGTATGTGTAATAGTGTAGTGCTATGTAACTGCCCAACAAGAGAGAGAAAAATTTTGTCTCTTCCATGTGTGGTGGTGGTGGTTTTTTTATTATATATATTGGCAGTTACTGAAAAGATATTTTTTCCCTGAATGGATAACATGTTACATTACTAACCTGTGCATCCCATTTTTCTAATTAGATTTCTATGAATATGTGACCTTTGCATGCTCTTTTACTACAATGGGAAGAGTTTGGGTTATTGTAGTCACTCATTGTCTTAAAATGGAAATTGTTCAAATGTCATACTGATGTTGGATTTAATTCTGCTGATGTAGGATTACAATTATTCTTAGTGCTATAAATTAGGAGTGGGGTAGCTTTTCCTGACCCTTTCTGCTCTTTTGAGGAGTCTCAAACTATCTCAGACAACATAACTTTTGCTTCTTTTTGATTCCATTGGCTGATTCAGTGCAGTCTGAAGAAGAATCTGGGCTTTTCAGTATGAAGCTAATGTGTAAAAACAGCAGTGGGGGAACTATTCAATCAGTGATGTTATCATGGAAATGAATGAGAATTTTCCTTTTCATGAATCCTACAAGAAAAATCTCTGGAAGAACTCCATTCATGCTATGCAAAGCACTGTGCAATTGCTTATACATCTTGAGGGCATGATATTAAGCTTACTGAATTCATTGGGGAAAAAAATCCCATTGACTTTGATGAACTTTGGCTCAATCCCTTAAAGACCAGGAAATACTACCTAGATAAAATTTAGAAACAATCTATTTATGTTTAATATCTTTTCTATTATGGTTTATATGAATAGTCAATATTTACATTATGTTAATGCCTAAAGGGACCAATCAGCCTCAGGGCTGGATGTGGTACAAACAAAAACATAAGCCATTCTTGTCCTGAATGGGTTACTGTCTAAAGAATTCATCTTTTCTCCCTGCCCCTGTAGGATGTTACTTAGACATATTTGCATGAAAACTGTTTTTTAGCTTTATCAGTTTTGCTCATTATTTATTATTTGTATTAAACTCTTTTTTAAAACTTTTGACAGCAGAGTGGGCTATTTTGGAAATAGCTGATGTCATTAATTTCAGGTTTATGACTTCAGAAAGAGAAATAATAAGAGGAGCAATTGGTCTCAATGAAGAGACAAATTTCAAAATAGTTTCATCCTTATGCATATAGCCCTATAAGTCAACATTTTTATCAGTGGCTTCTAATTAGCGAGCTCTAAATTTGACACCTAACTTTTTGATTTTCATGTGATTGACCATCACGAGGGGGTGACCATTAAAGCAAGCCCAGGGAAGGCAACTTACATTTTGCTACTGCCCTTTGATTATTTGCATTCTAGAATTTGAGCCTTTAGGGTTCCTATTTTCAAACTTTTCTATGCTACCACGTGGGGTGGCAATTTACTAGTTTAAAATGAAAGCTGAGATTCTCATGTCATCTTTTTGACTCTGTGGGTGACATTGAAGTTAATGGCAAAAATTTCATGGACTTGCATGGGGTCAAGATTTCTTCCAAAATATTATTGCTCACAATTAACCAAGATTTAGCAACAGTGAAACTTCACTATGTTACAAAAATAGGCTAACCTATTCTTTTGCAGACAGTTCTTCAGAATGCCGCAAAATGTTTTTTTTTTAAATCTGAATAATAAATTCCTTTAAATGAATTGGCATAAAATTCCTGAACTCATGCCTTTAAGACTGGACATATCAGCTAGCTTTGGATCCTTTGGGTTCTTCTCACCTGAGGGATGGTTAATCTCCGTTTAAAACCCTTCTCTTTGGGTAGAATGAGGACATGAAACAGGTGTCTCCCACAACTCAGGTGATTGTATTAACCACTGGGCTAAATGTTAGATGAGGAAGATGTGTCTCCCTTATATTTTGTGGAGTTAATTAGCTTTTAAGCATGCCTACTCAATCAGAGGCCACATATAATTGAAGTGGAAGACTGCCTATCTTCCACTGATAACAGAGATAGTCTGGCAGCCCAGACTTAGATGCTGAACTCTGAGAGAGGGGTGGGGCTTAGGACATACTCTTCTTCCTGGCATATTCCATTGGCTAGTTTAGGCAGTTCTCTGCTTAACATTCTGGCTTTATGGAGTGCAGTGGATGCTAAAGAAGCCTGTCTCTGTCCATTTATTGTATAGGAGCCCAGGCATCTAATTCAGGCTTTACGGATCACAGGGTTGCTCCTCTAATTTTCTAAATGCCTAAAAAGTAGGTGTTACCTTGCTCGGTGCTGCAATGCCTATGTTGCTTTTGTAGATCTGGGCCTAACTATGTTTTAAATTGGAGAGTAAGACCATGTCATTCAGTACCCTACACATCTAAAAAGAGATTCTAAGCAATACCGAAGGGACTGATATCACTCCTTAAGTGGTGCACCTTACCTACTGTCAAGATTGTCAAAGGGAGACTAATCAGATATCACAGGTCTTCACCACCAATCTCTTCTCAGACTTCTATATCTTTAGTTCATGGTAGTTCTGCTCAGTCCCCATAGTCCTCTTATCTTCTGAACAGTGCAGCCACCATATTTGGGTGCATGAATAATGATCTTTGGGGTAGGCTGAAAACATCCACTAAAGATAATAAAGCTCCCAGTATAACTACAACATGAAGTCCTCCTCAAGGGAAATCACTTCATGTGATGATGTGACTCTAACATTCCCAAGAGACTGAGTGGTTACCATTGCTTTCTGTTCTCTAGCTATCCAACAATTCCAAAACTGAACCAATCCCTACAGATTCTCATCTCTGTTGCAGTGGATGGTTCCCATTCATTGCACAGACACACACACACCCCTCACCAAAGCAGAGAGAGCCTTGACCCTGTTTAGTAGTGTAATCCACCACATCTCCCTTCAACAGCATAAATCACCTCTATTACCTAATCCTCTCTCCTGCCCCTCAATCACACTTCCTCTGATTGTCCCTATATCAGAGCAGAAAGTACAAAACCTCAAAACCCCACTTTTCTCTCCTGTCTCTCCTGAAATAACAAGTCTCTTGTGGGAATTGGGGCAGTTTGAAAGAGCTTTATCCTTTCCCAACTCGCCTGCTAAAAGATCATGTTTTTAGGTCTGGGGTCTGGGCCTTAATACTGTGAGAAAGGTTGTTCTTACATTCTTTAAAGCCCAGTTAGAAGCAGGAAATACTGGAAATCCTAAGAAAGTCATTCTTCAAAGATTCCCCAGATTTCCAGTCCCAAGGGACTGATAGCTGAAAATAAGATAAAGATAAAGATAAAGATGAACTTTTGGGTTCTCATTCAAACTGAATGGAACCTCTAGACCCACTGAGGTTCCTCCATCTCATTACATGTAGGAGACCCCTCTCCTACTCTTTTTTTGGGTTGAATTTCAATTCTTTAATAGATTTTTATGGACCTGCTTGCATGAAAATTTGATTGTCAGTGCAATTGTAGGAGACAAATGGTTAAAGAACCCTAATAATGTTACTGTCCTGGAAAAAAATATATTGGGCACTAGTTTCCTATGAATGTGAAAAAATTGTGTTTGCCATTTGTTATAGCCATATTGGTCCTGAGATCTAAGGGAGACAGGACAGATGAAGTAATATCTTTTGTTGGCATAACTTCTGTTGATTGAAGAGTTGTGCTTTTGAGCTTCAGAGAGTTGAAGAAGAACCCTGTGAAGTTCAAACGCTTGTCCTTTCCATCAAGAGACGTTAGTTATCTGACCTACCTTTTCTCTCCCAGATGTTATCAATAAGAAAAAGGAAGGGACATGAAGAAGCATTTGCTGTCATTCTTTTTCACAGTGGTGGCCAATAATTAAGGTGGGAATGCCAAGCCATGAGAATAAAGCAGCTTGTGCTTGCTATGGTCTTTGTTTCTGTTTTTTTCTTAATTGGCTTAGCTTCCTTTTTAACTAATAAAGCATTCACCCCATATTTTTTTATATGAAACCCTCCATGGATATAAGAAAACATAACTGGTTATGCACTGTCCAGCTAGAGCTTCATAATTAAGTTCATCAATGTGGTATAAATGATATTGATACAGAAGATTAGATATTTTAACTTCATAACTGAGCTGGAAGCAGAACCCTTATTCAAAAATACAACTACTACCATTATGCTTGCACAAAATCATAGTGCTTAAATTTAATTTCCTTACTCACTGCCATTTTAACATCTGTGCTATAGACTTCCATGTTCCTGATCTCTACCATGTAAAAATTGCCAGTGGCAAATTGGCATATTGAGCTGTTAATAATTTGCTATATGTATTATGGATGTTGCATAAAGAAATAATGTTCTATCACTGTTCCTTGACATTGGGGCTCTTGGAATGGCAGGGTAAGATTCAGATCTGTACACAACCTGCCTGTTTTGGTAAAAGAGAGCATTGCCCCTTGTTGCAGTATCATATTCCAGCTTGCATACTCAAGTTTTCAAATGTTCTTGTTTTTCTGGGGTTTTTTCCCTTCACTCAGACCTCATATGGCCACAATAAAAAATGATGTGATGCAATTTTTCACTCTGTACTTGACACCCTTATGAAAGGCAATGTGGTTCATTGACTTCAACTCCATAAAGGTCAAGGAATTAAGAACAAAGATTTTGGAAGCAGCCCAGGAAAACTTTAAACTTGGACTACATCCACCCAGGAAAACAGAACTGTTAATTGTTACCCCTTCTGTTGTTATTAAACTTCATATGAACATTGAGCTTACATCCCATGATCCTGTACTTTTATATTAAAACATTATTGAGTCACCAGGTGAAATGTGTATTAAGTGCACAGCTGAAAATAGACAGTAGGTTTAAATTTTGACAGCAAACAGCTGTAGAATTTCAAAAACTTAATTCAAATAATGTAATCAATAGGTTATGCTACAGTTTCAAGTTTCCTCAAACAAATTTATATGAAAAATGATATTAATTTATTTGAGATTAGTTCAGCTAAAGGATAGATTTTTCTCTGTCACATCTAAAACACAGATAGAAAACAGAATTTGAGATGTTATAAGAAGTGCAGCACATATATTTTTTTAGTTTAGCACACCACAAAATTGTGTATCTTTTTCTTCACTAAAGATTAGTAATGATTACTCACTGTGCTATTTACTGATTCTGCAGCTGTACAGGTTTTGAAATCTTAATATGTGAATTATGTTACCATTTTATCATGAAGTTGGAGAATGGTTCAAATCCAAACATAATACATGTGCAAGCAGAAAGTCTACATTTTTTTCATGTACACATAAAACATACCCCATAGCAGTTTAACCTACCACTGAACAACATGGGTAAAAGTAAAATCTGCAATCCAAATTTAAACTAAATTATGACAGATAAAACTCAGTGTGAGACTTAGTTCAAATTCACACTAGTTTTCATTGTTTGAAACTCTGTTCACTGATGTCTGTGATCTGGGTCTGGGTCACTGACGGAAAACATAAATAGTAGCAACTCTTTTATTAGTCAATGAGATGGAAGCATGAAGGGGACTGCAAAATGTGGAGTGTAATTTGGTATCCAACTCTTACCTTGCCTGTTTACTTACCAATGGTCTTGAAGTTCCACAGTTTTTGGCATCAGCATCATTGTTTGAAGGACCATATATGAGACCCAGGGTAAGATTCTTGTCACATAGGTGAATTGTTTTAATTATGTTGGAGTTTTAACAATTAACATTTATCATCTGTATGTGCGTGTATCTGAAGAAAAAATTCACAGACATATGAACATGACCTATTAGTGAATTGATCTACTTATATTTTTAGCTTTCCTTTTTGGAGACAAAATCCATTTTTTTTCCCTTGGTAGCTATGCTGAAGGAGGCCTCTAATTTCATGCTTTAATTTTGTTTTGTCTATTTAAATTCTTTTACAACCTACTAGGAATTTAACTCCACATTCCATGGTGGGTGAGTGCAAGAGAGAGAGAGAGAGACAGAGAGAGAGAGTGCGCGTGCTTATAAAGTGGGACAGATTTCCAGCTGGTTAAAATCAACATAATTCCATTGAAATCAATGGAATTATGCTGATTTACATTTGCTGAAGATCTACCCAGAATACAGGGTTTAGTTAAGTTTAGTTACTTATTGGAAAAAATGCTCATCACTTGTCTTACAGACCCTGAGTGTGGACTTTCCAGGAAAAGGAGGATCCAAGCTTCTTTTCCCTTCTTTGCTACGCTAAGGCCATTTCCTATGCAGTACGTACTGCTAATAAATGCTGGTACCAGTAAAAAAGCCAAAAGTGAAAAAAGAACCTTCAGGCTCTTCACACAAATGATGAACATATGTGCTCTATTTTTTTTTTTTTTTTTTTTTTGAGCTGGACAGTCCATTTTATTCTTTTCTATCTGAATTTACCAGGAAGGGTTGCACTTCATCTTGGACTCCTTTGGCTAAGATGGATGGATGCTCATTTTTGGGGTTTCAATTTGATAAGAATATGTTCAAAAATAAAATAAATCAAAATAAAAATCTGTACATTATTTTCCCTTAAAATGCAGACTTAAGGTACAAGGAAAATGATCTTTTTGAAAGTAACAGGAGTTTTAACCCTCTATATCAAAGTCAAACATGTTTTATTTACATTCTCTCTATTCCAGATAGAGTGAAAGAGGAACAAAACAAAAAGGATTGAACAGAAATGTTAAAAAGAAACCTATAAATATAGAGAGAAATGATTAAAGTATGATGTACTTTTGATAGCTTTTACTTGCAACCTAAGAGATTTAGGGGCCAAATTTTCAGCAAGCTTCCACAAATGTGTCCACAATTTTTGTGGATATCTTTGTATAATGAGCAAAATGACACATTTATTGGTGCAGCTCAGATAGCTAAACATGCATCCTCCTGATTTCTATGCAAAAGTGTGCTTTTGCATGTGTGCACATGCAGGCTTCTATACATGCAATATTTATTAACTGGCTAGTTTTATATAAAATCTGGCATGTATTCAGCAGAAAAAGCCTTCCCATGATGAGAATACCATTTGCAACATTGATATTTCCTTCTACTTAATAAATCCCTACCCCACTCCCAAGGGGGTAGGAATATTAATAAAGTTTTAAAAATAAAAAATCCTATTCCGAGTTGATATTTTACTCCAGAAAGGAAGAGGTCCCAGAGATTATGTGAAGTCCAGTAGAGACTATTGATTTTACATGGAAGATGCTTAACTGGGTGGCCAAGTAAAACTTTAGAATGATGGACATATAGCAGAGTGGGAGTGATCTTTGCTATGCTTAAAGACTAATTTTTAAAATGATTTTAGCTGAATATATAGATATTTTATCCATTTTATCTACATTGCTTAAGATATATTCTGCTGAATAAAAAATTAGAAAGCACTGGGCCAAATTCTCAGTTGTGACTCAACATACCTGCACTGAAATTAATGGAGCTGTGTTGATCTATTCCAGCTAGAACTCTATCCTGTTTTTTTTTTGTTTTTTTTTTGTAAGAGTCAAAACCAATTAGGAATTTAGAGCTGGTTATAAGGCTTACCCTCAAAGAAGAGCATTGATATTGATCTCTAGGTAGAGAACAACTCCAGTATTAAGTACAATGAATGGTCACCTGCTGTTAGCAATTTTTCTCTATGTAAACTCAAGTGTGAACCTTGCAGCCCATAGCAAATGCATTATGCTTTCCTAGTTGCTGCTTTATATCTATATAATTTTTCTTTCCTGTGTCCTTTTTTTCCCTTACATTTTCATTTGTTTCTAGTATAAGTGTTTGATTCTCTGAGGGTTTTTATTTTTGTTTTTTGTCCAGGAGTTCTTCTTATCACAGTCAGTAATTCCCTCAAGTTAAGTTAAAAAGGGACTCACAAATTTGCAAGGCTTCTTAAAAACAAAAGCCACCTCCCCCAAAAAACAACAAACCCACAATAATTTCTGACACAATTTTGCTTATTAGTTGGATTTAAAATAAATCTGTCATATCTCCTCCAGTTTGGTGCAAATCAGCTTAATTGGAGAGTATTCTTCTCTTATGCTCTACCTAACACTATTTTTATACTGTAAATTACTTGTTTAGCAAAATGTCCCAGGTATGAAGCCTCACAGAACTAAACAGGTCTTTGCTTGAGGAATTTGGGGCTTGATTCAATGCCCACTCAAGAAAAGCCATTGATTCTCAGTGCAAGCTCAGGCTGTTGCAATCCAAGAACCTAATCCTGCAATTGACTCCGTGTGGGTGTACCAGTGTGCCTGTATGGAATCTCATTGACTTCAATTACTATTATTTATTTATATTTAGTAATAATTGTATCATTAGAAGAGTACGTGCAGTTTTTATGCTGTATAATTCTGCCATTATTTTTCTCTGACTTTTTCTTTAGAAGTTCTTATATTCCTGTGTTGTGGAGAACATAGATTTTCTGATGTCATATATCCATTCACTTTCCTGCAGTGATGTTAGCAAAGAATTGGGTCCCGTATGTTTTCCTTGAGCCTATTTAAAACCTCTCACTGTGGGTTGAGGATCTCCAAAGCTTATTCCTATCAACCTAAATGTTCACTTGATATTATCCTATGGCACTCAAATCATTAGTAGAGTGACATAAACAATTTGAAAGAATCCAACTCCAAATCTAGGGATTACTCTGAAAATGATCAACACTGTAACTCTTCCTCCCACCCCGCCTCCACACTCTGGCATCTGACTTGGTCCATGAAAGCTCATGTGATAAATAAATTTGTATCACAGGGCTCCTTGTTTGTTTTGCTGAACTAGGTTAACGCAGCTACACCTTTGGAACTGTAACTCTTGTAGAACACATCTTGGTGCTCTGAGGTTAATTCTCAAGTATCAGATCAGATGTAACAACTATACTTTTCAAATGATTAGCTGCATATTTGGTCTACAAATTGAAGTTTTCTCCTGTCTGCCTCCTTCCTTCAAACCCAACTCATTTTCTTTCACTTCCCTATCAAAGGGAAGTGATAGGGAAGAACTGGTGTGGACGTACCCAGCAAGGGAGAGGCTGCACAGGGGGATTCCACTCTTTATACACTGTAAAGCAGCGAGATACTGATTCTTTGTGACTATGTCTACACTAGAAAAAATTAAGTCCTTATTAAGTTGACTTAACAAAGTGGACTAAGTCGACTTAAAGTTAACCTAACCACCCTTAAGTTGACTTAGCAAAGTCGATTCAGAATGACATTAGTTCTGGCTTGATCCGAATTGTTGCTATGCATTTCTTCCATGGTTTGTTAAAAAGGTTTATCTTTTAAAAACTTTATTAAAAGGGGAGTTTGACTTTTTGCCAAAGTCCACAAGGACATTTCTTAGTAAAGTTTAATAATAAGAAAGTAAACTGGGATGTAAATGATTTCCTGATAAGGGAGTTTTTCAAACTCCTTTCATACTTCCTTTGGTCTTCCTACTGTGAATGTTTATTAACAATATGCCAAGAAATTATAAATTGTCTCTTTTAGACAGGCTCTGGACAGTTTAGTTCACTCTTCAACAGACAAAGAATTGCCTCTGGTTGTGATGGACTCTGTGCTGCCAAGCTGCAAATACACAACATCCCTTTTTAGTTGATAAACAGAACAAATATTGAAATTGTCTATGGATAGAACTACTCCTCTGCAGCTGCCATAATAGCAACCACTGACTGGGCAAGGAGATTAAAGCAGAAAAAAGAGAATAAAAATAGCAGACGTGGGAATATATTCCATTAAGCATTCTATTGTACTTGTTTAAAAATGATATTCCTGGGAATTTACTCAGCTTTTTATTACTTGCTGTATTTAAAAATATACACTTCTTCACACAGAAGTGCTGCTACATGTTTAGCATATTTGATATGGTCAAATAAAATTGGGGGTATGGTTTGTAGTGCTAACGTAAAGGTAGCAATTTACTCACAGAACTAGGTTTCACACTTGCAGTATTACCCCTATTGCATAAGAACCTCGTTAGCTTTCACGTCTCTAATTGCAAACCTAATAATTCTCCCAAAAAACATGGAAGTCTTACTCTGTTCCTGAGTAAATATTTAAACTAAAATGTTGTGCTGAGATCTCATTTTAGTAAAAGTGGAGAGAAATGTGTGTTGTGACAGCGTGGCTGGAAGATAAAAACTCCCAAGATATAATCCTGGTTTTGACAGAGATAGTGGGAAAGATACTCATTCACTCTGCCATTGTAGCCAATGGATGTTTTGTCTTGAAAAGTAATAAGTTCTTCAGGATTTACTCTCAATATTTACATTATTCTTTGATGGCTTTGTAATTGAAGTACTTTGATTGCATTTTTCCCCTAAAATAATCAACCTATAGTGGTAAAAAATATTTTAAAGTGGGCAAGTCAGGATATAAAAAGTGGGTTTTTATACTTCAAAAATTTGTTGTTAATGGGTGTATATTGCAGGTTCTATTTTAAATAAACAGGGGAAAGAATATTTACTTCCAAAAAAAGTTGATAACATAAATCCTGATCCAAGTAAATAATTATAATTTTAAATAAGGACTCCCTCTCCATCCAGTTCTCCCACTAAATATTTACATGCTGACAGGTGTTGACTGAATAAAACTATTTGTGACATGGTATTTTTAAGATGGCCAAGTTAATTACTTCTACTTCACATTCACTCTGCCTAAATCTGGGAAAGAAGAATCCAGAGGTCAATGTTGAGACCCAGTCCTGGGCAAACAAACCAGTCAAACTAATTTCTTTAGAGGGTAAACTCAGCCCACAAACTTCTATATCTGAGCCAAACCAAAATATTTAAACTTTTTGGAACATCAGAATCAGAACATTGAATATGCTCTTTGTCCATCAGCTCAGCTCCCCACAATGCCATGGAACAGTTTCATTTTCCCATGGGAAAATGTTTTGAGCTTCTTGCAAAGCTTGGTGAGCATTTATTTTGTTTGCTTTTGCAATTTTATCAAACCAAAATGTGCAAGTTTGACTTTAATTGCGAAAGTTTTCCTACCACTGTTTTTGCAACCTGAGGGCTGTTTAGCTGCTAGACGACAAATTAGCATTTGAGAGCTTTGTCCTTTTGGATAGTTTAAGAGAATATCTGAGTAGATGTTTTAACCTGGCATGGGAGGAGAACATGTAATTGCCACCATAACTGTAATTCATTATAGGCCAAATCAAAATCCACTGAAGTGAATGAGAGTCTTTCCATTGACTTCACTTGGCTTTGGTTCTGCACCATGTACAGAGGAAACATATAGTTACCAATCAAAATGCTAGAGGTAAGAAATAAGAGAGAGACATTGAAAACTAATTAAATCAGACTAATAAAAGGGGTGCAAAAGTGATATCATGAAGCACATTAGTAATTTTTTCTTGCATATGCAGGTTAAGTGCAAGAAATATTGCTGCCACATTCTTTAGTTTTCTAGTAAAAGAAGCTTTACTCCTAGAGCTAATGTAGCAATAAACTTTAGTTGAAACAGAGTTTATATCAGCACTGAAAAATACAGGAAATACTGGTATGCATTTCATAACTTCCTGGAAAACAAGAGTGCTGTGTATCATTATGTTGGTACAGTATTGAAAGAAAGCTACTGTAAGGCAGATGATGTGCCAGCCTATAACTCATGTTAAACAGATAGAAGTAGCTTTTGGTTGAATTTTCCCAGTGTCTTGTGAAGGTTAATATAGATAGGCCTAAACTCGATCTTTAACCCTGTTTCCTGATCTAACATCTCTTATTATAATGTGGATGTAATAATAAGTACTATCCACTTTGTCTATGGCTCAAGCTCCTGCCCTCATCCTCTAATTTGGTATTTGTACCTCTTTCACAGAATTGGTTTGGAATATATTTTGCTGTTACTGACTGGGTGTAACTATGAGAATTCCAAGGGAGTGGTTTCCATAGCAACAATTACCTCATAGAAGGTTTCAAAACTTCTACCTCCTACTCATAGAGTACTGTAGACATTCTGAAAGCATAAGGAATAAAAATGAGTGCTAATTACCTGACCCAAATTTGCTGCGGTGGGCAGAACAAAGACAACTGCTATCAAATGGCAGGCATCATTTCAGCAAATACTCAAATTACCTTACTAAAAGTGACTCATGCAAGTATTACTACTTTATGCATGAGTATATAAATGAATAGGTAAATAATAAATTTCTATGTTAGGTAATTAAGAGCAAAAGAACATAATCTTCATATCATAGGTCACTTTCTGTTTACTTTGATATGCCTTTTACAGTCCTCTAAAGGAGTTTTGGTATAAGAAGTACCTTTAACTACAGTAGTGTATGTACCTGGTCACAAGGTTGGAAAATGAAACATTTGCTGAGGACACTTTATTCTCTGTGAATCAGTCTGAAAATTATTTTAAAGAACGTAACCAGCATTTGTCTTCACAAAGATACCTCTGGAAATTGGTTATTCTACTATGATTTCAGAAGTGGACGTTTCATTGTTCATCAGTTCAAATCTTCTGCATCACAGCATTGACTGTGACCAAAAGAGATGCTATAGGGCAGAATATAGTAAACATGAAAACTCTGAATTTTTATTCTACTAAAATAACAGTATTTTATCATCAGCATTTGGTAATAATATTGTACTGTACATCTTTGTGTCACCATAAAGTAAATAAAATGCCCTCAAAAACCCATCCAACAATTGACATTAGCTACACCAAAGGATAGCAATACAATTACCTGTGAAGGTAGGAGGAAGAAGGTACGGAAAGTTCATAATAGGATGTGTGAATGTTGGGCGTTGATTAACAGGCTACTGGTTATGATTAAATGTTTGCTTTTAAAAATGGTGGGGAAATCATTGAAATTGGTGTGCTACTGTAATGGCAGCTCAAGATGCAGTAGAAGAAAGCTTTTACGTGGTATTTCAAGATAATTTTAACTGAACTAAACCACTATCTTTCAAAATCAGCTACCAACCATAAATGGGTTAGTGAGTTTGTTTTCACACAATAAGGTTGCAAAAGGCTGCAAATATATCTAATGCAAAAGGAAATCATTAGCTTTGATTAAAATAGCAAGAATACTTAAGAGCCTGATAAGAATTTTTGAAGCATTCAGAGAGGAGCATAGGTTCAGATAATAATAAAGAATCAGAATAAAGCAAATCATCAAAAAAATAACTCACCTTACCAACTAATGTTACTAAGCAGCGCTAACAAATTATGATCCAAAAAAGTCTCTAATAGGTCCCAATCTTTCAGGATTGATAATGAAATTGAAGAAATTGCTTATGTTAGAAATAATTACTTCTGATAATGAATAAAATTAAGCATAAAAGACTCTTTATAACTTTAGCACCATTTGTACACTTAGCAAGAGGTTCATATATTTTTCTTCACAGATGTTACAATAATGGTGTCAACACTTTTATTTCTTTGCCCGTAAATTGAAAATTATGACTGTTTCATAAATTGCTAACGTGCTTAGAAGATGTAGGCCCAGCTGCAGTGCATATGAGTTCAGGCTCCTGCCCAGGCCTCATGTTTCACAATGACCTCAGTTTCCTGTGCTGAATGGGAACCAATACGAGTAAGTACTTGTAAAACTGTTTTTGAAGAGTGAAGTTATGAAGAGGTTCTGCAGTGTCAAACATCTGCTTCATCCATTACACTCAAATAGCAGCAGTGAATGTACAGTAGGGCAAGAGCCATCAATAAATTAAAATTCTCTTGTGACATACTTTTCTAGTTCACTTGAGCTGCCTGATTTTTATGCCAAATTTAGCCATAAAGTAGAGATGCTAAATAAGATAATGGAAACTTATTCTTAATCTGAAAGCTCCTTTTTTTTTGGTAGTAGTAATTAGTATCATCTTTTCCTAAATGTTTGCAGGATTTCTTTGTATAATTATAAGCAACTTCTGTCTTTATTAATCAATTCATATTTGTTAATGGGTATATTTGATGATGAGATTTCAGTACTGACTTGAAAATTATTGATTTTACATTTCCACTGTCCATTTTTACTTAATAGACAAATGAAAATAAATGACATTTTAGCAAAGTATGAAGTTTACAGATGGAATAAATACTGAAATCCTATATTTAGGATTTCTGGAATCCAACACAGTTAATTACATTAGGAGATGTACTGTAATCGAAACAGAATCTCTTTTGTCAAAACTGACAAGTACAATTAATTATCAAAAGGAAAAAATATGTGATAGTTTAATAGGACAGTTGTTTCTTGTGATAAAGCATAAACTGTTTCCAGACACGATGTGATATACAAGCAAAATTTTAAAACCAGATCTGTAGGTAGTCAGAAGTAGTCTGAGGACTGAAAGAACAAACTTGGGCACTATGTGGTCTGGGAAATAATTAGGCTATGAAGATGCTCACCTCTAGGTTCATATTTTGTCCAGACGAGTTTTATTAACCAGAGGTCATTACCATATGGCAACTGTTAGGCATCCTGTGTAAAATGAGTAGCTATCCATTTCCTGTGGATAGATGTCCAGAACATGAAAGGAAAAAACAAACAAACAAACAGAAAAAACAAAACCAGGGTTTGCACACTTATTGGTAGGCTATGCAGAAAGCAAGAACTAACTGGTCAAAAGAGAATGAATTATCTTCTCTCACAAGTGGGTAGAATTTGGAGTTCAGAATTAAGGCATATTGATGGAGTGGGATGAGAAAAGCTTTGTTAGCACTAAGTAATAATGCCAAACAATTTTGTTGAGTCATCATGGATAGTTCTCTGAAAACACCCCCTAAATACGTAGCAGCAGTTAAAAAAAAAAAAAAAGCTACCAGAATGTTAGGAAAGGGATAGTTAATAAGACAGAAAGTATCATCATTCCACCATATAAATCCATGGTACATCTGCCACTTGAATATTTTGTGAAATTCTGGTCACCTCATCTCAAAAAAGATGTATTAGAATTGGAAAAGATTCAGAAAAAAATCAACAACAATTATTAGGAGTATGGAACAACTTTCAGACAAGGAGAAATTAAAGATTGGGACTGTTCAGTTGAAAAGACTGAAAAGAAATATGATAGAGGTCTATAAAATCATGAATGATGTGGAGAACGTGAATAAGGAAGGGTTATTTACCCTTTACATAATACACAAATCAAAAGTCATCCAATAAAATTAATAGGCAGCCGGTTTAAAACAACCATAATACAAGTAAGTATTTATGCATACAGCAATAGCGAACCTGTGAAACTTGCTGCCAGGGGACATTGCAAAGGCCAAAAGTATACTAGATTAAAAAATATGAGATTCATGGAGGACAGATCCATCAGTAGTTATTAGCTAAGATGGTCAGGGACACAAGCTCATGCTCCGGGTGTCTCTAAACCTTGGAGTGCTAGAACTAGATGACACAGGATAGATCTTTCGATACATTGACTGTTCTGTTCACTCCCTCTGAAGTATCTTGCACCACCCATTCTTGGAAGACACGATACTGGACTAGATGGACCTGAAGCCTGTTTCTTTATGGCCATTCTGATGTTCTTATGAGTATTGGCCCATATGTTTAAATTAATTTGCTTAGACTAGGAAAGGATCTCTCCTGCATTTATTTTACATTATAAATATTTTACATTCTAGCAAATAAGGATAAGGTTTCCAAAGAAGGCTAATAGAGTTAAGCACCAAAATCCCACTGAATTTCTATGGGAAGTTTAAGTACTTAATTCCTTTAGGATTCTTTGAAAATCACAGCCTAAGTTAATAAAAGGAACATTTGCCAGAATAGTGAATTTCACTTTTCTATAAATATCATGAAAAGTGGATCTTGAATTCCTAAGCACAAATATCTGTTCCACAAACCTGATTATGCTTATTCGTTTAGGAAATAGGAAAACATGTGAACTACAGCATATGCACAATCAAATCAGCTTGAATTTAACATATCAGACACAATCAACATTATTTGGTTCACAGAATGTATTTAGCAAATAATTTTGAAAAATGGATAAAGGCTAGATTCTGAAGCCATTGTTCATGCTGATGAAAGCTTACTCCAGAAGTAATTCTCCTAATTTTAGTGTGCGCGTACTACAACGTTTACTCACAGCAAGTAGCATGACCAGCCCTATTTATTTCAATAGGAATGCATATGAAGGAAGGTCTGAGTAAGGATGGCAGGATCTGGCTCATAGGAAACAATGCAGTCTATTCACAGACAATTAAAGAATGTAAAAAGCAGTGAAATTCCTCAAATAAAATGATTCGTTACAGACTATTTCACCAGTTTTGCTTGAGCGGTTGCTGTAGCTGTTCTATAAGTAAATAGGGACTGTCGGTTCTATTATCAATCTGGTGCCTTTATCATCAAATGTATTTTTAAAAAGTAATTAAAATGATATTTACCCTCTATTACATTGTATCTAGAAAACAGAAGGTGTTTTTGATACTACAGAATAATTGCCTATGGTTAGAACAGGTATCACATTCTTATTTTCAGTATCACTGCCATGTGGAGGAAAATTACACATATGAGAAGCACAGTGGATGAAATACATGCTGTAGTCATGATGGACCTATAGGTTCTGTAGATAGCTAAGGAACTTGCTGCCTATGTAGCTCATTAATGGCCCATTTGGGAGGTTGAGAAGCAAGTACTTTTGCCAACATGATTTTAGCATGCTAAGATTCATGGTTTGAGCTCTAAAGGTAGCACTTAACAGTCATACAAACAAGGAATCCTGTGGCACTTTTATTTAACTTTATCTTTAGTTATCTCCACAACTGCTTTTGATAGGCATGATAATTCACTAATGATATAGGTCAAGCCAGTTGGTAGCCATCAGTTACATTGTTTTTCAGGAGGTGTACTTGTAACTGAAAATAGCCAACTCAAGTGACTCTGAAATTAATAGCAGAAAAGATGGCAGCATGCCCTTCTGCAAAGGTCTATATGATTAACTATAAGAGGAACTTGGATGAAAGGCACTACCGAGGTGAAAACTATTATTACTATTAATATAGAAGAAACCACAGCATCCATAGGAAATACCCCCAACTCTCTTATATTCTATGGGTGAAAGAGGACACTCATGTTTACAGGTACTCAGACTTTTCTAAAACTGCTTAATCTGTTTCTGTTTTAAAATACTTCACCCCATATTAATCCCAGACATAATAAAATGAAAATGTATATTTATCACAGTCCAAATCTTGATTTCTCTTCTCACTTTTCATTAGTCCACACCGAGGCATAATCCCATTGGGAATTTTTCTGAGCAAAGGCTAAGTACAAACTGAGCATGTACCTCAGGATCTGGTAATTAATAATTCTTTGCATATCCATAGCACCTTTCATTCAATGATCTCAAAGTATTTTAACCCACAAAGCCTTCCAACACTCCTCTACAGAACATAAAAATAATTTCAGCTATGGCTGAAATGAGACCACATCTCTAGGTAGAATTCTGGGTTGTAATGTGGCATCTATTTAATAGAGCATATAACTCTGTACAGTACTTTAGCTGGGGAAATGGAGAACACTATTCCTAATTGGGACTGAGGAATTACGTTTGATATGCAGAATATGCAACTATCTGGGTTTCATTTTTTGTCAGAGGAGAAAATCCCCCTTCATCAGATGCTTTGAAGAAGTGGGATTTTCTCCCGTGAAAGCTCATGTGATAAATAAATCTTTTAGTCTTTAAAAGTGCTGCAGGACTCCTTGTTTGTTTTGCTGACCTAGACTAACACGGCTAGCCCTTTGGAACTTGTCTGAAAGACAGTGCTCCAGCAGTAAAGTATACCCTACCACCTTCTCAAACAATGACTTATTACTAAATTTAAGGGACAAGAGTCACCTTCTGAACCATTTCCATCATTCCTGGAAGCACATAAAGTGAAATGTACAGCCGAAGGGTTATTTATAAAGCTTTTCACCCAAGTATCTCAAAACATTTCACAAACATTTGTCAGATAAGCCTTTTTAAGATAAGTACAGCTGGTCAGAATGCTCTGATGGCTGCTGCACCCTCTCTAGTGAAGCATCACCAGTCCTTCCTCCATCCCTGGACCCACCCCTCCCTGCAGGCAGGGTGTCCACTTTGTGGCACAGCCCTCAGACTGTGGCTCAGTCCCTATTCCTTCCTTTTCCAGGAGTGGTGGCTTCAGCAGCCCTTGGCCATAGCAATCCAAAGTTAGGCCCTTAATTCAGGGCCCAGCTTCTCCCTGTCCTGAGACAGCAGTGTCTGCTCTGTCTGGCCCTTTCTCTAGGTTCCCGGGGCTGTTCCTACCCTGGAGCCAGCCTTGCAGTTCACCCCACTCCTTACATCAGGCCTCATAGCTTCTCCTTACCTGGAGCCGTCACCGCTCTAGCCCAGGGAACTAGCCTGCCTCACCCTGCAGACCAAACAGCCTTCTCCCTATGATCTCCTAAGTGTGACTGACACTGCTTGCTGCTGGCAGCCTTTCTTATATGGGCCTACGTAACCTGCCCCAAATGGTTGCTTCCCTTTTTGGCCCTTCTGATTGGCTGCTACAGCCACAGTCTTTCCAGGGCTCCATTAACCTCTTCTTTGCAAGGGTGGGCTATCTTCCCACTACAGGTATTAAACACATTGGAAGATTGGGCCAAAAGAAATCTGATGAGGTTTGACAGGGATAAATGCAGAGTCCTGCATTTAGGATAGAAGAATCCTATGCACTACTACAAATTGAGAACTGACTGGTCAAGCTCCAGTTTTGGAGAAAAGAACATAAGTGTTACAGTATTCAAGAAGGTGGATATGAGTCAACAGTGTGCTCTCATTGCCAAGAAGGCTAATGACATATTAGGCTATGTTTAGCAGGAACATTGCCAGCAGATCAAGAGAAGTTATTGTTCCCCTCTATTAAGCACTAGTGAAGTCACATTTGGAGTGCTGTGTCCGGTTTTGGGTCCCCCATTACAGAAAGGATGTAGGTGAATTGGACAGAGTCCAGCACCAACGTGGACACAATGGTTACAAACTGTCTATCAGGAAATTCAGGCTTGAAATTAGATTCAGTTTTCTAACCATCAGAGGAGTAAAGTTCTGGAATAGCCTTCTAAGGGGAGCTGTGGGGGCAAAAAACATAACTGCCTTCAAAACTGAGCTTGATAAATTTATGGAGGGGATGGTATGATGGAACGGCCTAGTTTGGTTATTGACTGATCTTTGACTACGGGTGTTGGATATGCCCATGGCCTAAGAAAGAAGGGTAGATGGTGGGGGTTCTGAGTTATTACAGAGAATTTTTTCTTGGGTGACTGGCTGATGAGACTTGATCACATGCTCAGGGTTTAACTGATTGACATATTAGGGGTCAGGAAGGAATTTTCCAGCAAGACAGTTTGGCTAGGGCCCTGAGGGTTTTTCGCCTTCCTCTGTAGCATTGGGAATGGCCTACTTGCTGGTGGATTCTCTGTTTCTTAAAGTCTTTAAATCATGATTTGAGGACTTTAATAACTCAGTCATAGGTTAGAGGTTTATTGCAGGAGTGAGTGTGTGAGATTTGGTGGCCTGCATTGTGCAGGAGGTCAGACTAGATGATCATACTGGTCCTTTTTGACCTAAGATTCTATGAGAGAGCAATGAAAATGATTAGAGGGCTGGATCACATGACTTATGAGGAGAGATTGAGGGAACTGGACTTGTTTAGTTTACAGAAGAGAAGAGAGAAGGGGGATTTGATAACAGCCTTCAACTAACTGAACGGGGGTTCCGGGAGGATGGAATTAGGCTCTTCTCAGTGGTGGCATGTGACGGAACAAAGAGCAATGGTTTCAAGTTGCAGCGGGGGAGGTCTAGGTTGGATATTAGAAAAACCTTTTTCATTAGGATGATGATGGAGCACTAGAATGGGTTACCTAGGAAGGTGGTAGAATTTCCATCCTTAGAGGTTTTTAAGGTCATTTCACGAAGTCCTGGCTGGGATGATTTATTTGAGGTTGGCCCCCTCTTTGAGTAAGGAGTTGAACTAGATGATCTCCTGAGGTCCCCAATCTTCTATGATTTTATGACATAACCAAATTGCAACTCCCATGGGGCACCACAGCAGTATGTCCAAATTGAAATATTTCAATTTTTGTGAATTTAGTTTTTGGAGGAAAATACATAAATTTTCATTGGAAAGGAGAGATGTTTTTCAAAAAAGTGAATTTTGTCTAAAAATTGATTAAATAAAAAAATTTCAAGCAGCCTTACAGAGGGGCTCTTTTACAGCTGAATAAACCTAGAAGGAGGGAGGCTTAGTAATTTTACCTTGATAAACTCAAAGAAAATAGGACATTATCTGAAAATAAAAGGAAGATTAGTCCTAATTTTCTGACAAAGAGGGAATCTAAGTGTGAATGTTTCAATCAGCAAACTTCTTGTCAAGAATTACTCTGTAAACAGCAGATGAAGATCTTATACTTTCTGAATCTGAATCATGAGCATGAAACAGGGGTCTAAAACAGCAGATATTTTTCCTTAAGTTTTTAGGACCATATGAAGTCCTCAGCAGAAATTAGTGGGGCCAGATTTTCAGTGGCTGCAAGCTGGTGTTGCTCCATTAGTTGCTTTGACCAGGAATTCTGATTTTCATAATGTGTGGTCATCGACCAAAGAACAACCCTAAGATAAATATAAAAACAAAACTAGAATGTCTAGACACTTGGGGGTTTCTGTTGACCAAATAGAACTGAATCCCAGTATTTCTCTCTGGAGAGGATCTGAAGTCCTTGTTCAAGTTTGCAAATAAATTGGATCTAATCGGGATAGTATTAAAAGAAATTACATAGTTCAATGTCATAAAACTATCAATTACATGATATTTTTCTTGCCCATTTTTGTAAACTTTCAAGAGAATAAATGTTTGGATTTAGTTCTGAGTTGAAAGTGAAGCTGGCATAAATCTGGTATGCTAATATAAACAATAGGCTAGGAATCTGTTTAGCAAACACATTGTGGTTTTAGTCAAAGAGCAGTATTATCACAAGGAAAACAAGTTCAGGCACTGCACAATAGATCTGGACAAACTGTAGACAGTCCAGTGAAGGGCAATGAAAATGATTAGGAGGCTGGGGCACATGACATATGAGCAGAGGCTAATGGAATTGGGCTTAGTCTGCAGAAGAGAAGAGTGAGGGGAAGTTTCATAGCAGCCTTCAACTACCTGAAAGGAGGTTCCAAAGAGGATGAAGCTAGGCTGTTCTCAGTGGAGGCAGATGACAACAAGGAGCAATGGTCTCAAGTTGCAGTGGGAGAGGTCTAGGTTGGATATAAGGAAAAACTTCTTCACTAGTGGGGGTGCGGGTTGTGGAAAATTAAAGAGTTTTTAAAACCACATGCTTTTTATTTTTTCAGGTAAATCCTATTGCCTTTCTTTCCATTCTGAATGGAAGGAAACTGGATTATTTGCTCTTGGTAAACATATTAGATGTAATATATTAATTTGATAGGTAAATAGATTTGATAGGTATACTAGATATCTTGGTTACAATTACATCATTTAAATTTTCAGAATGTATACATAGCATAATGAGAGGAATTCAAAATAGACTTTTAAGAAACCTATATATATTAATTTCACAATAGAGCCTTCTTTTATGTCCCCTATTTTGTGGACATAATCACTGTCAAGGCTAGTATTAGCTTCCTTTAATAATACTAATACTAAAAATAATTAATAATGAATACATAATAACAATAATGAACGTGATTTTCTTACTCTTTTTGTTGCAAAGACCTTTAAATATAACAAATGCTAAGGTTTAAAAGCTGCTACAGTGATTTGTCCTAAGAGTCATGTGCAGTTCTCCATTCCTTGCACATCTACCCCAATCTGGCTTCTGGTTACCCTGCAAAATAATGGAAAATATATTGACTTGTTTTAATTTTTGACCTCCAAACATAGATTCAATTTTCAATGAAGTTGGAATGTCCATCCTTACTAGGAAGTCCCATAGATGAAATGTCATCTTTACTCTTTTTTGTTCTGGTTTTATTTTTTTTTTTTTTTTGAGAAGGGTACACTTTTTGAGAATATTTGCAGGACACTGAACTCAGCAAAAATATGTAGTTGATAAAAATAGTGGCTTTTGCTTTTGATTGGGGCATTGGAGGCCAGTCCTGCTTATTTTGAAGGAGTATAGCGGTGATAGAAATCAATGTGTTTCACTTCTTTACCACACTAATGTGAGGCTAATTATTTGGGATCAGACTAGAGCTCATGTATGCAAGAAAATCAGGACAAGGCAATCTATGTCCATCCACAAGGACCAGATGCCTGAAGAATTTTAGGGCAATCCACTAATGGCAAAGAAGTACTGTAGGCTATATCTACACTTGTAAAGTTAAGTCGACTGAGTTAAGTCAACTTAACCAGGTCAACTTTAAGTCAATTTAAAGTCGACCTTGTTAAGTCGACTTAACAGAGTGGCTACACTTTAAGTCGACCTTGTTAAGTTGACTTAACAATAGATGTAGCCATCCACACTGGCTTTAAGTTGATTTAATAAGGTTGCCTTAGCGCTATTCCCCATCCACAGTGGCTTTAAGTCGACTTCAGAGGTGGTGTTATTAAGTCGACTTAGGCTGTTATTAAGTCAATTTAAGGAAGTGCTTAAGTTGACTTAATAAAAGCCCAGTGTGGACGTGGCTTTGTGTAGGTCGACTTAAGCGCCCTTATGTCGACCTACATTGCCCGTGTAGATACACCCGTAGTGTATTTTTTCAAGAAAGTATGACTCCTTTTGCTCACACTCTAAACTCTTTAGTGAACAACTGTCTTTTGATAATATCTTTTAGGTGGCTGATGGGCAGGACAATTACCCTACCACTTCAAAAACAGCTGGTCTTTGATTAGTTGAGCAGCAATCATGATTTGTCTTCACCGCTAGCCTGAAGCAGTGGAAAGCAGAGAGCTACTTCCTGTTGCTGTCAGCAGTTGTTTTGACTAGTTTTGAGATAATAAGTACTCCCAAAAGAACTAAAATAGTTTCTACTAATCCTCCTTATTACATAAAGCAAACTTATCTGGTCAGGAAATAGGGGCTTAGGTGACCCTAACACAACAGGAGAGTTTCTCAGAAAACTTTGCAATCATCTTAATATCAAAATAGGAGTGGAAAAGCATTGAAAATTCACAAATTTATTCATAAACCAGAAAATTGTGGTTTTGCTGAACTTTAAATCATGATTTGAGAACTCTAATAACTCAGTGATAGGATAGAAGTTTATTTCAGGAGTGGGTGGGTGAGATATTGTGGCCTGTGTTGTGCAGGAGGTCAGACTAGATGATCATATTGGTCCCTTTTGACCTTAGAGTCTCTGAGTCTAAATTTTAACATCTTCCAATATGTCAACATTCTTTTGACGTTTTTCATGCATCTGAACTGTCTTTAGCCATGGAAAAAATTTTTTGGGGATCATCCACCAAAAAACCAACCAATCAAACTAGCAAATAAAACCAAAATCTCAAAACTGGCAATCACAAGAGAGAAAAGCTCCCACTCACTCAGGTAGATGGCCTTCAAAATTAAAAGGTTAGTAGTAAGTCAGGTTAAACAAAACTCTCACAGTTTCCCATTTGTTATATGAAGATTGGTCAAGTTATGGAAAAGCATTTTAATTCACAGTTCACAGATTTTAAAATAAAAATCAATAAAACACATATTTTTCTTTGAGTAATGACCAGAGTTTAACTCCTAAATTGCAGTTTGACAGATTTCCATTAATTTTATTGGCTTGAGATTATGTGATTGTGTTTTAATATGAAGAATTAATAAAAAGATATATGAACTTTTATTTATATAACTCTGTAAGAAAGGATCAATGTTTTTTTCCCTCTTTCTTCAGCATTTAGATTTATAATGAATGTGATTCTGCAAAGAGACAAAGAGATTACCCCTACTATTTTTACCTCCCACCCCAGCAAAAAAAGGGGAGAGGGACAAAAAAAGAAAAAGAAACCCTTAGAATAACTTAATTTATATTGGCTTCATTATTCTCTAGATAAAAGGCTACTCAACATAAAATGATGACTTGGAGTTCAAACTTTTAAAGAATTCACATATTTACATCAATTTTTAAAAGGTTTTATAACTAATGAATTCGGATTTCTTTTGGCATGGCATAAAATCCATTTGTACAGTTTTTAATTAAAAATGCAGCCTGTGCAATTAAAATTAAGGGTAGAGACTTCATCAGATGTCCTGTGAGAACCCAAGTCGAAAAAATTATGTTAATGCTGTATGTCCTAAAAGCATTCTCTGACTGTTGAAAACACTTTATGAGAAATTATTTCTGCCATACAATAAGGATTTATTTAAAGTTGATAATTAGGAGCTTTTAATTTTGGTGTGTAAGGACCTTGTTTATCACTAATCACTTTGGCATTTGCTATGTGTTTGCAAATCAACAGTAGGAGCATTTAAAACCGAGTTAAAAAAAAAAAAAAAAACCCCAACAAACCACTGAGTCATGCCCACAATCTATAATGCAAATAATGCAATGCACACGTAGACAGGGGAATTCCTAATGTGAATTTTAATATTTAAAGTAACCAGTTCTATTACTGAAAATATTAAGACACTTTTATGTTGAAATGATTAAAATTACATTTGAAAATAATGATTGAAATGAATATGCAAAAATATAAATAACCCCATTTAATATTTTGCCCTGTATTTTATAGAAAAGTGAAGTGTAATGTATTTGAAAGGTGCCAGATTGATAGCCCTAGGGAATGAATTTTATTCTTTAACTACATAACATGTAAAATGTGATCAGCAATGGGACAGGCTTCCCCACAGTCAACATCTCCTCCAGTGATGATGATAATTTTTATTTACATAGTGCAGAAGACATGCATATAGAACTTTACAAATATGTAATAAGATATTGTGCACTCCCCATCCTGAAGAGTGAACAAGCTAAATGATACACAGACAAAATAAAAAAGGAGGAAAGAAAAGGGTGTGACAACAGTCATGAAATTTTGATTGTTCAAGTTAGGTTTGCTTCATGCTGGGTCCAGGGATTTTTTCTTTTCTTTTTACACAGTTTTAATATAAGAAAGTGTTTTATATTTAGAATGATAACAGGGGAGCTGAGGTTTAGCAGTGAAAGGCAGGCCAATTTTAATTGGAACTTACAAGGGAAGAGTGGGAAATTTTTAGTGATTTTGAAGCTTAGTGGTTGGTGTGGAAAAAGGCGCCGAGACATGAGAGGCAGAAAGAGAAAGGGTTTGGTAGAGAGGACTCAATTGGTAAAGCATGAATGGGGAAGACAGGTAGCACTATAAGAAGGTGCAGGCATAGTACGTGAGGATGAGTGAGTTTGAGGAGTGAGGTTGGAAATCGGTCAAGGGGTTCAGATAGGTGGTGAATGTGAACTGCAGTGAAGAGATATAATCAGAACAGCAGGCACTGAAAATAATTTCAGCAGCTGTAAGCTGTGTATTTTGGAAAGATCAGAAGGCTGCATAGTACAGGTGCGATGCAAACAGAGAATAGATCTGAGTTTTAGCAATGCTAGTATGATGTAGCAGGGTTAAAATTCAGTATTTTTGCCAAAGAATCTTCTGAGACTGCCAACTAGGGCACAGCATAGCCTTAATTATAAAAATAGATTTTTTTTCTGTAATGTGGACACGCATGTAGGATTAGGCTGTGTCTGACAGTTCGCTAAATGTAGGCCAGTGAACAGCTCTCCTTAAAAGGGGAGTGATCAGTGCTAAAATCCATCTTTTGTATCATTTATATTAAGTAGTATTTCTAAGTGGAAATATAGTTGATTAAAATACCTTTCACTAAGACACTGAGCTTGCTGAAAGTTGTTTTAGATTTCACAGACATGAATTTGGTGCTTTCAACTCGGTTACGAGTAGACGGTAGGGCTCTCATAAACAGCACTTTGGAGTTTTGGTTTGGCTAGCCATTATTAGTCAAAAAAGAAACCCAGGACTGACTTAGAGTAGCTCTTACCTTTAGAGAGGATAACCAACAGCTCAGAGTTAAATCATCAACAGGAAAATGCCTGCACTGCACTAGCCATCGTGAGAATTCACCAGAATGCGTTACCAAGGGTTCTACATAGAACCTGCATTTATATCCAGTTTATGGCTAATGGTCTAAAATTTGGATAGAAACACAAATAGTGTCCTTATTCTGATCCTACTTTACACTAGTTTTCCAGCACAAGAATTCCATCACTTTCAGTGCAACCGCTACCAATTTACAACACTATAAATCAGAGCTGAGTCAGGCCCCCAAACTACAAATAGATCCAAACACAACATTCTGCCCACAAACCTCATTTTTCTCCCTCCCTGCATCCACAAGCCCAAAAAATTACATACAGGCCAGGCCCGAGAGGCCTCACAATCTGGAGCAAAAATAAACAGAAAAACATAATAAAATTTTAATGTGGGGCTTCACACAATATTTAGTGTGGTATTTAACTGTATGTACAAAAGATGAATCTGCAGCCAAGATATACATTTTACCTATTATTCAAGAGAAGAACATAGAGAAGGATGTCAGCCAAGTAGAAAAGAAAGGGAGTGAAAACTATTTTGTAAAATAATAATGCTCAGGAACTTCAAAATACCCATTAAATTACAGCACTACATTACTGGTGCTCTGTTTTATACATTCTTTGAGTTCATCAGGATCGCCTGAAAAGGTATTGAAGGAAACTGAGAGAAAGAAAGTGCAGCCAGCATGAAAGAATCAAACACAGAAATATTGGGAACAATGGTCCAGATTTGCTAATGTTGGTGCAGGGAAGTGTAAAGTAGGGGCTTCTCGTGTCTGGATGGCATTCATCCCAAGGGAAGGATGGCAGCAATGTTAGAAAATTTTGACTCTATTTGGTGGAGATAGCATTAATTTATAGCTGGCAACCTGGATAAGACTTTGTCAACAAAGACCGGTGAAGGGGATTTGCCTGAAAAAAAATCTCCTTACATAGCAATAAAATTAACAGAAAGAACAATAGGTGTGCTTTTGTTTCTGGAATAGTACTTTTTAATTTTTTACTCTGTGTTTTGGTATCTTCTTGATTGGTCTCCGTCCCTATCGGTCTTTCAAAAGTGCAACAACCTCTCTTTCACAATCAACATCCCTAAATTCCTCAGTCTAATCAAGTGGTTCCCAACCTGTGGCCTGGGGGGCCAAAAGTGGCCCTTGGCTCTCCTCCTGCTAGCTTCAGAAGGGAGCTACTGCCTAAGGATCCAAACAGAGTGCGTTTCCGTGTGGCTAAAAGGCTGGTGCAGGCTTCTTGCTGCGGCCAAGGGGATTGGAGATCAGCACGGATCCGCTTACAGCTACAACGGAGAGCTAAGCACTCTGCCTGGGTCTGTAGGCTCTGGGGTCCTGGTGGAGCCAAAGGAATGGGAGCACTGATCTTCCATCCCCCTTAGCTGAGAAGGGAGCCACTGCCTAGGGACCCAGGTGGAGTGCACAGGCCTACAAAACATGTTCTGTTTTCCTGTTGCAGCCAGGGAGATGAGAGATCAGTGAGGAGGAAACCTCTGTCTGGTTGCAGTCAGGGTCTGCTGGCAGAGACTGGTGGCCCTTCAGGGTTGTGAAAATTATATATGTATATTACTGAATAGAAAATACACAGTTCTTATGCATACTTAAATAAAAAAAAAAAAAAACCAACAACAACAACAACAAAAAACCCTTCAAAACCTTTCTGATCGCATTTGTTTTCTGGCCATTTGGTGAGGTGAAGAATGAAAACTTGGTTTCCAAAAAATGATCACCCATTAAATCAAAGAAAATAGAAGTAGTTCCTTAAAAGATCATCAAAACATTTTCAGTGTCTTTGCTTCTTTCAGCTGAAAATTTTGAGACCTATAATGCAATCCTATGATCTTTTCATCATAACACCTAGGGCACTAAATTTGTTTCACCTTTGATTGTTTATTTTTAAGAAACAATGCTTTTAATTATTAATAATATTATTAAAATATAAATGTATAGTTTATTTCTTTCTGCTTAACATATAGTACCTTCAGCTTTAACTTTTTTTTTTTTTTTTTTTTAATATCCATCCTAATTAGGAACATAGGAATTATCATAGCAAAAGTGAATCAGGTTGGTTCCAGTATCCTGTTTGTTCACAATAGCTAATACCAGCTGCTTCAAAGGAAGATGTAAGAAACCCTGCAGTAAGTAGCTCTGCAATTACTTGCCTTTAGGGAAAGTTTCCTCTTAAACTCCATAGTCAGAGCTTGGTTGATGCCACTAAACATGAGGTATATATCCCTTACACAACTTTAAAAAATATATTTTCTATTATAACTGTTCTTGTTAACAATATAAATAGCAGATCCTTATTTAGAAACCTGCTAAGCTCTTGGACCATGATCCAGCATAGAGTTTAAGCACATGCTTTTTTTTCTATGGAATTTTTAAGCATATGCATAAAGTTAAAGACACGGTTAGTTTCTTTGCTAAATCAGAACCTTAGCAATGGAGGAACTTCAGCCTATTCAGGTTCAGTTCAGAAAATTTCCAAAGCTTTTATGGTTATCCAAAACTCTTTAGACTGGCAGTTTAGGCTGGAAATCCTAGGAGTGAGGGCATTTTTGCATAATGATTAGTACTTTCTACTTTTGTTCCTGACAAAAATGCCATGCAAATGACCCCTCTCATGGAACTTTGGAAATTTTGTTTCCAATATCAAAATGTATCCAAGAGATTTTATTGTGTATCAATTGTAAGAATACCATTGTATTGAGGTAGAACAGTGTGGCCTGGGGCAATCAGGAGAATTAGGTTTTAATCCCAGTTCTAACACTAGTCTGCTGGTTGACCCCTAGGACAAGTCATGTCACCTTTCTGTGCTTTCGTTTCCCCATCTGTAAAATGGGAATAATCACTTTGGCCTCGTCTGTAAAGCATTTTGAGATCTATTGATGAAGAAGAGTGCCACAAGAGCTGGATGTTGTTGTTATTATTTAGAACATGGAAATATTAAGAAGTTGATATAATGTTTCTGCTCTGCCATTCCTATCTGTACCATGAATGGATGTATTGTACTGTCAAAATACAGATGAATGAAACACAGTTTTTATTTAAGATGATTATACATTCATGAAGCAGATGTAGTGCAGACTAAGCTTTTGCCCCACATTTTCTGTCTATCCTCCTCCTAAACCTTGACCTGGAGAAATCACCTTCTGGTGGATGGGGATGGGGGTTTAGGCAATATTTCAGAATCTGGTCAAGATTTTACAACACCAGATACTGTTTCATTCTCTGTGCTTTTTCTGAGCAAAGAATTTTTTAACTAGGGCAAACTGTCAAGTATGCAGTGGTTTTGTAGGAAGATTGCAAGCCAAGGAAAACTCTACTTAGAACACCACATTTATTGATAAAGACCCTTACAGCAATAATTAGATGGACAAATTCCATAAAAATGGCTGGTCTGTAAGGAAAAAAAGGAATGGCTTGTTACTCTGCTCTCTCAGCGATATGGTACCAACTTCCCAATGAGCATTCAGACTGGTTTGTAAAGTCTTTTGTGGTCTTTAGAAAAATGATGCATTAACATGATGTTGCCTCGCCACAATTTGTATATTTATATAAAATGTAAATTAGCAAGGATGCATGTTCTCTTGAAGACTTTTCCCATGCTAGACTATTTTCATTTTTCCTGCCAACGACTGTGGTGTTGCAACCGGTGGTGTGCAAGTGTTGCAAGGTTAGTTTTTTTCCGCCCAAACTTTGTGATAATTAGGAGCCATCATGCATATTGTAGCAATCTTGTGGAACCTCAACATCCAACAAAAGTTAATATTTTTTTCTTAATTGTTTCAGACATTTCACCCATTATTCCTTGAGTGTCCACAAAGGATATGAATAGTTAGTAATTCTCTTGCAAAAGAGAAAGTGAGCTGAAGAAATGTAAATATCACACTATGTGCTAATGGAGCAAGCAGAATTCTAAAATATGGATTTAAGGTTCCAAAATGATGCAATCAAGAAAGATTAAAATAAACCTGATACAGTTGGTGTGGCAACTAGAAGAGTTTGGTTGATTTCTCTTCTTTCAGATATCCAGAACTAAACATCAGGAGCAATTAAAAAATTGTGGTCTTTGGTAAATTACTCCCAGAAGAAATCTTGGAAATCTTTTCATTTTAGTCATTTCGGTTCATTGAACCATAAAGCTATTATGTACAAACAAAAATACTAGAGAGAAAATTGAAATACAACAGTAATTAATAATATGAATATATCAAAATAAAAATGAATTGGCAGGGTATGGTCATCAAATATTTTCATGCTGAATTGATTGACGTACGAAATTGGACATTTTTAATGGGATACTTTAATACTTACAAGTCACTAGTATTATCTTTTTAAATATATGCTAACCATTCATTTTAATGGTTTTTGCCTTTAAAAAAAAATTAGTAACTGTATGCAACATGTCCATTTTGTTTATCTTACAGAAATAAGAAGTCTCATTTAGGATCTTACTTTGTTACCATATGCTAAATGCCAACAAAGGATTATAGGAAAAAATCATTGAAAATGTGCAGCTATCACAAATACAGATTTCCCTGTGGGTTCTCTAATACTTTACAGACAAATGTTAAAGATTTATTGCACATGAACATCAAACATGGTTTTACTACAGTTCTCATTTGGATCAAATTGACACATTTTACATTCATTTTAGCCTAATGAGATTCTTTCACTACATATTATATTCCAAGTGACCTCGTGCATTAAATTTGTGGCATGGAACAAACCCACTGATATAACAAAGTCCTTTTCTTACCAAGTTTCTAATAAAAAAAGAAGAGAAATGTTTAATAAAATCATAAATCTTGAACATGCGCATTTATTAACTAATAGTCAACAGAGAAAACAAACATTGTGTAGATTATCATGTGCCGCCCAATTTTCATTTGCACTTTTTATAGTTGGAACTCTTCTGAACTTATATTAGAACCTGAATGTTCAGCAGTTCAGACATATTTCCTGATTTTTAAACTGACTCCTAATAATAAAGGCCTTCTCCTGAGTACTCACTTGCACAAAACTGACAAGGAAATTTTGCCTAAGGATTTCAGAATCAGGCCCTAAATGACCAGCTGAACCCAGGCAGTTAAAAATAGCCCTTTGATTACAATTTAATATGAAATCCTTTTCAACAGTTTTATACAGTGCAATATTTGCTTTTGCACAGTGATTTTTTTTAGAACAGAAATTGGCCTGGAAAGTAATTTTTTGGCTTATAAACGTGATTAGTAATGGAATGTAAGTTTTTTAACACTGTGCTGTAATATTGTACTAGAAGAAGGTAGCAAATAACCTTGAAAGGAGGTGAAAGGAAACTGAAAACGTTAATTAAAATTATTAGTGCTGTTTGAGGTGCTTATCTTGTTTATTGCTAAGGTGTTGCTCCCTTCTGCATAATTAGGGGTAATTTTACTTACTTTCAAGTCTGTAATTTTAAATATCACAGTTTTATCTTCCAACAAGAAGTAATTCATTATTGGTTTGTATATAGCCACTTGATGTTTTAATCAATGTATGCAACTTCCACAAAGTCTGTTATATTTGTCAAGAGGTTTTATACATCTTTTATAGTGTGGGATTAGGCATGGTATACGAAGATGAAATCCCATTTAGTAATGAAATTTAAACATAATTCTATGCTTATCATGTGGAGATATATATTTTACTTCATCTGTCCCTTTACATTTCTCTTTATCCATGATTATTGGAGGACAATGATATCTGGAAAACAAACCACAGTGATGTTAAATCCATTTGAACACAAAGAGTTACTGTCAGTTAATCCTAATAGAGACAATACAGATTTTTTAACTAAACTGCTTAGGAAATGAATATGTCTTGCATGCTTTCAATTTGTTTTAAATCCTAGTTTGCTGAGCTCTTTGCTGTTGTCTAATATTTGCATAAAATATTTAATCTCATACTTTAAATTAATGATATTAAAGGTCTAAATGTTTGAAAATTGTTGTTGTCAGAACAATGTAATCTTTTCTCTCCAGACTTCTTCACATAATTATAGTGCCCTTATCCCAACATACTTATAACCTTCTTCAGTATTGTCCTGCACTGAACGTACTCTGACAGTAGTGCTCTTAATTCTGAGATTTCTGCCCCCTTTTTGAGGAGTGGCAACAGTAAGAGGAGTGGGGAGGAAAAGACTTTTATTGATTAAGAAATGCAGGAGAATGAACATGCACATCCAAGAGGATGGAATGTAAACAGGTAGGCCACATTTTTTTTATCTTTTTGATTTAATGGGAGAAATGAACCCAACTTCCCCCCCCCCCCCCCATCAGACATTTATTGGAGTCCAGTGCTGGCCAGTGGTCAGACCCACAGCAACTTGGAAATGCAGTTTGAACTATACCTCCATTACAGGGTATGCAGATGGGGCAAAAATCTCAGCAAAATGGCTGTTGCTTGCCCTGAGGGACAATTTACTGAACACTGAGCATCTGAATGTTTGCTGGTTTGAGAGAAGGCTTACTCAGGAATTCAGATGCTACTACAGTATATAAGTGAACATACGTCTTTAATGTGCATGCTACATGAGAACAGACAAAGCCTTAGTAGACATAGTCCATGTTCAGAAAGTTGGCTCATAATGAATAGAATAATAATCAAGCTCATGTCAGTAAGATTCTCCCATATGACCCTGGAATCTGATCAATTGAAAATGTAAATAGAATATATTTAGTATATGGTAACATTTAAATGTTATGTATTCTGAGAAATACAGTCTGACCTCACATAATATGTCATGTTTATTTACCGATGTAATTTCCTGCTCTCTTTTCTGTATATGTCTCCATGATAATGTGTAGAGTCTTTCATCATTTACTTCACAACTTTGGGCCAGATCTTGTATGCTTCAGTGCAGCTGAGTAGTGCCATTGACTTCAGTGAGCCTACAGGCAAAATCTGATTTTATACAGATACCAAGGAAGAGCTGAAACATTAGGGTTCTAGAAAAATAATCTCACTTTTGTTAAAAAATTGGATATAAGACCAGTTATGAAATATGGATAATGCAACTTTGACATATTCACTTGCACCTGTACTTACAAGGGTAAGGTGTATGGAATTTGTCTTCATGTAACAAATATAGGAGAACTGCTTAAGTCATCTCTAAAATCAACCTCTCAAGGGATTATAGCAGCTCTTTAACAATCCATAGCAACACTACACATGATCTGCTGTATTATACAGTAGATAAAGCCCTCAGTTATGCTTCCAGGTCTCCCTGTTTATGTGGCAGAGTTGATTTGACTTATGTGGCATACTAGAAATTATGCAATAAATAATGGGAGAAATATTTTGCTCTGACAAAAACTCCACATTGTCTTTGGCAAACATCTCCCCTCTCCTCAATTATCATGATTCCTTATACTGCTGACTTCTCCAGTTACCACACATTCCCAGCCAACCACTGCCTCACCTCCTACAAGCCTCCTAAGATCCAAAGGAGGGAAACTGCTAAGAAACTATCCCAGGCCTTCCTTCTGTCCATCATGGATATTAAGACTTCACTCAGTTCCAGCTCTGAAACTCCCTAAGAGTTCTAAGAACTAGTGCTGGGAGGTTGGTAATTGTTCTTTTCATGGCTGCAGTCCTAATTCTAGAACACTCTCCCTTTCACTGCTGTCGTTTGAAAAGCAGGAGCACAGGAACAGGCCCAGGAAATTTAGTCACGTCACCTAGAGAAACCACAGAATAAAAGAAAACAATGGAGGAAGATGACAAAGAGGCAACTGAAACTCAAGAACTGAAGATAGCAGTACTTTAAAGGATTTAATTGGCACTGGAAGGAATGCATTTGGCAAGTTGGTGAAAGAACATATTATGTTGTCATATTCTATACGTCGCCACATAATCACAGTACAGTACATGGAATTCTGGACAAGAATTGAAGATGATTTCTGTAGCCTACTAAAACCAGGAATTGAATTTAGTGTGTGAGACTAGGGTTAACACCTCTATGAAAATAAAAGGCCATAGAATATTTAATGGTCAAAGGTTGTCAGGGTGTTTTATTTTTTTTTTTGTCAAATTGAAAAGCTGCTGCATTTTATAGCACTGTGTCTCCAACACTGCCCAGAGATATTGAGTCACTGCTGACTCAGAAAGAAGAGTGCTACCACATTCTATGTCATTCAGTTCTTCCTTGAAAAATCTCCCATCCAAACAATATTCATGTTTGTGCTGACATTTTCTCCAGTCTCATTTGGGTTCCCCAATGAATACAAAATCTCAAAGCAAAAGTTACCGGAAACTGCTGATCTGCCATGTCCTCAAAAACGTGCCAATCACTGATTTTTCTATGATTTTGACACAAAAGCATTAATTAGTCCAGGTTCCTTTCAAAGGTCTGTGGACAAGAGCAGACTTGTTAAGAAGCATGGTCCAAGTTCTGAATTTGTAACAAAACTCAGAGTTTTGTGTTGTTTGTTGTTAACATTTCACACAGCTGTAGTGACATCTAGTGGAGAATAAAACCTCTGTTAATAGCTTCAGCATTAAGGAAAATCCCATTAGCCTTTATTTTTTTAACCCACTGGGCAATAGTTTTCTACTGAAAACTTCAACTGCAGCCTGTGTGCCATACATAGTGATTGAAAAAGAGTTTCATAGTCCATAGAGGATTGTTCATGTCTGGAAATTTTTCATATCTGAAGGACCATTTGGAGTTTTCTTCAGGATATTCCACTATATCTGAAATAAACCGGTAGTGTCAAAATGCATTGGGGGAAAAAAATCTCTAATGTCTAAATAACTCTGAAGACAAAAAGGTAGAGGCCATTCTGATATCAGTTACATCAGTGAATATCAGAAGTAACTCCCACTGAAACCAATATAGCTAAATTGATGTAAGTTAAATCACAACCAACTCCAGCTCATCCTTCTCCACTCTCATCCTTGTGCCTTCTTCTGTGCTGTCTTTCTGGGCACCAGCAGGCTACTCTCTTCTTTTTCAAATCCCTTTTCAGATCTCACTAAAAGAAAGTGAACCCCAAAACGCTAGCCAGAGTGGGACATGGGAGGGTTTTAATTTGAGTGGATGAAGGACCTTTTAGAGAGATCATTCTTCTTGATTTTCTGGTGTACTTTACATTATCCATCTTTGGTGATTTGTGCATTGCCAAGCACACTGTTAAATAGTGATGTTTGAAACAAAGTTTTGACACATACATGTGTTTGAATAGAAGCTGATAATGAAAATGTTATTCTGCAGATTTTAAGTGATCGTTGACTATCATGGCTGAACCAGTAAGCTTACGAGAAGCTCCTTCCCCATGTGACCAGCTGGTTTAATTGGGTCTCACTAACATAGGAGTGGCCACAAGGTGCAGTGTACACTGCTAAATGAAGAAAATACATCGGGTGATTCTTAAATTATATTTTTATTTTTTACTAGCAGTTAGACGTTTGGCTGATCAAAAAACTCAAACAAAAACAAAAAAACCCCAAACCCTGTACATGCTTCTCAGGCCACAAAGAGCTATATTAAAGCTAAGAAGAGAGATTAAGAAGTAGCTCACTCATATTCACTGCACTTTTACTTACCATTCATTAAATAAACTGAATTGGGAGCCTGAAAAAAAACTTGCTGTGTTCCTATTATTTATCATTTTATTGTATTAATAAAAAGGGAAGAAATATACCATGCTGCCATTTTACAGTGATGTAATTATGATCTTTAAAGTACTAATTTTTTTCTGTGGTGACCTCATTGTGTTGAAGGAGCCTCATAATGTTCAGATAAACCAAACTTCATAATGCAAGTGCTTATTCTGGAGTTTATCCAAACAATCCTAGGCCATTTGGGTTTGTAAAACTGAGCTGAACTTCTCACAAGAACATCATTTTTCACAAAGTTCCAACATTACTTCTGATTCTAGACAGACCATGGAGGAGCAAAACGTTAAAACTAAATAAATAAAAAATGTGAACCTTAAAAAAAGTTAAATTTTAGTTTGCTTTGGATTTTGGGTGAAAGTTCAAGGAGTCATGCAACCTACTACAAGAGCAGTGTTGAGGCAGATACCATTCTATGGTTTGGTTCAGAAGCCAAATGCTGCAGAGCTATTCTATTCTAGACAGGTTTTTTTATATTACGCATATATGAGTCCCTTCCAATAGTGCTTTCAACAACGCAACTACACATTTGTCATGTGGTGCCTGTTCTCTCATGCTCTCTCAGGGGGGCGGGGGGAATAATGTGCAGTGGACTGTCTTGGTAGTGATTTTTGCTATTATAATTTATTTATTAAATATACCAGTTGCTATGTGTTTATATTAGAGAAGGCAAGGTCTGTGCTTCAACTTGGAGAGGAAAGTAGTGAGATTTGTGATGGTCCTTAGCTCCTGGAGGAGTTATTCCACAATGATGGATCACCCCTGGAGAAATTCTCTTTCCTGCACAGGTGAGCTTTACTCTGATTGTTGGGAGTTCCATTGTGCCAGAGGAACAAAGTTGTTGACCATGTCAACCCAGAGCTTTATAATGAATTTCTCTCTCTCTCTCTCTCTCTCTCTCTCTCTCTCTCTCTCTTGTTTTTAAGTTCCAAAGGGATAGCCGTATTAGTCTAGGACAGCCAAACAAACAAAGAGTCCTGTGGCACTTTTAGGGTATGTCTACATTGGAGGCTTTGTTAAGTCGACTTAACCAAGGTCAACTTTAAGTCGAGTTAAAGTCAACCTTGTTAAGTCAACTTAAAGAGTCCACAGTCCTGCGTCCACACTGGCAGGTGCTAGGTCAATGGAGGAGTGGCCAGGAACTCTGCGAGGGGGCCTGGAGGCCAATTAGGTCGATTTAAGGGCTATCCCCTGTCTACACTGGATTAAGTCAATTTAATAAGATTGACTTAAGCCTTAGGTCAATCTTAAGAGATGGTGTTATTAAGTTGACTTAAGGAAGCTCTTAAGTCGACTTAATAAAAGCCCAGTGTGGACACAGCAGTCTAATCGTCCTTAAATCGACCTAAGGCTCCAGTGTGGAGGTACCCTTTAAGACTAACAAATATGTTAGTCTTTAAAAGTACCACAGGACTCCTTTCTTGCTTTTGTTTTTCTTAATATGAGGGGAGAAAAAAGTTTATACTGACAAATGCAAACTATTCTCTTTGTAGATGGGTAAAACCAAACAATTTTTTTCCCAGCTCTGCCACAGACTTTCTGTGACCATGGACAAGCCATTTTAGTTCTGTCCTTCAGTTTCTCTGTCTGTAAATGTGGCAAAATTTGATCATGGATCACTGATGGCCTATGAAAGTTAAGTTGTCCTGGGATAAAAGGGAAGGTCCTTTCATGGATTGAGAACTGGTTAAAAGACAAGGAACAAAGGGTAGGAATAAATGGTAAATTCTCAGATTGGAAAAGGGTAGCTAGTGGTGTTCCCCAAGGGTCGGTCCTAGGACCAGTCCTATTCAATTTATTCATAAATGATCTGGAGAAAGGGGTAAACAGTGAGGTGGCTAAGTTTGCAGATGATACTAAACTACTCAAGATAGTCAAGACCAAAGCAGATTGTGAAGAACTTCAAAAAGATCTCACAAAACTAAGTGATTGGGCAACCAAATGGCAAATGAAATTTAATGTGGATAAGTGTAAAGTAATGCACATTGGAAAAAATAACCCCAACTATACCTATAATATGATGGGGGCTAATTTGGCTACAACGAGTCAAGAAAAAGATCTTGGAGTCATTGTGGATAGTTCTCTGAAGATGTCCATACAGTATGCGGAGGCGGTCAAAAAAGCAAACAGGATGTTAGGAATCATTAAAAAGGGGATAGAAAATAAGACTGCAAATGTATTATTGCCCTTATATAAATCCATGGTACGCCCACATCTCGAATACTGTGTACAGATGTGGTCTCCTCATCTCAAAAAAGATATTCTAGCACTAGAAAAGGTTCAGAAAAGGGCAACTAAAATGATTAGGGGTTTGGAGAGTGCCTCGTATGAGGAACGATTGAAAAGGCTGGGCCTCTTCAGCTTGGAAAAGAGGAGACTGAGGGGGGACATGATAGAAGTATATAAAATTATGACGGATGTGGAAAAAGTGGACAAGGAAAAGTTGTTTAAATACTCCCATAATACAAGAACCAGGGGTCACCAAATGAAACTGATAGGTAGCAGGTTCAAAACAAATAAAAGGAAGTTCTTCTTCACACAACGCACAGTCAACTTGTGGAACTCCTTACCTGAGGAGGTTGTGAAGGCTGGGACTATAACAATATTTAAAAGGGAACTGGATAAGTTCATGGTGGCTAAGTCCATAAATGGCTATTAGCCAGAAAGGGGTTAAGAATGGTGTCCCTAGCCTCTGTTTATCAGAGGATGGAGACGGATGGCAGGAGAGTGATCACTTGATCATTGCCTGTTAGGTTCACTCCCTCTGGGGCACCTGGCACTGGCCACTGTCGGTAGACAGATACTGGGCTGGATGGACCTCTGGTCTGACCCAGTATGGCCTTTCTTATGTTCTTATGTTCTTATGAAACACGTCTTTCTGATCCAAGAAGAGCTACATGCTTATATTATGCAGGATCCTGTTGCTTATTTCCATCTACTAAACTGCATTAAAAATATCTAAACATGCATTAAATACTATTCCAAGAAGACAATTGTTTTAGTTACCACAGGGAATGTTACATCATGAATAGAAAAGGATGTGGTTTTAAAACAATCTCCGCACGAAAGTATCATCCACACTAAGAAAAAGTTTGAAAACTTTTGGGATAAATACTAGCCTACCTCAGAGAAGTGTCATGAGGTTAAATTCGTTGAAGTTTGTAAAGCACCTGGAGATCTTCAGGAGGAAGTGAAAAATATTCTCATTATATAGTTATTTGATTTCTTTAAAGATTGTTGGAAAGTCTTGCCATTTTGTACTTACTCTGTATTGAAATCACTATTTAAATTTTTTTTTGCTGCTTTTGTGAAAAACACCTCATCTTCATAACTATAATTGCCTGCAGTTTTTGCTAGTGAAAATGCATTCCATTTAGCAAAGAAACAACTTGCACTTTAGTGCCTGTGAAGGCATGAAGTCAAGGGGACATTTCACTTAGTTGCAGCCTATTTTCATGGGCTGCATTTTACATGATTAGCAGTGTCTGGCTACAGTCAGGAGACACTGGAGAGAAAGGGAGGTCATGTGGGTGTCTTGGGAAAAAAAAAATCAGACATTCTGTGAAATATGTGCCATTAAATGAGGAAATCAGCATCTGCTGGCTCTTTGTTTTCTTGTTTTTGATTTGGAGGAAATATTATAAGCCCTTTGTTTTCAATTTTATTACAATTCTGAATGGAGAAACTGCTGAGGATGAAGAGAGAAGCTTAGGGAATATGAATATGAAGCTACTAGTGACAACAAAAAACTATAATAACGTAATGATCATGATAACCACAAGGAGGATTAACTAGTTAAGGGAAACAAACATGGAGTCCTGTGACACTTTTAAAGACTAACAAATTTATGTATCTATTTTATATAGTTAAGAGAGAAAACTTAACGATCTTTGACCTTTTACCAGCACCAGCTATAAAGCTCCCCCAATAAGAGTCCTTTGATTTAAAAAAGGAAGTAGAGTTATAAAGATTGGCACATACATCCATGACAACTATGGTAGGGTTGTGATTTCACTTTCTTGACTGACAAGAGACAGAGGCAGCAGCAACTGAGCTCTGTGTCATCTTGGCATAACCATTTGTCTCTTTCCAATAGGGTACGTAAACAGCTGATACTCACCTACATTGGCATCTCTCTGAAGTTGTTACCTACTTCTCCAGGATATCAACTTTCATTTTTTTTTAAAAAGTAAGTTTCTAATGGTTATGGTTGCAAAGAATCACTCAAAAATGGCAACTGAATGTAACAAATGTAGAATTGTCTAAATGAGTCTGCAGGGAGCCTGGAACAATGAGAGGTTTGAACTGCCCATTTATCTCTGTGAGGTATTAACTCAGATGACCAGTGTGAACTATTTAATTCCTTCATGTAAGAGGAAAAGGAGGATCATAGATCTGCACAACCTACTAAAACTAGGGGAGTTCATGGGCCAAATGGGAGCCAAGTGGTGCTTCGATTGCTGCACAATCATTTAACATCTGTTGTCAATGGTGCCTCATGTTGGTGATGCACATGGGTAGAGGTTGGAAGAGTACAATTCGGCACTGGTGAGGCCACATCTGGAATACTGTGTCCAGTTTTGGGCTCCCCACTACAGGAAGGTTCTTGACAAATTAGAAAGAGTCCAGTGGAGGGCAACAAAAATGATTAGGGGGCTGGGGCACATGACTTATGAAGAGAGACTGAAGGAACTAGGCTTATTTACTCCGCAGAAGAGAAGACTGAGGGGGGATTTGATAGCAACCTTCAAGTACTTGAAGGGGGGTGCTCCAGAGAGGATGGAGCTAGGCCGTTCTCAATAGTAACAGAGGACAGAACAAGGAGCTATGGTTTCAAGATGCAGCTGGGGAGGTCGAGGTTGGATATTAGGAAAAACTTCTCACTAGGAGGGTAGTAAATCATTGGAATGGGTTACCTAGGGAGGTTGTGGAATCTCTATCTTTGCAGACATTTAAGGGTCGGTTAGACAAAATCCTGGCTGGGTTGATTTAGTGGGAGAGGTCCCGCTTTCAGTAGGGGGTTGGACTAGATGACCTCATGAGATCCCTTCCAATCCTAAGATTCTAAGATTCTATGATTCTATTACCTCCCCAGCCTCTAAATTCTGGAAAAGATACTATGCAGTGTGATCTAAAAAGAATAAAGCAAAATATGAGACACAGGAGTTTGTATAGAAGCATCCTGCAGACCTGGAGCTGCTTGAGCCTTGTGTTAAGAATATGTAATGTTTACATCGTTCTTTCAGGATGAGAGGGAGATCACAGATATGGTCAAGTTTCCAGAATGGTGCATGAGAATCTGTCTTCTAATCCCATTAATGATACCTTGAAGGGGGGAAAATAAATTCCACTAGCGTGTCTTGTGGTTTGTTGATACAAAGATAGAAAAAATGCATCAAGAGCAATTTGTTGTGTTAAAAAATCATGCTTGTGACTATTTGTGGTAGAGTGGCAGATCACTGTTAGTTAATTCAAACTAGCAAAATTTAGTTCAAACTAAGCAAGTGCCATGAATGGCCATGAATGGCACTTGCTTGGTTCGAATTAGCGAATTGCATTGAGTTCAATGGGCTGGTTAGTTCTAGCTAGTTCAAATTAACCCTTAGTTCGAATTGCATATTCGAATTTATTAGTTCGAATTAAGGAAGCCCTTAAGGAAGCCACCCATAGAGCACCATGACACCTTCAAATTGACATATGTCATGGACTGAGGTGTAGCTTTAGGCTGTACAAAAGGTAGTAAGGAATTACCATCTTGTACTATTTAGTTCCACAGGGAAGTTTGGTGGATTTTTTGTTACTTAATCAGCCTTATGTCCCATGGTTGCTGAGATAGGAAAATTTCATAGAAAACCCTTCCTGAAACTACATAGTGAACTCCAGAGAAAATGAATTGTGTAGTGAAAGTAGCCCTTAGTTTAAAGGGTTTGTAAAGTAAAAATTAATAGGCTAAGACTAAATTTCATGCTTTCTTAGCTTCTTATAATATGGGCCCTACCGTTGGTCAATAAATAGAAAGCTTTTCCCCCTTGTTTTTATTCAAGGTTTGATGGAAGGAGCAAAAAAGTGTATATTTTCAAAAGCGACTGCTCATTGTGAATGCTTTGGTGCTTGAATGCCCAACTTGAGCCATCCAGGACCATTAATTTACAAGTCATTTGGACATGGAGTGTTTAGCATCCTATAGGAGCTATCCAGTAAGTTTCAGGATTGAGCCCAAGCTGAACTCATTATGAAATTGCATGCATGCATCTAAATCATTATGGCCCAGATCCTAAAAAGTGGTTAGATGCCTATCTTCCACTGTAGTTAGGTACCTAAATACCTTTGGGATTTGGGCCTATTCATTGAAATTCACAATCCTGATTTTCCCACTGCATTAAAATACTTTACTCCAGGATGATTAATATCAAGGACTGTAACCTAAATAATATTGAACTTACCAAATAAATGCTATGGATGTAAATTTAGGGCCCAGATCTGAAGGTATGAAGGATTATTCTTTGTATAAGCGGATGATGGCACAATTGATGTCATGAGCTTTAACCTGGTTCAGATTAGTTTATCTACTTTTGTATTGCTGTTTTTTTTTAAAAAATAAAATAATGGCCACATGCTGTAGTACTATCAATAGTAACAGCTGCACATAATACATGACTAGCAATTCCTAGGCTGAAATATATTTATAGTATTTAGAATTATTATTCCAAAATTGGTAAAAACAACTCTAGCCACTATCAGATCTTGAAGAGTCAGAAGTCTTCTAAAATGGTTTTACAAGTGCACATGGTAAAGCTGCAATATTACTGTTTGTAAATTAAATGGAAATTAGTGCTTTTGTGTTCACCTGTAAGTTTTTCTTTAAAGCCAGTGATTGCATTTGAAACCTGCAATTCTCAACAAAAAGAGAAAAGTTCAGTGCTGATTGCTGGATATTTGGACCTCCCAGTGCAAACATTAACTGGCTGAGAGGCACTCTGGAATGTAATGAAGGAAACAATACTGGGAAAGGAGCCAAAAGCAGAAACACTGGCGCCTGGAACCTAGGGATTTGCCTCCTAGTAATAGGAGCTGAACGAGGCCCAACACTTCTGTTAGGCTGGAAATGACATACTGTGATCCTTGACTTAGCCAAAGGGATTTTAAATGGAGGAAAGAGCTGGCAAGACAAAATCTCCTGCACTTTTCACAGTGTTTTCTAAAACAAGCAAAGGAAATAAAGAGAAAAGACTGAAGTCTATTACATTTGATCCAGTTAAGGCAAGAGTGGAAGCTTTTTAACTGCTGTTATTATTTTTGTACTTTCTCATCATGTCACACCGCCCAGAAAGCACAGACATTAAGCAGAAACTTGAAACTGCTTTCATTCAAGAAGAAGGGCACCCCAACATTGCATTATTGACAGGAGGTCTGAAAAAACTGACAGCTGCAGAAATTGTACAGTTGAAGTTCAATTCCCAGGAGCAGGAACAATATACTGATGGTATTAATTCCGTTTGGAATTGTTAAAATAAGAAAAGGTTATGGGCTGAAGAAGGGACCTGATTTTTTTTTTCTTGTAACAAAGGCAAACCTTCTCTCTTCCCTTGTGTCCTTGGACTGTCATCTCCAACCTTTTGAAACTGTATCTGATTATCCATGTGGCAATTAATCATAATTAAGCAGGCTTGAGATTTGGAAAGGTACAAAGAAGGTGGCTATAGATCTGGCTTTTGTCCTGAGTAACCTCTTTTTTTTCTTTTTGGCTGCTGAACCTCTTGTTTGGAGCAGTAAGTGAGAAACTTTAAAAAAAAAAAAAGTGAGAGAAACAAATACCTTCTCTCTCTCTCTCTCTCTCTCTCTCTTGCTCGCTCGCTCTAAAAGATCATAACCACCAATGTCCTAGCTGTTCTTTTCTTTCTTTTTGGATATTACAGCCTCTGCTAAGTTCTAAAAAACTTGGAATCAGTTAGTTTCCAAGAGGAAGCTAGGTAACAAATTACCTTTCTAATGCCAAGTGATTTGGATCCATTCTTACAAACCAGATTTTTTCAATTTATTACAGGAAAACATTCAATCATTATATGCTGGCACTATATCCAGGGCACATGGAATACCATTCTACCCACTCCACCCACATTGAGCTTTTTAAAGGCTTAGTAAGCCCAGAATTTCGTCTTATTAAATGTTTTATATATTTATAATTAAAATACGGAGCTGGCATTAGAATCATTTTAACAGATGTAACCTGACCCAAGGCTTTCTCTACCCAGGTCAGGCTAGAAAACAATGGGTTCTTTAACTCCTGCATTCTGCTCAGATTTCTGTTTGCACATGGGTCCAATTTGTCCCATTTATGATTAGGTTTAAGTAAGTTGATGTGCTATTTATTTAGGAGAATTGCCATTTCAGACTATTACCATATTTCCCTACAATATACATTACAGTGTGGTCTATGGCCACGCTGTCCATTATTGGATTATTACAGAACAATCTGTGGTCCTAATTCACCAAAACAACAACTAACTCGACACAGGCATTAAATGATTTATTACAGAGCTTTACACTGGAGTTAAGGTGCACATGGCACACATAAGCAAATCAAAACAAAAAACAAACATACAACCCCTCTGTCCCCCAAAGACTTGTAGGGTCATATGGTGGCATGTGAAAAGGATTTAAGTGTCTATGTAATTGGTTTAAACTTCAAATATGCACACTACCTGGGGAAACTTGAAGGGGCAGTTTCTTCCACCCTTACTAATTTCAAAGGAACTGCCAATGGACCACTACTCACCATGCGTAAGGGTGGTAGAATCAGACTCATAGTTAGAAGAACTTGGAAACACCCCATCAATGAACAACCTTTCACCCTTAGACCAGAAAACTAAGATACAGATTTTTCTCTGCAACTAATAAAATAAACTTGCTTTATCTTTGACATAGCAACTTAAGAGAATTATTGAAAACCAAAAACACAGTTCAGTAGCTCTCCAGCTCCCCCTAGCTGTGGAATTCTATTCTGATCCCTTGCATTCACAGCAACCACCTCTAGTGGACAGGGTAACACCTAAAGGTATAAATTACTTTATGCGGAACACCTGACGAAAGCTTTCTCAAAAAAGCCTGTATATACCGGCTGTAATGTTTGTAATAGTTGCATACCACTCACTCCTGTGAAAATGATTCCAGAAACCAAATTAAATACAATTTTACAAATACAACATGAATTTATTTCTAAAAAAAATAGATACATAATGATTATGCACACAACTTAAAACTGAAAATGATATTACTCAAATTTTAATGGGAATTTTGTGCCTGCATGTTCAAGCAAAGTTATTCTAATCTTGGAGTAAGGTTCGTCAAAGGAAGTGTTACCATGGAAGTTATATCCAACCAATTTCGATGCAGGCAGTAACAACAGCGGGAAATTTAAAATGCCCCAGCCACAGCAAAGCAGCAAGTTGACAGCAGATGTCTATGCATGTGTGGAAGCTTTGCTGCAGCTGGGGCTTTTTAAATCTCCCAGGTATGCGTGAGCTTGCCATGTTGCTCCTTCCCCACTCAAAGGCCTCCCACTTCCCCCGACAGGAAAGGGTCGGGGTCAGTCGTGGAACGTTTTCACTATGTCCGTGGAGCAGAACACCAGCTGAGAAACAGTAAAGTCCCATATACTTTCCAGGCGTGGCCAATTGCCACTCCTACTCCCCTTGCTGACTGCTCTAATGTGTGATGAATGGGAAAAGGACAGCTAAAGTTTGAGCTTAGAAGGACTTTAACACCAAAGTTTGAAATTTATTTAAGCATGTATTGCAGCCCTAGAATGCATTTGTTTGTTGAGTTTTGTTATGTTTTGTGTGTGTGTGTGTGTGTGTGTGTGTGTCTTCTTAGCTGGAAACAGATGATCAACAGCTGCAATTCACATAATAATAAATTAATAACCATGATTCTGGTGCATTCCAAAAGCTATAATAAAATGGTGTCCAATGAGAAACAGCCATATCACAAATGCTTGCTTTCTGGAACACACAGGTTCCTGTTTTCTCACATGTAATTAAATAAGCAGTCATTCTTTCTTCAGTTTATACATTGGTAATAGGGAGGCTGTCAGGTTACAAATAATCTTTTCTAAAAAGTCTTTAAACTGGTCTGTTACTAATAATGCCATGATATCCCACTGAGATAGAAATGGTTTTTTTGCAAATTGAATGTGGCTTACTCCAAGTTTGTAACTTGTTTTATGCTCATGTAAGCAGGGTCTCCCCTGCTGAGCTGGCTGGGAGGAGAGGGGGGGGGAGGAGAAGTGGAACAGGCGTCAGGCTTATACATGAGCACACTCATCCTGCATTGGTGTTCAGCATGATAGGACTGTTTTGCCCAAATGATCCCATTGGCTGGTGTTGGGTTACAATTCACAATAGTATTAAGTGCAGGAGTAATGAAATATTGTTCCCTTTATTGTATGAGCAAAGGGCAGCAGAACTGTGCTCCGCCTATTCTAATGGAAGGGTAACTATCATCTAAGTGGAACCAGCTAAGCATGGGACCTGGATACCAGAGCCCTGCGTGGGGACGGGGATTATGGCCCGGAATTGAGGGCTCTGCCTAAAAATCCCAGGCCTGGTTTAACCTCCCTCTCCCACTGTTCAAAGATAGAGCTAAGGTTACATTAGAACCTACTGTTGTTTAAGGTTTAAGCTCTCACTAGAGCTGAAATCATCTCCTGTGGTTCCTTCAGCCCTGGGGTTCATCCACCCACTGGGTGCATCTACACTTGTAAATTAAGTCGACTTAAGCTTGCTTAAGTCGACTTAATTTACTCTGTGTCTACACTACACTTTCCTTAAGTCGACTTAAGCAGCTGCTTAAGTCGACTTAAGGAAAAATTAAGTCGACTTTGTTAAACCTACTTTTAAGTCAACTTTCTGCTTAAGTCGACTTTCTAAAGTTGACTTAAGCCAGTGTAGACATGGAGTAGCCCTAAGTCGACTCTAAGTCGACTTAGGGCTCGCCAGGACTTCCCCCCCTGCCAGGGTGGCTGGCACAGGGAGAGCCTGGCATGCCTCCCCACAGGCAGGGCAGAGCCCTCCCACCCTGCCCCTATGCCCTGCCAGGATCCCTGTCCCCCTTTGCCCCATTGTACCCAGGTACATGATAGGCTTTACAGAAATCTCGCAGGTGTTGAGGAAATAAGGTAATATAGGAAGTAATGCTTAAGAAAGCATAAGACAAATGATACAAAAGACGGTAGCTGTCAGGAATTTGCAGCAAAGCCAATTGCCTGACTGGCTACAGTGCTTGATTGCTTGGAAGGGTCAGCAGAGCAGTTCTTTAAACCTTGTAGCAACAGTTCAGTGGCTATTCAAAGCATTTCACCACAGCCTGCTTGTTCTCTGCCTGGCTCTGCTGCAGACCCAGATTCCTGGCATTAGCTTTCTCAGCCACCTGATGAATTTGCAGTCATCAGAAAGGTCATAGAGGACACCCAGGTAGCAGAAAAGGAAAGAACGGGGTGTACGGGCACGTTCTAAACACCATCTAATGTACTGCATTCCAGTGCATTCCAATGTCGCCCAAGGCCATGCCCATGAATGGACCCCTGAACGCATTTCAACTACTTCTACAAGGAAAGACTGATGGTTGACAGGTAGCACTGTACACCGTGGAAATACCACCTAATAGGTTGCTAGGAAGATGACAGATGAAGGTGTGAATGTGCTGTATAGTGTACACCAACCTCTGCATTTCACAGGTGACATCTACAATACATTAAGTTAAAAGTTATCAAGTAAACCTTCATTTCTAGTGGGAATCAAACTCACAAAGTACACTCCTGGCCTCGCTGCAGTTGGCACAGAATTCTTTGCCACCATCAAAGCCATGGCACGACATGAGATATCAAAGATTTCTTTGTATATTTCCTCACTGCTGCTTTTGCAGATGCTCCCTATTATTTTTTATGGTAATTGGTACATACTTTCTGTAGCCATTTTCAATCTGCTACATATGCGTGGACCACTTTTCTTTACTGTCTTGGTTTCAAGCCACTCATCTAGCAAGTCACTGCTATGCCTGGTTCAATTTATACTTATACCACCACATGGTCCCAATGACAGCATCATTTCAGTAAATTATAGTGAGGCCCACAAGGGGAAACAGAATGAAGCTAGGGCCATGCCTTGGCTGGATTCGGTGGGATGCACACTTCTTTTCATAGAGAAACCCTTCATCTTTGGCACATCTCCTCTCTAGCTCCCCAAATCCATGGATCTTGGACCACCCACAGAGAGCACAGCTGGTTTCCCTTCTGTTACTACACAGCTCCTGAAGAGATACATTATTCAGTCGACTTAATAAGGTCGACTTAAAGTCGACCTTATTAAGTTGACGTAACAAAAGCTGACTTAACTTTTCTAGTGTAGACATAGCCCCTTTTTGACCTTATTAAGTCGATTTAATAAGGTTGATTTAGACGCTAATCCCCATCCACACTGGCTTAAATTGACCTAATAAGGTCAATTTAAGCGTTAAGTCGACCTGAAATGAGGTATTATTAAGTTGACTTAACTTTTCCTTAAGTCAACTTAAGGAAATGCTTAAGTCGACTTAAGGAAAGCCCAGTGTGGACGCGGAGTCGTTTAGGTTGACTGAAGACTCCTTAACTCGACCTAACTTGTAACTGTAGACACACCCAGGAAGATTGGGGATCATTGTATGGAAAGGAAGTTACTGATGGTTGAAGCAGCAGCAACTTACAAACCCTTTCAGGTCCCTGAACAGCAAGCTTTGTACGGCAGCAGCTTTCCAGCTCTGTTTTCCCAGAACCACAGAGCCTCTTCCCTATGTGAGGTATTTCTCTAAAGTCTAAATCCCAGTCACTTTTCCTCATCTTCTTGTAGGTTAGAAGCCTGATTGCTGCATTTTGCCACCTACCATGCTATGGTGCAATGGATAGCGTGAGGCCCAAGGGGAGAGGTAGTTATGAATTGGAATGTTAGATGAAAATCAAAAGAGCTTCTAGTCCTGTGTTCAGTAGCCTGTATTTCAGAGGGAGATAACAAGGTCTGTCTGGTAACTGTGCTTATGATTAATCTGAGTTTTAAGCTGAACAGTACATAGAAATTTCCAGCAAAAGAGTGCCCACAAACATCATGGCCTAAAACCTGTGATCTTGTCAGATTTAATAAATTAAGCAGGCTTGAGCCTGATTAGGTACTTCATTTTGAGACTTTCAAGAGTATCTGTCAGAAGTGCATTAGGACAAGGATGCTAATGATTCACTAAGTGTCATTCTTCCATCTGCGTCAGTAATGAACAAATGCAACTGAATAGTGAGGAATGGCTGCTGCTATTAGTGCTGCAGAAGAGATATAAAACCAACCACCTCTTGGTGACTGATTCTGATCTTAAGGACAAGCCTGAGTGACTCTCCTGAAACAGTCTTTGGAGATAATGGATTAGTTAAAATTTACACTCTTATTGCCGAGAGCAGAATATGGTCCATTATCATTAAAAGATCCCATTGCATTGTCCACAAGTGAAGAGGGATTAACACTGGTGTGTTGGCCAGATTCAGGTTCATTTATTGTATCCACCTACAGAAACCTCTCAAGTAATTTCAAACAGAAAAATTTACTTTACTTTCCCTTCTAAATATTGTTTTACAATGGTGATGGTGAAGAATAGAGGCCATCTTCCCTCATAAAATTTGAACAGTGAATGCATAAACTCTACATAATACGTTGGAAAGCAGTTTTAGCTTCTCTACATAAATTGGGGTGTTGTTATATTATAATATTACTGCACATTCTGGAGCATTTTTTCAGTATTCACTAAGAATTAATCCAATCTACTGAAAAATCAACATCTAGGAACTTAATCCCATGCACCAATATATAGTTGTTTTTCAGATAACTGTTTATTTTTGGCTTGCAGTAAGGCTGTTTTGGCTAGCACCTCTGGAGGCAAAGATTTCCAGACATTGACTGCCCTGTGACAAACCCCTCTTCAGAGATTTGCTCTGTGCAATTTGATCACTGGGAAGAGAAACTGGACTCTGCAGTCTCTTTATATAATACTTGGGGTTAGAAGGAGAAACTGAATCAAGATATTAAAAAAGCCCATTTATTTGTAAATAAAAACTAGTCTGTGTACAGTATCTCTCACATACCCCTCTCTAAAATGCCTCTCATTTTTGCTACCTGAAATGCTTTGAGGATTTGAATAGACCCCCCACTTTACGTGGCATGAAAGTGGAAGCCTCTTCGGTCATTCAGACAACTGGAGATCTCAGGGCTTGGCCTAGTTCTGAATTTCTAATTGTCTCCTTTCATTTTTCTGCCTCATTCTTGTCACTATCAGTGGAGCTGGAGCTTTGAAATGCCTGCATCCACATTAGTTTAGGATTGCTTCCAGGTTGTTTGGAATTCAAGCTTGGAACTTGATGCAGACAGAAAGCCACATAATATAGAGCTATGAGAACTTGGGAAAACCTGCTTGGCAAGCTAACTCACTTCCCATACCCTTCTGCTTTAAAAAAAAATCATGTGTGTGTATTTATATATTTAAAAAATCCTAAATTCACCAAGATTTTGAATCTCGCATGAGTTTGATTAAAGTAATTGGGGAATTTTAAACTGAAGAAAAAAATTAGGGCAGCAAGAAAAAACATGCTGTTTTGTTAATTATGCTGTGGACTTTTTCCTCTAATGGATTTTCCCTCAGCCCACCCTAAGCACAGCAACTGGCAAGCAGTGAGTTCTACAGATGGATCAGAAGTGGTATACCCTACATAGCTGGCACACAGCTATTTGAGCTTGTGTGTGCCAGCTAGACTGATTCTGGGGGAGATCCCATGCAGTTGCTGTGTGGGAAAAGGGAAGAAAGAAGTCCATTGGCACTAGTAATCCTTCACAACAGGCTCAGAGCTTGAGCCAAAGAGATTCTACTCATTTCATGTTCCGTTCTCAACATGGCAACAGGCTCACTGCCTCAGGAGGAGCTTGCATGCAGTTTTGTTGTAGCCAAGTTGGTCCCGGGATATTAGACAGACAAAAAGGGTGAAGTAAAAGACTTTTACCTCACCCATATTGTCTCTCAGGACAAGCTTGTGTTTTATTCTCCCAGTAAATTTTAGCTGTTTAATTTTCCCTGTGTAGCCTTTCTCACAAAAGGGAAGAGACAGGACTCAGCAGCAGATAATGTTAAAGGCATTCTTTGTATAGGCTGCTGGGTACACTCAGGCTCTGTAATTCCCTGGCTCACTAGCTCTTAGGCTGCCTGATGCTGAAAGATTCTGTGGCATTCAAAGGAAACCGAAGGGGCTTAGCATCTCAGGGCCACACTGAGGAACCCAGCTTGTGAGATATAGTACAACGCACTCTATTTCTAAGTCCTGTCCCATTGCTGACTACAGTACAGATCCATTTCTCTTTTTGGGTTTCTTACCTTTATTTGTCTTGATATCTTTGATGTTTTTATGTTGGTGGGTTGTTTTTTTAATTTGTTTTGTTTTTCTTATATTTTTTGTGTTTTGCAAGGAAAGGATTTAAATGATGTATAAGGGCTGGTATCAGAACAGTGTTCATTATGACTGTGTTGAAGGATAGCTTTTGCAAGCAGTTTTCCCTGAGTGACATGGACAAATATTTTTTTATCTGATTGAAATGGGTCCTCCATTTGGTCTCAGGAACCTGAACACAGGGGAGTAGTCAAATTATCTGAGGCTGAGGCCTTGTCTATACTGAAAATGCTGTGTCGGTTTCCATGGATTGATGCAGTGGGATACATTGAGCATCCAGTGGAGACCTGCTCAATCAATCCTGGAAGGGCTCTCCGTTCGACACAGTAATTCCACCCTCCAGAAAAGAGTAATTCTGCGTTGAATGGAGGGCATTTCCATCAGTGCAGCCCAGTGAAGACACCATACTAAGGGTGCGTCTACACTGGCAGTTTAGGTCAACTTAAGGAGGCTTAAATCGACCTAAACAAAGCTATGTCCACACTGGGCTTTTATTAAGTTGAGTTAAGCATTTCCTGAAGTCGACTTAATAACACCTCATTTTAGGTCGACTTAAGCCTTAAGTCAACTCCTTAAGTTGACTTAAAGACAGTGTGGACGGGGATTAGCGTTTAAGTCAACCTTATTAAATTGACTAAAAGCGTTAAGTCAACTTAATAAGGTCGACAAGGGGCTATGTCTACACTAGAAAAGTTAAGTTGATTTTGTTACGTCAACTTAATAAGGTCGACTTTAAGTCGACTTAAATTCAACCTTATTAAGTTGACTTAACAAAATCAACTTAACTTTTCTAGTGTAGACATAGCCTAAGAGAGGGTAAGTCAGTCAATGGGAGAGATGCATTCTACAGCATGTAAGATTCCATCGACCCAGCACAGCAGTATAGACCAGGCCTGAATCTGAGTAACTCACATGGTTGGGGGAAGAAAGGCAGAGCTGTAGCAGGAGAAAGCAATCAGCAGGAAAGTGTAAACTATCTCAACTTTCCAATGAGTTAATTGCTCTATATTTATGTCACTCTATCACACATCCAACGTTCCATCATCTCCTTCTAGTTCTCAGATTATGGCTACATAGATTCATGGGCTCCAACTCAGGACTTCCCTATATTCTTTCTGTGCTGGTGGAACCGTATAGGGGGCTACAAAGCTGTCAGGTCTCTCCAACAGAGACTAAGTGTAGAGCAGGTTTGCCATAGTGGTAAGCAATTTTCATTAGGTTAACTGCAGTTACACTGGTCTGCTGCCATGATTCAGAGAGAAGCATTTCAGCAAAATTTAAATTAGAGAAGTCCCTGAGATTCTTCCAAGGACTGCAGTCCAGTATCTGGCTAGTCCCTAAACCCAAGAGGAGCAAAAGCAACAGAACCCACCTTTCTCTTCTACCTCTCTGAGTGTAAGAATGGAGGAAGTGAAAACTGGGTCCCCAGTCTTGAACATCTCCTTGAGATTCATTATGGGGACTGTCACAACTACTGGTACTACCATTTTTAATATGTGCTGCAAGTTCTTGTTATAATTACAATAGTCATTATTAGTCTTTTGTCTATTGGAAAGGTAAAGGATGCACATTAGGCCATATTTATACATATAGTACTGTAGTGGCCCAGCTGTACTGATACATCTAAGGTGCTGCAGCCCATCTGGTGTAGACACCCATCAGCATAAAAAATCCCCCTCCATGAGTGGCAGAAGGTATGTGGACAGAAGCTTGCCTGCTGACATAACACTGTACGAATGAGTGCTTATGTTGGTGCAACTTATGTAGCTTGGGTGGTGGACTGTTCACACCCCTGAGTAAAATAATTGTAGGCTGTCGTGTAGACGTAGCCTTAGTTTTTTGCAGTAATCTCACTAATTCAGCATGGCATAGTGCAATCCTAAAACATAGATCTCTCTTTTGTGGGTTTTAGATACGAGAAACACAGCACCTAGCCTTAGTGACGCCTGCAGAATCAAAGTTGAAAAGGGGCCACACATCACATACTGACAGTTAGGATTCCTGCCTATCATTGGGGTGTGGTGTTTTTACTTTCCTGTACTGAGTCTCTGCTTATTTTTAGCAAGTGTCCTGCTGAATAGTTCCCCAACACCATTGAATACAACAAGATGCCAGGGCTGAAGTGGAACAGCTAGACTTAGTGAGCTGTTACTTTTATCTGGAGGTATATTCTTACCAAAATCTGTTCCCCAGAGTCTAAAATTTGGTGTAAAATTAATTAATCCTCTTGCCCCCATACATGCAAAGATAACCTCTAAAAGATGAAATAAGTATAAACTGATGCTGTCCACCTCTCTGCTAATTGCTTGTAACAAGAGCTCTTCATGGGGTATTAACCCTGAACCCTAATGATTACTTACAAGAACAGCTCTGTTAGCTTTTCCACTGCATGAAAGAGGTAGATTATCACATCATAAAGATCTCTGGTGAGTGTGTTTCACATTGGTGTCTCTGGTAGGTGAAGCTTGGAAGACCGTTACTGTATTTTTCCCAGTTCAATTCCTGTAGTAAAGCAGCTGTCCTGCTCATCTCATTTTGAGTTAGTTCCATTTACACAGAATGAAATAAGAAGTGATCTTAGGCTCAAAGCATTTGTTGTTCAGTATACTTTTTAATAGCTATTTTTCCTTTCTGAGTGCCTTTGCTTCTGCTGATGTGGTTCTATCCAGGACAGGAAATGGAAGTGACAAAATATGATTAAGAGCAAAGCCTCCTTATATTTTGGAACAAAATGGAAAATGGAGCAGTTCCCAGCTCACTTGGTTAATCAGAACTATCCTGATAGTGAAGGGCAAGATGGCTTAAGACAGGCTGGCATGGGTTTGGAAAATTGGTGTGGCACACACTACTATTCCTTTCAAAAGGAGCAGAACAAACCTCTAGTTAGCATGTGCTGGTAATTAGAGCTAATAGACATATTAACAAGCCACCTCAACCCCTGGAATTAAGTGCTAAGTAGCAATCATGCCCTGCTCTGTAGATGAACAGGAGGGGAAAGAGAAAAGGCTCTTTCCTTCTCCAGAGAACTATGCTACAGAAACCAGAATGTAACTCCAAGCTGAGATGCAAATGGCTCAGGTAAAAATGCAAACATCTAAGTACTTGTAGGACCCAAACCAAGTCTCTGTATCTTTCAAGGTTTGTCCGTTGCTAAAGCACAGCATCTCTTTTGTGTCTTGTGAGGTGTTTTTTTGTTTTTTTCATTTGCTTTATGCTTAGCCTTGTCTTGAACCACTTTGCTTTGCTCCAGGCACCAAATCAAGTGGCTCTCTCCTCTTCGTAACTGATCTCAGAGACAACAAATCAAATCCTCAAAAAATGGCATATCAGTGCCTCCAATACTTTTTAGAAACAAAATATAAACTTTAAATGCTAGGGGCAAACACTCTCTCCTCTGTCCTTTGGGAAAGTTTGGGGAGTATTTTTTTTTTTTTTAAAGTAAATCTCCATTAGATATGAAGATAAAGAGAAACAGATGCACTCAAACTGTGTAAAATAATGGGTGTATAAATGTGACAGCTAACAGGTAAGAATTCTAGCAAAGGAAGTGCCTGGCCTAACTGTTTAAGAAGAACATTCAGATATTATTGGAGCCCCAATTTCACCTTCCCTCTAGTCATGGAAGTACATCCAGAAAACATGTATTTAAAAGTCCTCTTCAGGGGTTTAATTCACTTTTGCACTCTCTGCTCTCTTATACTCTTAAACCATAATTCAGAGTCCATCAAAGCAAGGCCTTCCACTGATTTCAATTGACTCTAAGTCAGGCCCTTTCATATATGAATGTGTCTACACTGCAGCTGAGAGTTTGTCTCCTAGTCTAGATAAATGAACTTGTGCTATTTCCACTTGAGTGAGTGAGCCAAAAATAGCAGTGCATAAGCTGTGGCATAGGTGGGAGACAAGCTAGCCATCCCAGCTGAGACCCTAAGGGCTCAAGTTCATACTTTTATTTCTAGGCTGGTAGCTTGAGAGGGTTAACGTAAATCTGTTTATCTGGGCTTGAATGCTTGTTCCCAGCTGTGTGACCTTATGTTGGCCTCAGAGCCATTCTTTAGCCACAGAATGAGATCAAGACACAGTGATCTCACCCTGAATGTTAATTTGTACTGGAGTAGCTCACTTAGCTCTTGGTTTTGGTCAAATCTGAATTACCTGCTGGATTGGTTTTGTACATTTAGATTTGATTTTTTTTCCCCCCAAGCTTAGCTCTTTGCCCCACATAAATCTAGGCTTGTTGAGGAGACATGCAGAAGAATATGAATATAGGTAATGGCGTTCACAAGTCTTGGGAGGTGGTTTACCTCATTCATGACTGGTTAGCATGCTCTTCTGGGTGTAATTGTAGGAAATACTAGCAGTCTGCTGGTGGCAGTTTTAATTCCTACATGGTATCCCACAGCAAAATAGTATCTTTGCGCTTCACTACATTTTTACCAGCACTGCTTAATGATACTGGTGTCTTCTTACAAAAGAAAACGTTCTCAGACAGATCTTCAGATTATGAAAATTGGTGCTGCGTCACTGATTTCAATAGAGCTACATCAAATTATGCTGATTGAGGATCTCTCCCTGCATTTAGTCATTCAAATTGTGGCGACACCTATGATGAACTGTGTATTTCTAAGCCCTGGGAGCTCAATTGGGCCTCAAAATAGGGCATGAGGCATGCAAAGTGTTAATCTGCCATATCCTGTGTGCTTGATCAAGGGCCAGATTAGTCCTGTTGCTGGTGCTGCCTTCCTGGGGGGGGGGGAAGCAGGAGGGCTGCAGGGATCGAGGAGTGGATGGGAAGCTAACATCCATCTTCCTGAGATTACACCTTATTGAATGGGTGTATGTGTGTATGTTTTGGCTGGCTGGCCCTTTAAAGAGATTTGGGTTCCACCATGTCTCTTTAATCTACTAGTTAACTACCACATGAAACAGAGCTGGTGACTCAGTTACAACTAGTGATCCTAGCTGTGAAAACATCAGGGATGACTACATAGGGAGCAGAAGAGTCTGGATGGATGGACGGACAAAAGGAGATTTCCCTTTCTTGCAGTGAATCCGAGATGGAGAGGGAACACATGAGGCCCTGAGATAGGGTCTGTAAAAAGAATGGAAGTTCCTGGAAGAAGCTACTAGCCTTCCAGGAGACAGACAGAAAACCTGGTGGGAGGAAAAGACTCCAAAGGAGAAAAAAACTAGTCAGGCATTGTTTGGACAAAGAAAAAACTCTTAAGTTTGTGGGTGTGGGGTGACGAGCAGGAAACTTCTGCAGAATCCAAGAAGAACTTGGATTTTCTTTTTGGATTCTTTAGTTGGTCTCTTGTTACCCCAGAAGGGGACAAAAGAAGAAAGAGGTGACCAGGTTGGAGGGCAGGGCCACAAAAGTTGCAGCCAATAAGACTTCATGAAGTCAAAGAAGTGATCAGCAGGGCGTACTAGAGACATAAAAACTTGCAATGCTGCACTCAGAAGGGAAGGATATTATGGAAGCAATTAGAATTGCTTATAATGTAGGTGTGGGGGGTTTGTGAGGTGGAAGTGTTATGTCTCAGGCAGATAAAGGAAGAGCAGTTGGGTGCAGTGGCCTTACCTGGGAAGCATTTGCTCGAGGTGCAATCCCTCTAGGAACTCACGGGTTTTGTGTATCTCTGCATTGTCTCCGGCTGCTGGCCTGTGGCCGAAAGCCAAAACTCTGTCCATGACGGTTAAGGCAGCCATAAAGATTGCTTTTGCACCCCAAAGCTTACAGTCTAGAAGAAAGACACATGCTGGGGTTGTGGGTGCCAGTTCAAGATCCTGGCACCTTAGTAGACAAGAAAAGATGCACTGGAAAATCTATAGACAATGTGAATAATGACAGATTAGGTGCTAGGAAAGAACAGCCTGGATTCCACACCTGTTCAACTCTGGATTTTTAAAGCTTGCTTTATTTTTATTTTTATTTTTTTACAGTTGAAAATATCCAAACTTTTCACGATCTTCACCTTCCCTACCGGTCCTAAGGAAATGTATTTGGAGGACATCAAAGGAGCTCTGCCTTTTCTTACATGTCATATTACTAAATGGGGACATATATCAATTTTATCAAGTAAACTGTTGCTGGAAAAGTGATCGCCCCTGGATCTTCATTTAAGTCTATTCAAATTACACTTTAAGTTTTACTATTTCCTTTAGGTGGTTCCTGTTGAGCATAAAAATAAGACTTTATCATTCATTAAGCTGCCATTTTGTTTTATTAATATTTTTCATATTAGTTGTAAACACTTGTGATAGAGATCACTTGGTTTGTATTTGTTATTATAAGGCTACAGAATGTATTGACTCACGGGATGAGATTCATTTTTTCATTCATTTAATCACTGAGGGGGATTCCAAAAGATTTTTGATATCTCATCTTCTTGTTTTAACGTATACAGAGAACTATACTGTTTCTTTAAAAAATATTCTCTGCTTTAACCGTTAATTTAACCGCCTACATAGGAGTATATCGTTTCATTTACTGTTATCTATTTTTATTCTCACTGGGGATTAGATAAACAGCTAGCAGTATTACCAGCTGTCCTTTTTTGCATCACTATTTGAAAACTATGTAGACCACAAAGAACATAATTACAAAAACAAATCGCTGGTCCAACTGTTCTGTTAATAAGGAGAGACCTCTTGCAAGTTCTGAAAGTTAAAAAGACCATCTTATTCTTCAGTTTTTGTTAAACTGAGGTTGTAGACAGTAGATATAATTACAGTTTTTTCTCTTTTTTTAAAAGGCTACAGGTTACCTGAAGTAATTTGTATATTACTCTTCACTGTAAGGCCAAATCATTTTTCTCAAAGGAAAGCTTTACATGGGGGCGAGGGGCACTCTAGAAATGTTTTGCATTAGCACAAAAATTATGTTCATGTACTAAGATGTTTAAGCTCCGTAGTTGTCTCCAGCCATCTGCACTGCTGGTAGCACTAAATCAGTTGGTTGCATAGGAAAGCCAATGTAATTTATCTGTCAGGCAATATTTCATTTAAAACATATTTCTGTAAAAAATGAAATACTTAAAGACACCCACTTTCCTACTTGAGTTTGATGTTTTCCATTACTACATGGGTAAAATTGTCTCTGTGCACTGGGGCTCTTGTGTTAAGAAAGGAGTTTCAATTTGCATTATGTAAATAGCCAATTATGTGTGTTTGAAAGCAAAGGATATTGTTTTGTTATGATGTTTTCCCTAGCCCTTCTCTCAAGTGTGTGTGTGTGTGTGTGTGTGTGTGTGTGTGTGTGTGTGTGTGCATGTGCGCTCTTCTCTCAAGTGTGTGTAAATAAATAGAGTAAATAGAGAGCGAGTAAGAATGAAGATCGGATGGGACTTTCCATTGCAATTCTATGACAAAACATGAGCACATTATCCAAATTAAGTATTTGGAAGCCAGGGTATAGTTTCATATCCTCATATGGAGAGCTAGGAGTGCTTTATGAAGCTTGAGTTTAATGTTTGGTTCAGATTTATGCTATGAAGTCTAGAAATACCTTGTACTATTTTTTTGTTCTCCATGATCTAGTAGAACTATGCTAAAAGAGAGCATGGCAACAGCATATGTACCTTAAATGTTCATGGTCCCAATTGCTTAAGCAGAAAAGCTGAGCTGGAAGGAGAAATAAGATTTTGCCCTACTTCTAACATTTTGTAAGGGGTAGCGTTGTTAAAAACAAAATTTCAGTAAATAAACTAACCATACGTTGCTGCATTTAATATAAGAAGCTAAATCCCTATGTGATTTCTCCAGACTCTGGACCTGATTAATGTCATACCACTTTGACTGAATTTATGTTCAAGGAAAGTGCAGCATGTACTTCCTTTCCAAACAGAAACAATATGTGCAGGCTTCTTTCCCTACCTGTAGCATATGCCACAGGGATGAAGAGAAATAACAGTGAAACAGAACTTGGCTTGAGACACAGAACTATAGAACATTAGGGTTATTCCTCTTCAGAGAAAACTTTTCCGCTCTTCTTCTAGGTAGATTGGCTGAACATGTGGAGCCTGATTCTGATTTCACTAATTTCAGTTTTATACTGTTTTAACTTAACTTAAAATTACTGTTACTATTAACTTAACAGTAACTTAACTTAACTGTTTTAACTTAAATTTACTTCAGTAGGGATTGATCCTGATTTACACATCAAACTCAAACCTTTCATATCTTGGAAGGCATAAAGTAGTCTTAGCTGGAACAATGATCTGGCCCTTTGTTTCTGTACAAACCCTGAAGCATATTTTGCATCATAAAATTTATATTAGGCTGGAATGATTTTCATTTGTTTTTCTAAGGTACAAAACTGACAGAACCCTCACTCTATATTATAAGTAATTCTACTCTGATATGGATTAATTCAGAACAAAATGTAATACAAGCAATTGGGGAAATAGAATATCCATTCGCTGATAAGAAGGCTGAAGTCACTTGAGCCTGCCACATCTTTTTACATCAAACACTTGCTATCCAAATTGACCTGACCACAATATAATTGATAACATAATCATATACAACAACAACTCAAAAAAAAAATTCTCAAACTAGTATGTGTTAGCAATTTTGTTACTGACAACCTAAGAGCAATTTTTTTCAGAGATGGAAAATATTTATATTTGTTGTGAGCTTAATAAACACAATTGCACATAAATATGTAATAAATGCATTGTATGTACTATGGATGAAATCCTGGGCTTCTTGAGGACAATGCAACTGGGATTTCATCCTCTATGCTTAAAATATTACAAAAATGGCCAATTTCTATAACTAATAAGAATTTAATATGCACCACCAATAAATTTGAATACATGATGATGATTTAAGTTTACAGAGTACTTTTCATCCAGAAAAATACCAAATCACTTTACAAAGTATTTATATTGGGGTATGCAGTCGTCTCTTGGAATTTATTTTTATTTGTCTTGTACTATGCATAAGAAATCAGCACATCACAAAAATTGCATTGCTATAAATCAATCTTCAGGGCTCTCCCAATATTGATGACTGATGCTAGTAACAGTCCTCCAATTATATAGTCCTCTACTATGTGTCATCACAGGGTCTGCTCAATGTCTGTGGGGTGGAGTACTGCAGATCTCATAGTTTTGCATAGCAATATTACAAAGCACTTTAAGATGCAAACAGGCAGGGACCATACCCATTGAAAATGCTAGCAGAAACTGATAGAGGCAGGGTATAATTACTAGCTTTGAGCCTGAACCTGTAACACAGCTCTGATCCGCATAAAACTTGGGTGTAATTTAATCCAGATCTGAATTTGTAATTTGGGCATCTAGGCATATATAACACTGGATCCAAACATCACAAAACTTTAAGAAAGCTGCTTACAAATTTGTGTTTTTCAGCTAAGCCCCCTCCCCCCCCCTTTTAAAATGCCCAAATAAAAGTTTGGCCAGGACACTGCCACTAATGGGCCTATTCTCACAGCTAATCAGGACTTCTGTTGTTTTACAGCAGATCAAAAACATGTCCCCTCCACATATAGTGTCTTCTACATGTGCCTTGTAGCATGGATACACTACTCGCTCAGTGAGAAAGTGCATTACTTCTTGAATTACTAACACCACTTCTGATAGCACTTAGCTTTTCCTGGGAGGTCTCATATCAGAGTACCAACCAGAACCAACTTTGTTTATCTTATAAAACTAGATGACAGCCCAAGGGGGCATGGCTGCAGGCAGCATTTTGAGTTTCCTTTCTCCATTAGATTCTCGGATTGTACACCCCCTCCATGAACTTTTTTAGTTCTCAGAGTTCTGGCTGTATTGGATGATGCACATATTACCTGTTCAAAAACACAATCAGAACCTTCATGTATTTTTTAAGAAGTGTAAAAATTTTCTTGGATTTAAAATTTCCATTTCACTCCTAAAGGTGTTCCCTCCTGGTAAGGATTGAGGCACAGGCTAATGTAGGCAAACTTATACTGCCTCCACTAAGACTGCACCTGCCGTACCAATAGATGGGCCAGAGTCTCAACTAATGTAAATTAGCATCTCTTCATTGAAATCACTGTAGCTGTGATAATTTCCACCAGCTGGGGATCTGGTCTAAATGACTTTAGTTTCAAGGGCTTTCCTAGCATTTTTCATTACTTCCACTTTGTTTATATATAAGATGCAATTTTTGTGTGTAATGTCCACAAAGTCATTTAATCCATTTCTATACATTCTGCCACATCCATGGGGATACATACATATGAAGTAGATGTCAGCTTGTCAGAAACACAGCTGGCTTCCACCCTAGTACAAAGACATTACTGAAAAGCAAGTTCAGTGTGAAGAAGAGTGATGGAGGTAGTGCCCTCTGCTCTGTGGTATAACAATTTAACAAAACTTTGCATATCATTCTACTCCTGTGTCCCTTTGAGAAGGCCAAGCAAAAGATGAGAATACATGGTGTTGGACCCAGCCTAATCAACCCTCTTATTTGCTTGCTGAGGAATAATAGGTGACTTATAAAATAGTACTTTGAACCTCGCTTCTCAGGGCTTTAGGGGTACAGCATCAGGACCTTGATGAAAGAAAACCCTTGTATAAAAATGTACACTAACAGATAAGAGTATTGTACTGCTATATTTTTTTTTTTTTTTTTTTTTTTTTTTTTTTAAGCTCCCTGATTCAAAGACACTATGCTTCATTTTTTTTCCCTGGGGTGAGGTTGACCTAGAACATAACAGAAAGATTCTTTTGGAAAAGACTGCCAAGTGCATGTCAGAAATAATTATTCAGAAAGATAAAGTCCATCAACAATAAAGAACAAATAGAAAAGTGTGAAAAGAACTACACTTCTGGGAAAACTCTACAGTCCAAAAGGGAGGGTGGAAATAACAGGCTACCTACCCCCTTGATCTTAATTATTAAATCAATAAATTACATAAAACCCCCTTACCTCTTTTCCTCATATTTCTCTCTCACCCTCATCACCACAGTATTTGAGTGCCTTATTAAGAAAAGCTTTTTTGGAAAATAAAATGCCATTGGAATATATGAGTATTAGACACTACATGTAGACCATGATGACTTCAAAGAGATTGTTCTGGTCTATTGTGCAAATACATATTTACAGAGGTTTGAAAAACAGATCATGCAAATATGTATTCAGGGACTTTTAAAAATGCACATTATTGACCTGACAGATCATAAAGGCTCCTTTGAAACCATTATGGGCTAGAGTATCACTGTAAATACTTATTTAGACTATTTAAAAAAAAAAAATCTGTGATGGTATGTTCAGTGAAATCCTCAAGTAAATACATTTTGTATGTACATGCTCCCTCCCCCATATATAAAAATTGGCTGAACCCAATTCAGGTTGTTGTTGCTTTGTTTTGCTATGTATAACTATTATGGAAGTAGTCATTTAATTATATAGTTTACATTTAATTACCCAGGATTTTCATAGTAAATACCATTTGATGTGACTCCAGCAGTGACATTATATAAAGGCCTAGGAGATGCTTAACCACCTCAACAACCATTAATATATATCAAGGCATCTCACAAGCTCAAGCCATAAATGTAGAGTGAAACATGTATGCTTTCCCACCACGTATCTAGACATATTGGACTGTTTGGTAATATAATTAGAGATGGGCTATAGCAGGGAGTAGTCAGCTCTGGATGCAGAGACAATTTAGACATGGGCCTAAAACACGAGAATGATTTTGAGACTGATTCACAGCTAGAATTTAGGTAAGAGGAAACTACCCTTCTGGAAAAACTCTACAGTCCAATAAAGAAGTGTGGAAATAATACCTGTCATTCCCAGATGGAGGCAACATACCTGGGCTAGTTCTCATTGGCTATGTCTCCACTAGAAAAAGTTAGGTCGATTTTATTAAGTTGACCTAATGTCGACCTTATTAAGTTGACTTAACAAAGTGGTTACCTGAACGGGGACTTAGTAAGTCGACCTAACTGCCTTTAAGTTGACTTAATAAAGTCAACTTAAGGGTTAATCCATGTCCACACTGTGCTTAAATTGACCTAAGGACTCAATTTAAGGGTTAATCCATGTGCTTAAGTTGACCTAAGGAGTCAACTTAAGGGTTAGGTCGACCTAGATGGCGGTTCTTACTAAGTCAACTTAAGCTTTCATTAAGTCGACTTAAAGAAAGCCTGGTGTGGACCTGGACTAATTAAGTTAGGTCAACTTAAGCCTCCTTAAGTCGACCTAACTTGCAAGAGTCGACATACCCATTGAGCTCACACGCTAAAAATAGAGTGTTGCTGCAATGGCTCAAGCAGCAGTGGCTAGCCACTCCTAAGTACAGCCTAGCATCTCTAACTAGTGTATACTGGGCGTAGCTCACCATTTGCACTGCCTCAGCTACCCTCTATTTTTAGTGCATGAGCTCAATGGAAGCTAGCAAGGCTACATCCTCAATGTAGGACTTGCATACCCTCAAAATGTAGACGTACCTGAAGACACCAATCTAAGACTTCAATTCTAAGAGAATCCTCATCATTGAAATCACTGGGGATCTGTGCAGGCACAAGAGTGTGCAACAGTTCTTTTTTTGCAGGCTTGTGGCTTGAGCAAGCTGTGTGTTCATGTGAAGCTGTACTTGTCAGTTTTTCGCACTGTCTGTCCAGTATGTCCAGACATTGGATGTAGCTGCATTACATTGAGTGGGACAGGCATTAGGTTTTAACTGTTTCTGGAATATTCTGCAGAAAATCCTATGATCTTGTTCAAAACATGCTGTTCTTGGCTCATTTTCAGAGATCATAGCAAGAGACCAATAGCAGCAAAGTGTGGAGTTAATCTACGAATTAGAAATCATGCAGTGAAACTTCTTCCCCCTGGACATGCCAAAGGGATTTTTTGAACATTCTCAGGAGAAGTGTCATTTGCTTAAGGGACACAGTGAATTGGGATCTCTGACCTTCATCAATGAATTAGGGGATGGACAGACAATCCATCCAAACTTAGCCTATGGGCATAGAACCAACTCAGGAAGAACCCCCTTGTTTAACCCTATAAGTATAGACAAGGACAAACTATGTGTTCATCTAACCTTGCTTAAACCCAGCATACACTTGTCTGCACTAGAAGCTTAACTATACTTGGTGCTGGTTCAGCTAAATTAAACTCTGATGACCACACTTTACTTCTGTATCGTAGACAAAGCCTATGAGAGGAGCATTGAGGTCAGGTCTTTGGTTGAGTCAATTTAACTTGCATCAGTCAAGGGTGTAAAAAAGTCACCCCTCTGAACAATGCAAGTTACAGCAACCCCAGGGCTGTTCACACTGGTGGTATGCTGGCGGGAGATGCTCTCCTACTGACAGGTTCTGCCTCTCGTGGAGATGGAGAAAGTATACTGATAGGAGAACATTCTCCCAGTCAACATACAGCGCTTTCACCAGACATGCTACAATGGCCAATGTAGAACTGTGCCAGTATAGAACTCCTAATATAGAGCTGCCCTTGGTCTTCCTTCTTCAATCTTTGGCTGCTTTGGACAGGAAGCTAATAAGGGTATCTACTTTGGGGGTGGTTTTTGTAATGTGGATAGAAACTGAACTGAGTCCATAAACTCACTTCACACAGGCCACTGAAGAGCAATTAGATGGCAATGAATTTCAGGCATTAACAGGCTAGTGTGGATTTCCACTGGTCACTAAGAATTGAAAAGATCTATATCTTGTTACCAATCCCCTGAGCCAGCTAGTTCGCTAGCTTTTACACATATTCAATGTTATTCAATCCTGAACCAAAAGAACAATGACCTTTAGCTAATTTATAATCACAGTTGTCATCTTTCTAACATTTCTTAGACTGGTCTTATGTTACAAAGGTGGTTCTATTTTGTTATGTGCTATAATCAGCTGCACAAACTCTGGGAAGGCTGTGCTTTAAACTGATTGTGCCAGGTGATTGCAATATTCCTGGAGCACAGGCATTGCCTTGATGAATAGTGGTGTAAATGCTCCAGCAATTTTGCACATAAATGTGTCAGCTCAGTTCTATATAATGTAGAGAGGTCCTTTCATGGACTGGATAAAAAGAGGTTTATGAATCATGGAAAAACATGCTTTCTCTGGGAAGAAAAAAAAAAGCACGTTATGTGAATTTTCTTCAGAAAGTCATCAAAAGCCACATGGAATCTGGCCAAAATATTTTTAGGCTCTTTTATCAGTCTGTTGGTTAAGAAGAGCTGTTTATGATGGTTTACAAGATTTAAAAATAAACAAACACCACTACAAAAGACAGGTAGTTTATTTAATTTTTATTAGGGTAGAGTTACTATTCTTTTACTATAGGCAAGAATCCATATTAAGAAAAGCTCTTGTCACTTCCTCTCCACTAGATCTGGCTTCTATCTGCCTCAGATACAGGAAGATTTGACTTAATATTCACTATCCAACAAGGCACCATAAAATCTTCAGCAAGACAATTTATATTAGCTGTACAGTAAATCACATATGAGATATGCACCTTCATTTACAAAAATCATTCCAGTGTATTAGTAACACTTAAGGAGAAATACTTTACACAATTCATATATTTGAAAATTATTTATTGGCATTGAAGACTATTGTTTAAAAATATTTTTACGGTGATACATGCATAGCCACATAGACAAAACAAACTTAGGACATCTTCAAGCATCTAACGAAGTGGGATTTTCTCCCATGAAAGCTCACGCGATAAATAAATTTGTTAGTCTTTAAAAATGCCACAGGACTCCTTGTTTGTTTTGCTGAACTAGACTAACACGGCTACCCCTTTGGAATTTGTCATTAGGACAGTAAACTGTGCAGATAACATTATTTTTATAACTAACAGGCCATTAAGGATTCTTGAATCAAGTTATGTATGCTTTCAATTAAGGAGTTCCGTTGTCTTGGGGTTAAACACATGAAGACTATCACCACACCTATGCTAGATAGTGTGCTAGAAGTACAGGACTGGAAGGGTCTTGAGTGGTCTTCTAATTTAGTCCCCTGCAACATACAACCTGCACTGTTTCAATGCTCGCAATAAAATTATATAATCCCCATCTAGGAAAATACTAGGCAAAGAGCCGAGCATATATACGTTTGTTAGCTTTTTCTCAATAAAAGGTGATCATGGTTATATTTAGAGCATTGTGCATGTCATTACATTAATATAAGGGTTTGTTAACATGGTGATTTAGTGTGCAGCAAACCAGGGTGTAAACCTACAACATTCTATCTTGCCACACACTCAGTTGACATGTGGATTCTGCTACCATGTACTAACAGTTTCATAGTGCTCTAACATATTCCCATTTCCATTAGCAGCAGGTCAAAGCATACTATTTTTTTTAATGCACGGTAGCAGGGTCCACACTGACAGTTATGAAGAGCATAACTTGTTGAGTACTAAGTCACTGGATAGACAAGCCATAAATTAGGGAATCTAGCGTTTAGCAATTAATTGGTAAGGTGTGAATGTACATGATATCCCTCTAGTTCCTGATTATATTTGGACAAGTCTACTGTACAGTAAAAGTAAACAGGAGCATCTAGTGTAGCAGTAATATAAACATCCCAGGAGCAACTCGCAGAAGCATACAGATTAAACCATCCTTCACCATAATTTATCATGTGTCTTTGGAGTTACTGATGGCATTGGAAAAAACTCCTCCCATTGACTTGAGTGGGACCTTGCTTGAAATTTAATACTTAGGAACAAGTAAAATGCTATCCACACTTTCCAAATTCTGATGACTGCTGGATCTTATATCTTGCAGAAAACTCTGCTATGGACATAGCAATATGGGAAATTATTTTGTTTATTTAATTTCTCCAGTTTACACCTTTATGGCAGAAAAAATTAAAATTCAAGGGGACAAAAAGAGAAAAAGAAGTATAAAAATGTCTGTCTATTCTTTATTACATACAGCACACCAAGAGTGAGGGGAGTTGGAAAAGACTTTTGGTATGCCTTACTGCTTGTCTCTAAAAGCAAACAGACTCTCCCACGCACCCACCTACACTATTTCCTGACTGGAAGTGAAAGGCATATTGTTTCATAGCTAGGACTGGTGGACACAAATTGAGGTAATCTTGGTTTAATATTTGTATCATGCTGTTGCAGGGCAAGTGTGCCTGACCCACTTGGGGCAGGCAGAGGTTGTTATAGCTCCACAGCTGTGTGCCCCAACACTCTTAGTCTCTTGACTCCTTCTTGTAGCCAGTTTCCAGCTGGAGCATGCCCAGCAGGGTTGAGGGAGTGCACTCTCCTTGGCCCAATATGGAAGTTGTAGGGTTGAAGGGAGAAATACCACCTTGGGCATTGGTCTCTTTCATGCATGAAGTATCTGAGGGGTGCATGATCACTGAGCAACTGAAAGGGGTTCCTCAGTAGGTAATACCTCAGGGCATCAACTTTCCACTTTACTGTGAGAGCCTCTTTTTTACATATATATATATAGTTGAGTACTTCTGTTCATGGGGGAAACAACTTCCAGCTTAAGTAGGACTGGGTGCCCCTCTTCATCAGTGTCTTGGGACAGCACTGCCCCTACTCCCACATTTGATGGGTCAGTCTGGAGGATGAAAGATTTGATGAAGGGTGGATTAGGACAAGTTCCTTGGTCAATCAGTCATTTGTATCCTAGAAGGTTTTCTTAAATTCCTTTGAGCACTGGATGTTCTGTGGTTGGGAGCCCCTGGTTAAGTCAATCAAGGTGGTAGCCTGTGTTGCAAAGTCCAGCACAAAGCATTATTAATACCCTGCCACACCTAGAAATTGGTGTACCTGTTTCTTTGTCATGGCTGTTGGATAGTCTTGCAGGACTTGTACCTTGTCCACCTGATCCATGAGCCACCACTGGAAGGTTGCTGCAGCTCTGTGTAGTCTGAAGAGAATGGTGATGAAATGGTTTAACCCAAAGGGGGTAGGAAAGACTATATTCTCTTGTGAGGTGGTATTTGCCATTAACCTTGGTGGTATTGCCAATGTCCTTGGTGAAGTCTAATATTGAGATGAAGTTAGTCACAACCAACCATTTAAGTAGTGCGTCAACCTGGGGCGTCGAGTAAGTGTAGAACTGCAATATCATGTTCACTTTCCAGAAGTCTATAGAGAACTGTACACTGCCATTTGGTTTCAGGACTGGCACAATTGGACTCTGTCACTCTTTTCACAATTAATCCACTATGCCCATTTACAACATCACCTCTAGCTCTTTATTAACTGTGTCCCACATCATCTTTGGGAGCGGCCAATGGAAATCACAGACCTTCTGGATGGAATAATGGCAATGTGGTGGCTCACTATGTGGAGGCTCACTATGTGGAACTGTCCCAGATGGGCCAACAGAATGGCAGGGAAGGCCTGCACTAATTGTAATAGAGCTTCCCATTGCCAACACCCATTGCTCTGATTGTGGCTGTGGGTTAGTCTGGATTCGTGACTGCTGGTCAGCCTTGCAAGCCTCTCTTCCCTCGATTAGGGGAAGAACTTACTGGGTGTCTCCTGGTCATTATTTCCCCAATTGTTGGTAGTCTGAATTGGAATTTTGGGATCCCCACCTCAGGCCTGTGGGGTTTGGGCTTTTGTACACAGTTCATGTCTCTGGGGTCATGAACAGTTCCTATCTTGTTAGCTATGCCAAGGGTTACATCAAGCCACCTATGGCTCCTGGCCTGCAAGCATGCCTTGCCAGAGGGACAATGGACTGGAGTAGTGTTGTAATCAGCTGGACCAAATGCTCCTGCTGGGCTTGATATAGCGTAGACATGTCCCACAGTAACTACTGTTGTTGTAGTTGGGCCAGTTGCCATCTTATGACCTTCTCTACCTCCATCTGACTTGGCCTCAGGGGGGTCAAAAAAACCAAACCAAACTAAAAAAACAAAACAAAAAAAAAACCAGGAAAGGAGAAAGAATGAGAAATAGAAAGAACAGGGTGGTCACAGTTCAATCTTTCTGAGGGCTTCTTTAGCAGGTCCTGGTCATTAACAGCATTCTCCACCAAGATATCATGGGGCAAGTGTGCCTGGCCCTCATTTGTGATGGGTAGGAGTCAGGATAACCCTGCAGCTGCCTCATGTGGTTCAGTTTAATGGCCAAAGTCAGTATGGCTGTTCTCTCTTTCTCAACTGCATTACCCAATGGTCAGAGTCATTGGGATGGCCCTCGTTCATAGCGTGGAATAGCTCAATGGCTGGAGCCAATAAAGCAATCCTTTTGGGTTCGGACAGTGTGGCCTAAGGGCAGTAGTCAATAAAGTGACTGATCTTTATGGGATAATGTGGCCTATTGGCCCACTGGGGAAGTGGGGCACCACTAGGTGTATATGATGCCTGAATTTGGTGGTTTAGGCCCTCCTGCTTCTCTGAGCCCGGGCCTGGCATTGGCAGAAGTACTCACAACAAAGTCAGCAGAGATCCTCTTGAAACATGCTGACCAATTTCCCAATTCCCCCACTCTAGCAACATCAGGTCCTATTTTCTATCCATCTTCTGTGGCAATGATCCACAATTCCCCAGGGCCTCCAGAGCCTTCAGTCAGTGCAGCTCCTGGAAGCTTGGTCCCTGCTCTGTGTTCATCTGGCGGCCTGGAATCTATCTGGGGCTCTATGTGCCTTACCTCTGGGTTTGAAGCCTGTTGCAGCTCCCTGAAGAGAGCCGGCAGTCTACATCCTTTCCCTTCAGCAGCCAGTTCCAACTGAGCTGCTTTATTTCTTCTTATACCCAGTCTCCAGCTGGAGCCTGCCCAGCAGGGTTGAGGGAGCTGTGCCCTATCACACATGTAAATATGCAATCTTCCTTTGATATAGGGCCCAGCTAAACACAGGCAACCTGATTCCAAGGCCCCTGGTGGTCTAATCGCTGGACTATTTTGCATCGGTTTCCACTAGCTAAAAGTGGCCTTGAAACGAAAAGTACTAGGCTTCAGAGAAAACTGTAATTCCTAAAGGGCTATAAACAAAAGAGGAACGATGTTGAGAAGAGAACCTGAAACAGCCATTAACCCCCTGAGAGCGTTGAGGAAAGTGAAAAGCTGGTTATTGCAAAGATAAGTGACTGCTAATTCCTGTTTTATTCTTCCTGTTGTAAAGCCTGATAGTTCTTCACTGTTTCTATTGGTGCATCATTTTTCTCAGTGCTATGCACAGAAGATAATAGTATTTAATAATACTAGGATCACATATGTACCATTCAGCCAAATTCTTAAGTTAATTTAAGAAAAAATGTCTAATGCCTCTTAGATAATTTCATAAAATCAAAATGCATTTTTTAACAACAGTGAGACTCTTTTGCTATGTCTACACTGGCAAGTTAGGTCAACCTAAGGAGGCTTAAGTTGACCTAACTTAGTCCCCGTCCACACCAGGCTTTCATTAAGTCGACTTAAGACACCTCCTTAGGTCGACCTAACCCTTCTTTAGGTCAACCTAAGCACAGTGTGGACGCTTAAGTCCACTTTGTTAAGTCGATCTAAGGGCAGTTAGGTCAACTTAACGAAGTGGACTAAGTCCACGTCCATGGACACCGCTTTGTTAAGGTTGACTTTTTAAGTCGACTTAGTCGATCTTATTAAGTCGACTTAACAAAGTCAACCTAACTTTTTCTAGTGTAGACATAGCCTTTGTGACTTAGGAAGCTATGTTGGTTATTTACCACAAATTTGTGGCCACACTTAATTCCTAGGTGGATTCACACTGATAGTAAAATGAAATACACTCAGTCATGCTCTGTGTTGCATTCAGATCTTCCTGAATAGATCACTGAGAAATTCATGGTACTTATGTGTATCAGCGGTATTGCTAATTTAGTTGTATTTCATTACTGAAAAATATGATAAAGACCAACAATGATCAGATTTGTGCTCCTCCTTGTATAGCTGTGGGAGGATTGTAGCAATGGACCAACTTTTATGACTCAACAGGCCGTACTTCGGAACTCCTCAGCACCTCATGCAGGGCATTTGGTCTTGCTTCCTTTACATGGATGATAGATTAATTCATGTTGTACTACCCAAATGGTTAGCTACATTCTCATTTTATTGGAAATTAGTGTAAGTAATACTGCAACAATGTTGCTACTTTGTCCATCTCTTGAAAATATGGTTAAAAAGCCTCTGTCATTATTGTATTTTATTTAAGGTCTGGTCCTGTTCTTTAATAACTAGACTTCAATAGTTAAACTCCCTTAACTTCAGTAGTACAGGATCAGTCTTTTAACACGTAAATAAGAACACTTGCCTTCCTCATTTGCCCTTCCAAATGGTATCAGAGCCTGGTCTTGCACATGAATAATCCTTATTCCCATGAGTAAAGAATGGAGTTATTTTTTGATGGGACTAGTGATATATTTAAGGATCCCTCAGAAGAGTATGGTCCTGTCTGGAGTGGCACAAATGGAACCTGTAATTCATTGTTGGTGTATCTTAGCCAGTGGGAACTGTGTTGGAAGCTGCAGCAGTATAGCGTTTTATACTGCTGTGCCATTTTATGCTGCGCAGATCCAGAGTCCTAGCTGCTGCAGTCTGACACAACCATTTGTGCAATACCAGGGGTCCCTTTTTGTTGATGGAAATGGGATCCAAGGGTTTGCAGGATTGGGCACTTAATATGTACTCTCAATAGTTGAGCACATTCTTTTGTTGCTGGGTATTGTGATTTGTTTACACAGATACTAGAGATGACTGAAATGTTTTGGATAGTGTTGAAATGACTCAAACCTCTGAACACTTTGCGATTCACAATTTGCTGACAGATACTTTCCACCCTGCCTTCTTACCACTAAACAAACAAATACAGGGTCATTGAAAATATAATACGCCCCCCACTCCACCAAAAAAGATAAACTGGTATATCTAAACTACAGCTTTTAACACACAAAGCAAGCATGATTTTTTAAAAATGCCATTTTTTTTCCTCCTGTGTCCATTTCTCTTACATTCCTGATGTCAAATAACTTTGGAGTTTTCACATAATGCAGAAGAACCCCAGAAAATAATAAAGGTGTTTTGTGAAAAACTCCTTAGTCTCTGGGATAAACCTGGAGCACTGACTTGTATAGCTAGAGGCTTATTTTCAGATCCTCCAGAGAGCATGAGTGAAAAAGAGAGAGAGAGAGAGAAAGAGAACAATTTAAATAATCATAAGTTCATGAAACAGATTTTTCTTGTAATATTCCTTGGTAATGTGTAGTCAAAAATAGACTTACAATCAAAATGGGTTTAATCTGATATGAAAGCCTTTGTCTTAAAAAAATAAAAATAAAAAGACATTGTGGTATTTGTTTGTTTTCTGTGTTAATTCATCCAAGAGGCCAAGAATGTAAAAATCCTTAATAAATGAGTCTTAATAAATGTTAATTAAATTGTAGATGGAGGATCATTCTAGATTAAGATTCTCTTCACTATCTAGGAGTTAGAAAGGTTTCATGAAGAGAATGTTTGAAAGGGTATATCCACTAAACCGTGAGAACACTCTCAGCTGGGCAACAGGAAGAAAATTTAAGGCATTTATATTTTGTCTTAGTGACCCTAGTAAACTGAAATTATTGCAATAGATAAGAAAGCATGGACTGGCTTTAGTCCTTCTCTAGAGAAATAACCAGAGAAACTAAAACACAAGTGTAGCTCAAGACTGTCAGGAAAAAACTCCAAATGGCATGACCACATAGAATAGGGACAGGAACCAAATACCATCATGGAGCGGATAGTGCCAGCTCAACAGGGCAGTCTGTTAGAACAGTGGCTTTCAACCTGTGAGCCACAGACCTTGGGGGAGCTGGAGGGCACAGACTATGTAGTCCTCGAAAGTTTGTCATTACCAAAAAGCAGTGGTTTTCAATCTGTGATCTGTGGCTACCCAGGGATCTAAGACTATAGGTAAGATTTCCAAAGTGGTCTGCGTCATCATACAATTTTTTTAGGGATCCACAAATGAAAAAAGTTTGAACACCATATGTCAGACAATGGAAGGACAGCACGTAACTAGACTAAGGGCTGGTTTATGCTGATGATGGTGATTGACAGGGGATACACAAGCTACATGAAATAGATTGTTTACCTCCCGTTGACGTACTTTTGCTGATGTATTGTCCCATCTTCATGGCGCTGCATTGATGAAAGATACCCTTCTGTCAACCCACCCTTAGTATTTGGGGAGGCAGACTAATGGTATTGACCAGAGCGCTCATCTTCCATCAATTGAGTGGGTCTTTGTGACCTGCTTAATCAATCCTGCTATATTAATCTCCCTGGAGCCCACAGTATAGACAAGCCCTAAGTGCATGTGGAAGGATTGGGAAATGGGCAGCTTGTAAAAATACACAGTTAAAATGATTAAATATGGCATACCAAAATCTCAACTCCAATTGGATACAAAGAGGGAAATAATATAAACTGGATTATTTTTAAGAAGCTGGCCTATTATCTTTTTGCTTTATATAGAAGAAGAGGCCATGTTAGAAGGGCAGGAAGAGCAGGTTGGGTGGGAGAGGAAGTATATTTTATGGTACTTTCATTACTCTACTTGATGAGAGCTAATAAAAATTCTTAATTGAAAATAAGTACCTTAATGACAATATCATAATCAGGAGTTATATTTCCTATTTATTTGCATATAAAATATCGTGATTTCTGAACAAATCACAGCAAATTATTCAGAGCAGTTTTCTTATTGGCCATTATAATGAAAAGATAGTTAATATGGTTTTGACAATAGAATCATCTGTAATATGTTCTCTGTACATTTTCTTTTCTGTGACTAAACAGAGTATTATATAGTCTCCTAATTGTTATTGGAAACATATATGATTGCTTTCCCAAAGCTTTAGCTGGCTTTTCAGATGTGGAGTCAGCATTTAATCCAACCATTTGTGACATGGTTAACACCCACAGTCATTTCCTGTTATGCCTGACACTGACTACAGTGGGCTGCTGTATATATTCCAACACCCACTCTGCTGTCTTTACAATCAGATTATGCCATTAGACATAGACAATGAATCACTTTAATTGTTGTAATAAGACCAAACTGCTAGCAAGTCTTAACCCTTTCAAAGTATCTTATTGTTAATTATGTGAGGACCTGCAGCTACATGATGTCAAAAACAACAAAATAAGAAGAAAGCAAAACAATAGTATAAAAATAAACAGCACTAATCTGTACTTAATTCTTGCCAGGGCTGAACCCAAGCACTTCTAGGCTTGGCAGTTCATAGCCTCAGCACCTCTGGGCTTGCTATATCAGATATGAACTGAAAAAAATTGCTTGAGCTGTGGCATTTAATTGCTTGAGTTCCAGCACCTCTTTCATTACAACGTAAGTGCTGTGTATGTTAGCATTCAGCACAGTATAATTGCAATTCTACAGTCCTTATTTATGCAGGACAACAGAGTCCTGTGGCACTTTTAAAGACGAACTTATTTATGCAAGTAAGTCTTACTTTCATGAAAAGTATGGATTATTCACATGAGTAAGGGTTAACAGCTTCAAGCCCATAATCAAGTTGCCACATATTACTGTGGTTGCTGAAGACTTGAGAATTCTTTTAAATAAAGAATAACATACAAAAGACCTGCTTCAGTTGCTTAAAAATGTAATCAAATGTTCAGCAAAACACATGACTGAAAAGTTTAAAGAGAAGGAGGCACAAGTTAGTAAAAATAAGCATGTTAGTCTCTTTGTAATCACAGTAATTTCTTGCAAAAAACATGACTGGCTTATTTTGTAAAACAATTTCAGTAAATGAAGGTTCCTATTCATTTCTAATAGATCATACTAAAGACTCATTCTCTTTGACAGGTTTTTTTGGAATGCCATGAAGGCAGAGAGAAAGAGAGAGAGAGAGAGGGTGTGTGTGTGCACCTTAATTGTAGTGCCATTAAGGTGCCTTGTTTATATGTATATTGCTGTAGATATACTACAAAGATGATACATTTCTGTAAATACCTGTCTCTTAGGACAATCATGCATCTTCCCACAAGGCTTTTGTCGGAATGCTTACACAAAGCCAGAAGATCTGTCACCGTTCTAAGGAAAAACAAGAATGTTTGAAAGATGAATGAATGTGGAATAAAAGGATGGTGAAGTGAAAGCTTAGTAACCTTGGACTGCCATCCCCTAGGTGACATACTGATTTTTTTTTTTTTTTTTTTTTTGCTAAGTATGTGCTTATAAGGCCCGATCCAATTATCATGAAGGTCATTTACATTGAAGCCTTTACACTAAGGCCACTTGGCATTGGTGAGTCAGCAGAGCACAAGATTGGGTTTCAATATAAAATTCCAATCGTGTAATCAAATCAGACTATTTAAATTGAAATTCTCTGTTTACATTAAAGACAACAAGAGTCCTGGGGCACCTTAAAGCCTAACAAATTTCTTCGGGCATAAGGTTTCGTGGGCTGCAACCCATTTCATCAGATACATGATGTAGAAACTACAGTTAGGAGGTATATATACACTTGCAAGGGAGAGAAACATTACAATGGTGAGAGCAAGTGCTAACAAAGTCAATTCAGTTAGGGGAGATGAGGCCCATTCACAATAGTTGATTTAAAGGTGCGAATGTGTGAACAGGGACAACTACTTTTTTAATGAGCAGTGGCATTGTTGGCTCTGGGGACCTGAGGCCCGGCTGCCAGTGGCCTCAGAATCTGGCCCCGAACACGTCCTGAGACCCTTTTTCGGGGCAGTGACACCCCTGGTAAAGAGAGAACCATACTTGAACAAAAAAACTTCAAAAGCAGACTTCAGCGTGAAACTGCAGAGCTGAAACTCGTATGCAACGTTGACACAATCAGACTATTCACTCATTCTCACCATCTAATCAACTGGTGTGAATGGGCCTTATTTACCCTAACTGAATTGACTTTGTCAGCACTTGCCCTCCCTATTGTAATGTTTCTCCCCCTTGCAAATGTGTGTATATATCCTCCTAACTGTAGTTTCTACCGTCTGATGAAGTGGGTTGCAGCCTACGAAAGCTTATGCTCGAAGAAATTTATTACCTTTTAAGGTTCCATAGGACTTTCATTGTTTTTGCTATATACAGACTAGCACAGCTACCCCTTTGGAACTTTATCTGTTTAAATTGGACATAGGGAGTCAGCTCACCCACTCTCATGAAAAATTCATGGGATTGGATCTTGGATAGAGGGAGGAGAATACTGTATTGTTTCCCTTACAGGGTTTTCTTTTATTCAGCTTTTCTGTGGCCCATGGCCCTGCAGAATCTATAGGTGTCTAGAATATGTATGGAAGGCAAATAAAAGTTAACCATTATCATCTCAAATCCCAGTGTATGGGTTAAAAAAAGCTCTTTTCATTTCATTATTCCTTAAAAATGAGGTATCAGAGGAAGCTTTTTCAACACAGTAAACTTGGGGTGGGTAAATTTAGGGGGAAATAGAAAAAATCTCAAGGTAAAGATATCATGATTCCAGGGAAAAACAAGCCACACAAAAGTGAAAAGCCATTAATAAAACATAAGGCAAGGGGGAAAAAAATCATACAAACAAGGAAAATGCTTGGGAAATTATAAAAGAACAAAAGCAAAACATACAAACATGGGAAAATATGAAAATCAAGTCCCTCTACAGAAAACATATATAATTATGGGAAATACTGACATTTAGGAATGTTTTATAAAAAATTATATAATAGTGGAAGCTTAAGAAACTGAATGCAAGTAGAAATGCTGAAGATAGGAAAATAGAAACACAGTTTCTGGAACCAGTTTTTAGACCAGTGATTCTATAATGCATGCTTGGTGTGTAGCGGCAGCCAGGAGTCAGACAGTGATAGAGAGGACTTTGAACCTTTTGTTTACAAGCTATGCTTAGCCAGTGTTCTAATGGCAGAGGAGCTACAGATGCAATCGAACATTTGTCAGATTCTGCCCCTCACAAAAGCATTTCACAGTTTGGTGGAGTGACTCCTGTCTCTATATTATTAAGGCTCAGTCTTGCAACCCTAGCTGAGAAAACTCTCAACTAACATCAGTGAAGGGAAGAGTAGGCTCCAAATGAGATTTTCCTGACCAGGGACCGTAGGATTCTGTGTACCTCCATACATTTTGATGAGTAAAGACATTAGAATTTGGCCTATTATTTGCAATGTACTTTAGGATCCTTTGGGATGAAAACACTGTATAAATGCCAGATACGGTATCATCACTCTAACTTCAGATTTTATAACTTTGGCAGAAATGTTTCCCTTCATGATGGATTTTGATAGGGAGGAAATGGGTTAATGTCTCAGGCAGAATCAGTGACAAACAGGAATGGGAAGTAGCTGTGAAACATGTCATGTGGCAACAACAAAGTACAATAGAAAACTACAGGTAATTGAGTAAATCTCTTCCAGCCTGGGAAAATTTATCCCCAGATTCATGAATTCTATAGGGAAGTGTGTGTGTGTGTGTTGAGGGGGAGGAGGGAGCTCTCTTAGGTTGGTCCAAGCAAAATGAAACCAATTTTAAGTCAATTACCATTGTAAATCACAAAGAAAAGTATAAAATACCTATTAACTTATTAAACCAAAAAGGAAACATATTCAGAGGTAAAATAGACAAGGAGTGCTGTGGCACTTTTAAAGATTAACAAATTTATTTATCTCATAGCTTTCATGGGAGAAATATTCAGGGGTGATAACAATCTCCATAACATAGGCGTAAAGGCCTCCTCTATGTTGCCCAAGAGCCAAGGATCATGGCCAATATTTGGAGGAAAAAGTAGATTGACAAATTAAAGTGATAACTATCTTCTACTTCATTGTAAACAGAAAAGTAACAAGAACAAAAACCTACCAGTAAAGATGAAAAAGTACCTACTGCATACAGTTTGGAATACACATGCCACTTAATGGGGTGAGTGTGAGGGATAGAAAACACATGGCTTAGGTATGAACAGCTGAGATGAAGAAAGGCAGGCCAGCCAGCCAGGGAACTGCAAATAGGGCATAATCCTAGAGATAGAAATGTTTACTTCTTATTGCTAGTATCACTTCTTTACATAACTACCCATACCTGATGGCATGAGAAGTACAAATGGAACTCTGCTCTAGCATGTAATAAAGTTCATTTTATGTAGCAATCAGAGCTATGTAAAAGAGCTTGTGTACTGAGCAACAGCCACATTTTGCTTTTGTGGGCAAGGAAAATCAATTTGTGCCATGCTTGGTTGTGAATTTACCATTTAAAGAGGGAAAAGAAAATCAGTAAGAGTGAAAGAAATTAAAAAAAGAAACAAGACAAATATGTAAAACTTAAAAACAATCCGTCCCTTGTATCGGCTTCTGCTCTATCTACTTTAATTTATTTAGATTATTGCCAACTCTTCTGGGCAGGGACTTGTTTCCTAATATTCCTGTAAAGGACTTTTGGGTGCTCAATAAATTAAAATGGAACAACCACCAACACCAATAAGGAAACAACACAAATCTATGATATCCCCAAATCTGCGGAGTTCGTATGTGCATTTGTTATGAGGTGGTAAGGTGGAAGGGAGAGGTGTATCATTTTAAATTTTTATTATTCATTGTTTCACTCCTACTTTAATTGTAGAAGTCATTGAAAAACTTAGCTAGGGCTATTCAAAATTATGTATAGTCTTATTAGTTTGATATAGTGTCTCTGCTATTAGATCTGATATTTTATTTAGGAAAAAACATACTCTAAAAACCACTACTCACAATGAAATATTTTGTAGCTATGTCTTATTCTGGGGTTCTATAGTTTTATGAAACTCTTCTAAATCCTGAGTCCCAGCCCTGAAACCTATATTTCTATATTGAAGATAACCTTCACCCCCTCCAAATGCTAAAATTTAAAAAATGTCCCCATTTGACTGGCCAATCTCTTTCTTGAACCATTTGTTGGTAGTCACAAACCCAGCAGCTCATGTTTTCATTGCTGTACCTCAGCTAGCTTTCACTTGGGCTTGTGAATGGCATCACTGCTGTGACAAACTTGTGCTTCTTTTGAACAGCAGGAAAATTTCTCCTGGAGCTCCTGCCGGTTGCTGGAGCCTCTTCTGCACCTCTGCAATAAGAACTGCTTGAGCCATACCCCAGGGGTATGTCTACACTGGAACCTTAGGTCTACTTAAGAAGGTTGAGTCGACTTACAGACTCCTGCGTCCACATTAGGCTTTTATTAAGTCGACTTAAGTGCTTCCTTAAGTCGATTTAATGACGCCACCTTAAATCGACCTTATTAAGTTGACTTAATCCCAGTGTAGATGGGGAAAGCCCTTAAGTCGACCTAATTGGCCTCCAGGCCCCCTCCCAGCTACCCACAACACACCACTCCTCCGTCGACTGAGCACCTACCGGTATGGATGCAGGCAGTTGACAGGAGTTTTCAATGTGGACTCTTTAAGTCAACTTAAAATGGTTGACTTAAAGTTGACCTTGTTAGGTCAACTTAACAGAGCCTCCAGTGTAGACATAACTCTGGTGTTTCATAAATATATTTTCTTTCTTGTCCTTTAGTCCCATTTGCCAGCATATCATTTGCACCCCACTTCCCATTACCTGTGAATTTAGTCTATTGAGCGTTGGGAGTGCCACCAGCAACTTTGGATAATGTGAAGCAGCTTTGGCTTATTTCACCATCACACAAAGACACATCTATAGTGAGCCAAGTCCTTTTAAAAGACATTGTAGGAGTTTCAAGCACTGGTTCCAAACATCATAGTTCACAATGCCATACAATAAAGTTTATTTTGATTACTTCATTCATATATACTATCTCATACTACTTTATACAATTTATGTAAGTATCATAACAAAAGAACTCTGTATTAGCAATGAGAGATAGAAATGCACTGATACAGGGATGTTAAACAAATTATATCAGATGAGATGTGAGAGAATGAGTGGCAATAGAAAATATGTAGGAAAGCTGTGCTACTCTTGTATGATACAGTATTGCTTTGCAAGGGAGTTGTGTGAAAGCCACTGGGAAAAAAATAAGGAAAAGATCAATGCTTGACTGAGTTATTTTATAAAATTCCCCACAGATTTAGCCTTAGACTTAAGGCATGATACGGTCAGAGCAGATTGCCTTGGGTACTATTCCACTCTGAAGTTGTCCGTATATCTGACATTGGTCATGACATATTTAATTTGAACTGGAAGTTCAGATTTAATGGTTGAATTCAAGTGAAACAAGGAGGCACATACTGAAGTAAGGGACTTACTGTCTATGGCTCTTTCAGCCAAAACCTTTCATAGGTCATCAGAGTTTCTCAAACCTAAAGAGGATCCTCACATTATTTTATATAGTACGTTGCTGACCAAGGAATAGGATGCAAATTTGTCTCCTGATAAGAGATAAACAGCTAAGGAGCAGGTCCGGTCATGATAGTTGCAAGAATAGTGGTGAAATCCTGGCCATGCTGAAATCATTGGAGGTTTTGCTATTGATTTCAGTAGAGACAGCATTTCACCCTAGATGCATTATCCCTAGTCACATTTTAGCTGGGATAATTATTTCTTTATAACTAAATTCCCCTACAATTTCACTTGGATACAATGCTTTTCTTCACTTTTGAACATGAACCTTTTGAAGGTGTTGTGTTGCTGTGTACTATTCAATGGCTACTGAGTTCAATTCCAGAAATAGCTGCCTTGCAATAGGGCATTTTGAAAATTTCATTAGGTGCCTCTCTGCATCTTTACAGGCTAAATACTTTTGAAATCTCTCTGAGTGTATCTATGCCACTTTTGAAAATGAAATTTAGAGCTTGCCTACCGGATGTGGCTACAATCAGAACTCATGCATTTAAGTGCTCTAGTATCTTACACACTAACAGCCCCATGTAGACCCTGCTGGTGTGCTCTATAAGGTACCTAGGACTATGTTAACAAAAATTAGGCACCTTTTAAAGTGCCCCTGCATGGTTTGTGTCAGGCAGTTAAAATGCAAGATATTAAAGCACTTTAGAAATCATATCCCTTTTAGTGTGCTTTGCTGATGCTGTGTAGACAGGTACTTAGTCTTCTAAATTACTTGGGTGATCTTGAAGATTGTATCCCTTGTCAAAATGTAAGTGAAAATGGGGATGGTTATTTTTAAAAAATATAATTAACAACAGAACTGGGTATGTGTCACTGCTTACTTCTCAGTGCATCGTTTATTTTTGCACTATCCACCAAAAGAAAAAAGATTCAGATCAAGCATTAAACAAGACATCTTTTTGCACTGATCTTCCTACAAAGACAAGGTTGAAAAATAAGGCTGTGCCAACTTTCTTCACAGCGAAAGAACATAAGAATGGCCATACTGGGTCAGACCAATAATCCATCTAGCTGAGGATCCTGTCTTCCAACAGTGACCAATGCCAGATACTTGAGAGGGAATGAACAGAAGAGGTAATCATCAAGTTATCCATCCTGTTGCCCATTCCCATCTTTTGGCAAGCAGCAAGATCCCACAAACTCTTACACACAAATGCATGTGGTTTAAGTAATAGCAAAATTTCAAAACACTGTACAGAGTGCTCTGCTTGGAGTTTTCTTCTCCCCCTATATCTCCTGTACTGGTACCACGATACCAGACTGTTGTATTATCTATGGCTAAACAGAAAGAATGTTTCTTTTAGCTCCTCTGTCATTGCTTTCAAGACAATCAGTCAGGGTGAGTCTACACTTACAAGTTAGGTTGACTTAAGGAGGCATAAGTCAACCTAAACTACTCTGCATCTACACTGGGCTTTCCTTAAGTCGACTTAAGCATTTCCTTAAGTCAACTTAAGGAAAAGTTAAGTCTACTTAATAACACCTCTTTTTAGGTTGACTTAACGCTTAAGTCAACCTTACTAGGTTGATTTAAGCCAGTGTGGATGGGGATTAGTGCTTAAATTGACCTTATTAAGTCGACTTAAAGTGTTAAGTTGACTTAATACGGTCGAAAAGGGGCTATGTCTACACTAGAAAAGTTAAGTCGACTTTTGTTAAGTCAACTTAATAAGGTCTACTTTAAGCCTATTAAAAGTCAACCTTATTAAGTTGACTTAATAAAGTCAACTTAACTTTTCTAATGTAGACATAGCCTCAGTGAGGTAGAAGTTGATTCTGAGAAATATCTCAGTGAACATCAGAAATTATGCAGAACTTCCTTTAAGTAGTAACATGCTCAGTTAATAAGAGATAACTACACAGTGCCCTGTTACATTACAACAGAGCCTGGACTGGCTGGCACGAAGAATGCAGTAGGTGCCCTAAAGCTGTTGTACCTTTGTATGGGGTTGTCTTCACTGATGACAGCAAATTCACTATGGTTAGCTCGATCTTCCCAATTGATTGATGTGAAGACCCGCTTAAGCAATCAGGAAGTTGATCTCTGAAGACCGCCCCGGCAACTGGAATAGTGCTGAGTCAAAGGGAGGGCATTTCCATTTGATTTAGCACACTGAAGACACCACGGTAAGTAGGCGGTAGTCAATCGAAGGGACATATGCAAGATATTTTAAGTACTTTATATTTTTCTCTTTGATTGCTGCCGAAATCCCCCCATGGTGTAGACCTGCCTTAAGACACAATGCCTCTGAGAGCAAAGCAACTTTGTCAGCCTGGAAGAGAGTGCAGCATGGGGCTGGCACTGTTGCTTAAGTGGGAAGGTGAGGGGATGTGTCATGGGCCTGGCCCTAGCCAGCAGGGCCAGATTAAGGGGCCTGAGGGCCTGGGCTGCTCATTTTCATGGGCCTTCCCTGCCCCAGGGCCCCAACCTGCCACCATGGTGGCCAGCCTGGGGGCAGGGCAATGCTCGAGGCCGCTGGGGTCCTGGGGCCAGAGGCTGTGCTCCACAAGTCGGCTGCTTTGCCCTAGAGGGCGGAGTGGACTGACATATGGCCACTGTGCTCCAGGGCCAGCTGGTGTTCAGGGTGGCCTCAGGTGCATCCCTCCAGGGCAAGGAGTGCTCTGGGGCAACCATGCCGGGAGCTCCTGTGAGACTGGCCAGGACAGTCTGAGCTGCAGGGTCCCTGGTCTGGTGGCCTGACCATGCTCTGGGCCCTGGAGGGCCATGCCAGAGGCTGCCCTGTGTGCTGACTGGCCCTGGCCCTGGCTCTGGCCCTGGCCCTGGATCGGAGCAGCCACTTGTCCCGTCCCTCCCTCTTGTTCTGGCTAGGCCCCCTCAGTGGATTTTTTCAGGGAGCCCAGCAGGGCTGGATCAATGCAGGGGTTTCAGAGCTGCAGCCTGGGTTCTCTCTTTAGGCCAGGGCCCAGGGCTGCAGCCCCTACAGCCCCTGTGTTATTCTGGCCCTCCCACTATGTGTACTGACAGGGAATGCAGAGACTGTTTCCAGAATTCAGTTGTGTCCAGTTCTTGCACAGGCCTGCGATAGACCTGCTCCTCTTAGGGTATGTCCACACTTTGATGTGAAGGTGTGACTCCCAATTTGCATACCGGCATGCACACTAGCTTTGATCGATCTAGCATACCTTCATGGTTCAGATGGTGGGACAGGCTAGTTGCCCTGAGTACAGACCCATCTGAAATTTGCGGTACTTAGGCAGGCAGCTAGCTCCTCCTGCTGATCAAGCTGCCATGGCGCCCCTTCTTTTTTATTGCCCGCTAGCTGAATCAGAGTAAGCACGTGTATGTCCACCTGAGATGGAAATTACAATCCCGTTTGTAGTGTACTTTACCCTCTTCTCCCCTTCTGAGTCTGTCTCATCTGTTTAGTTTGTAAGCACTTTCAGAGAAGGATTATCTGCTACTCTGTCTGTACAGTGCCTAGCACAATGAGGCTCTACACTTGGTTAGTCCTTATGCTGTTCTTATACTCTAATAAACAAGATTATTGGTAAGGGCTGGAAGATGGAGGGAAGATTTCTTGCACCTTTCTTCGCTCCTCCATTATCATGCAGCCCCTCAAAGCCAAGCACAATGTGGATCTTAATTTTTCATTTACTGGGTTGTGATTGTGGTTCCTTACTATGAAAACTACTTTGGTATGCTTTCTTAAATATTACAGGGAGTTTTGTATAGTAACATTAATCTGAGAGGTACTTAGGGTGAGATATTGGTATCCACCTGATCATTTAGATCACCTCTTCATCCCACTTGATTCATCAGGAGGGAATTAGAGTAAAATGTAAAAAGTATGCTGATGTAATTACAGTTTTCAGGAGCACATTAATTGTCTTCACCTTGGGCTTTCTGATGGGATGAAGTTTTGAAGAAAACAATAGGAAAGCTGTCTTTAAAATCTTGTGGGGGGAAAAAAGCTTCTACTTCTATAGCATATCTCAGTTCTGACTTATCAGATGTAAGGTGTTTGTTAGATGCAACAGGTTCCTTGCTACGAAGCAGTGTTCTTACATTCCTCACAGCCCCTATAGGCTTTGAAATCAGTGTTCAAAGTGGACTTTCTGAATTCATGAAAACCCACAGGTCTATAATACATCCCTAATGGAAGTCAAACATGACACCCTAGAGATAAAACACAGTGGCCTTATCCTCTGTTCACAGTAGGTGTCTGTGTATAATAAATATTTTATTTTACTACAAAAACAAATAACTAAACATACCCCCTGTGTTTGTTCTGAACTCTACAGTAGCTTTTGTGAGTTTACTATATTTCAAAGCTGAGAGACGAAACCACAAAGTCATGCAGTTACATTGCATGCTTGCACAATAGAGAACCAAAGCTGCTTTCATTTTGTATAAACTATGTGTCGTACTGGTACTGGCTACTGCCCTTATAGTAAAGGCTCCAGTGGCATTCCTAAGAGAAATCCCAATTTTTGGGAGGGGGGGTTGGGGGGCTGGTTGACAACTCATCTTATAAGGTTCCATTTTAGGAATAATATTGTGTGTGTGTATATATATATGTTTATTTTTGGCCTTTTTTAAGTAGTAAGTACTTCATTCAGAAATTTTTTCCTGCACTTAAGCATATGCTTATCTTCAAGCACATGCATCATGTTGCTGAAGAAAATGGGAAAACTCTTTAAAGTAGGCACATACTTAAGTTGATGAATTGGAACCTAAAAGGGGGAAAATTAGAAGATTTGGGATTTCCAGTGCTATTCTGTGGAATTAAAAAGAGTTTCTGTATAGCACATAAAAATTTTCAGGCCTCTGTTCATAATATTAGCTCACTTCTTTGGGTATTAAGGTTGGAAACTGGCTACTGCTTAAATAGGAGCTCCTTTTTAGAAGGGTTTTTAACTCCGATCCTGTGTCCATGGAGAACTGCATTAATGTCAGTGGGCTCCTGTGAAGTTAGACTTTTATGCCCAAATAGAGTCCTGCTGAATTCAGAGGGGCTCTGCTGAGAAGCTATGGTCCATCCACATAGATGAGACCTTAATATGTATTATATTATGGTTTAAAAAATGAAAGAAGATCCAGAGCCCCAAAACAACCTCATTTGTGTGTATCTAATACAATGTGTGGTCAGTGAAAGCATACAAGTGGTACTCCGCCCTGCCATATACCCATGCAACCCCATTGATTTCAGTGATGTCATAAATTAAGGCAGAATCTAGTCCATTTGCTTCGTCCATAGACTATAAATGCACAGTTATGGCAACCTTGTCTCAGATCTATCTCATATTGTAATCCATGCTGTTGTGTTTGAAGGATGGCTTGAAATGGAGCCGTGTAATTCAACTAAGTCTCAAAGCATCACAGGCACTCTCTGACACCTTTCCATCAAGTGCCTAATGTCTGCTAATGACAGAATAGTGACAGTTCCGTTTAAATTGTATTGAGTAACAAGACATTAATGTTATTTCAAGGGTAACATCTCACCATCCAACTTTTAAATCTAAAAGATAAAAATGGAAACAGAGAAAAGCTATTTTAAAAAATACGATACCCGATTAATCACTGCATTCTCCCATCTTTACACTGATGTAATTCCATTTGGCCAGCATCTCAGCTGGTGTAAATTGCCATAGCTCCATGGACTTCAGTGAAGCTATGCCAGTTTAGGATCTGGTCCACTGATTTCAAACGAATTACATTTGGATAAGACTGGAGTAGCAACAGTAGGAACCAGGCTCAAAGTGTTTGCCCTAAACCCAAATTGTCAGGAAGTTCAGAATTAGGCTTTCTTACTTTATCATTATCTCATGCTATTATGTCTAGGTGTCAGAAAACTCTGCATTTCTAAGTACTATACGAACAAGGAGTCCTGTGGCACTTTTAAAAACTAACAAATTTATTTATTGCATGAGCTTTTGTGGGAGAAAATCCCACTTCAGATGTGTTGAAGAACCACAAGTACCATATGGAAAGTGTGCCATTACCTATGAACAGTAGAAAGAGCTCCAGACACTGTAAGATGCCTACATTTTTACTTACTTTGCACTTTGTTTAAATAAGATATTAAACGTTATTTTAATATAGCATTCGCTGTGTGCTTTTATAAGTGGCTTCAGTGGGTTCATCATCATTCTTACTGAACTAAATTTACACGTTCATTTTCTAAAATAATATCCTTGTGTAATTTTTTGTAAGCTTTAGGTTTATTTTATCACCCATAAACTTAGACCATATATTAAAATCTTGGAAAAATTTAGTATCAGTATCTGATTATCTTTTTTTTTTTAATTTATTTTTTAAAACCCTCATTTTCCTGTGTTATAGAGACACTGGCATATCAAGTATGTTAAAAGATTTAATAGCTGTTAGTAAATTTTACTACAACTGTCAATAACTTCATAACATATTGGGCTAGTTAATAGGTCAACAGAATATATTTATAACCCGCTATAAACTGTTTACCCAAGGAAAAAAACTGATTTCTAATGATAATGAAATATGAAGTCAATAAACATTAATTTTAGCCTTTATTCCTAATTTAAACACAATTGTTAACACTTGCAATAAATGTTGACTAGGAACAATTAAAAGTGAAGTCCTGTTTTCTGGCACTCTGTGCAAAATTACTTATGTTGTAGTTTTTTAAGATATGGATTATCATCAATGACATGAGTTTTCACAGTTTAGGGAAAATAATGTACAGCACAGTCCCAAGATACAATCTTGTATTGCAGTGGTTTTCAATCAGTGTGCTGTGGCACACAGATGTGCCATGAGAACTGTCCAAGTGTGCCGTGACATTTTGTACAAAGGTAATGAAAATCAATGTAAAACAAACATTGTTTCATCTTAAAACAATATTCTATCCAACCAAAATTACAACTCATAAAACTTGTGAAAATTAATCGTCAAATTAAAAGCAAGGTATCAGTTTTTTAATTCTAAAACATGAACATTCTAAATGCAGGTAGCCAAAGAGCAAAATTGAGATGACGTGTATTTTTCTATGGTGGATTTGAAACATTAATGCATTTGTTCCTTCTTTAGCTTGTTGTACGCACTATGTTGCAAACCTTCTAGTAAGTCTGTAACCATAGTAAATGTGATGTTTATATGCAATCAATTCAGCTGAAAAAAAAGTGGGTGTGCAATGGAATTGTTTGTCTCATTGAAGTATCGTGTTACTGAAAGGTTGAGAACCACTGTTGTATGGAGCAGGGACCTATGCCTTACACATTACTTGTACCTCTTCTCTTTGATGGAAATGCAGTTACAGCAAGTTACACATGTGACCAATGTTTTTAAAATTTAAAGTTCATGTTTTCTTTGTTCTTTTGTTATCCTAATTTTCAGTCTTCAGTATGCTGAGTGCCTTCAATTTGCACTCATGTCATAAACCAAGGTGCCAAATTGCAAGGAACCCAGGGCTTCGATCATGCATCAACAGCAAAAATTCATGAACTTTGATGCTATAGGTCTGTATACTTTGCAAGGATGTCAGAAGGTACTCAGTTCCTTGCAGGACTGGGCCCCAAATTACTGGCCAGTTGGGAATTTCTCCTGCTCCCATACGGCCAGATTCTAACACCCTCACTCATATTGATTATCAGCTTACTTCACTAGTAGTACCACTAAAGTTAATAGTGCTTTCAGATGAGTAAGAAAGGATGTAGAATCTGGCCCATATAAATACATGATACAGGATTACACCCTTAGCTGCCCATTTCTTCTCTCTTCATTTTCCAGTAACTGAATTCATCACCAAACTTTCTCTTTCTCTATCAATCTCATCCATTTTATGGTCAGTGATGTAAGTTTACGTGAAATGCCAGTCACTTACTGCCGTTTCATGTTACAAAGCTGGTGAACTGCACCCAATTAATTTTTTATATTTAATATTAGGTTTTATTAATCTAGTATTTTATTAATAGAATTTTTAAATATTTAATACCAAATTTTATATATAATACTAAGTCTTATTAATCTAGTAAATTTTATTAATAGAATTTTTGTAACTTTTTTCTTTTTTTTTTTACTTTCAGATTAATTACATAATTAAAAAAAACTATTGTGGTCCTAGGCAGAAAATAAAGTAATACATCCCCTAAAAGCTGAAGTGGGGTGTGAAGCAGTGATATTTACCCAGCCTTCCTCTTCCCTGCTAGTATTTTTTATCCTTATTTCTTCCCAATTTGCAGGCTGATCTGGGCTTCAGCAGCCCTAGTTTCTTTCCTAATGTGTCCTAATTATCCAGTGTTTGTGTGTTGTGAGTCCCATCCGTGGCAAGTCATCCAGCTACTAAGAAACTCCTCTTCAGCTGCTCTTTCCTTATGTACCTTATGGGATGCTATTCTATGTATAATCTGATTTTTTTTTCCCCCTTTCAAATTAGTAACACAGTCACATAGCAAATTGGAATATGCATGTAGTTTCAGCACTGATATAGTATTGCCTTCTCCTCTTGCTGACACTTTTGATGTTGTTCCCTTTCATCGTCGTCATCGTCCTGCTCTTACAGCAGACAACATCTGAGGCCTTATACAGGGCATAATTAGAAGCTGCAGGACCCAGACATTAAGGTTGGATCCTATTTTTCAAAAGGCAGCTTCTGGAACTGTGGCTGTCATCTTAGCTACAGCTGTGTGGATAGTTCCATTACTTAACACTACTGTCTATGGAGCTGTCTCTGGGTGGACTTGAAATTAGCCTCCTAATGCTTATTTTTGGTTACGTAGTCACCAGTGGGCCAGATTCTCTGGTCCTTCAGGCATCCAGAGATGAGTTGGGGAATGTTTTCCTCTTCCCCTTTTTAGCCAACTCCTGAGTCAGACACACGCAGTGTAAGGTGGAGAAAGGGGCATTCCAGGGGCAGAGTAGGAACCCCTCTGCCACATCCAGTCCTCCATTGGCCCAAGTCCTTTACCCAAGTGGTGTAAATTACAGTTATGGCTTTGCATGTCTAGCTTGTAGCAGAACCAAGTGGCTTTGGATCAGAGAACAGCAACTAGCTCCCAAATTCATGCAGATGGAGCTGAGAATTGAACCCTAGTGTCTTTTGGCTGATCCTTGATAGTGGGAATTTTCTTACTCTTTGCAAGATTGTGAACAAGGACTCACATACTTTCTTCATAGCATTCATGTATAAAGTCTTTGTCCTGTTGCACTCAGGAGCCTGTCTGTGCAACATCTATATGTATTACACCGTCTTGGTATGAGTTCTATTTATAAACCTCACAGCTTCTGTGCTGTGCAATAAAAGCAGACAGTTTTCAGTTCATTGTTGCATAAGAGCATCTTAATATCCAAGCCCTTAAATGAGAATTAACACAGGTCTTGGAAAAGTGATGAATGAATAGGATTTATTGAGATTGCTGTGGTGCAGCTGTCTAATCAAATTGGTTTTGGTTTTAGAAACCGTCAGGATATGAAAAACAAAGTTCCTACTGAAAATATACTTACTGACTCAAAATTTTCCCTTTTTCTTTGAATACAGAAAAGGAAGAGGTTGGGTTTCGACCAATCAGCCATGCATCTGTTCCAGAGAAAACTCCTGGGAGGGTAGGATGGAGGAGGAGGACCATCATGCCATTCCAAGTTGTGACAAGGTAGGTAGCTATTTTAAAGGTGAAGGTGTGGATATAGCTGTAGTGGCCCTGAGGTCCAGCTATTCCCTGACTGCCAACAGAAATAATTGCAACCCCTTGTACCTCATTTTTCCCATTTCTACAATAAAGATAGTAGTATCCATCTACCTCACAAGTATTTGTAAGGCTTCATTCATGTTTGTAAAGTATTTTGAGGTATTTAGATGAAGGGCACTATGGAATTACTTTATAATTGCAAATGGTTTTACTGATCATAACATTATCTGGCCACCGCATTTGATTCAATGACCCCTTGCAGCAATGAATGCCACAGAGTACCTCCACACTGTGGAAAGAAATACTTTCCTTCATTTATGTGAAGACCACTGATTATCAGTTGCCCTGGGTCATTCCTTTCTACCACAACATGTCATTGTCACTCACAGTCACACTCACACACACAAAAGGACTGAGGAGATTTCATTATACATCTCATACATTTATGTCACAAGAATGCTTCCTCATAATACTCTGCATCTCCATATCCTGGGTTGGTACAGCATCACAATCTGTCATCATTTTAAATCTGTTTTACAAATAGTGATTTGACAAAATGGACCAACCAATTGTTTGAGAAACCTCTTTCTATATTTTTAACAGAAAAAAAATTGGGAGAAAATGAAGACAAAAGCTTTGAGTTTACTCTAACAGGAATTTTAAAACACTCACTACTAAAGCCTAATATTTCAGGCAGCTCCCACCCCCCTGTGCTTCAATGCTAATGAGGGTCTCAGACAAGCATGTTGTTGGTTTTATTTTACAACGCCACATATTCTGCTAAATTGGGACACTCAACAGGTTAAGGAAGAAGCATCAGCTCACACTTAAAATGCTGCTCTTTGTCTGTTAATAATCATTTCACTACTCTATTTCTGCCACATGAACTTTAGAACACTGTGAAATGTTTTTGTAGTCACATGGTTTTTTCAAGTGCATTGATCAAAGATTTGTACATTTTAATGTTATAAATAATTGAAGATCCTTCTTTTTTCAGTGCTAACATTAAGTTTTCTAATCTGTCTTTTAAAACTAGAACAAGGGAAAGTATAATTTAAGCCATAAAAAGGCTGCAAAATATGTAGTACTCATGCTAACCCCTTTCTGTGTGATTCTTCTCATTTTACTTTGATTCTTACAAAAAGCAAAGCATTCACAAACAGCCTTGACAAAATCCTTCAGGAGGTGACTAGCCAGAGGAATTCACCTATTTCTTGCCAGTGCTTAAAAAGGATGGAAGATGCTTTAAGTCACTCCAAAAAGTTAAGTGTATAGCAGGGTTGAGAGGCAAAACAGAGCCAGATAGAGAGGGTCAGAACTGGTAACGCATTGAAATGAACAGAGGCAGTTCACATCACTTTTACAAGTAAACTCTGCTTCCGTCTCTGTGCACAACTTTGATTTAGAATTAATGCAGTACTGCTGTGTATGGTGTGGGGCAAGATTTGCGGAGCTCTGTGGAAGGGCTGCAAGCTCTCTAAACACCATGTAACCCACATCTGCAGGTGCTCTTTGTGTGCCACTGAACAGAAGGGATTTGGTGATGAACATTTCCCACGTGGAGTGATGCCAGTGGCATGGAGCCATTAGAGAAGAAGGAGAGACTACTGCTGGGTAGGAAGACAGGGTCCTGGACCATAAGGAGCAGTTACTCCTGTGGCAGCTGGGCATGTCAGTCCCTGAAGAGAAACCACATTTTCAGTACAGTATGAAGCTGTGTCCTGCATAAGGTTGCCTGGCTGAGAGGGGGTCCATTGTTTCTTGATCAGCACTGTCACAACATGATCCTGTCCAAAGAATGAAGTGAAAATGTCCTTTTATTGGTGCTCTTAGATGGGCCTTCTAAGATGGGTGCAGTGAAGTTAATCTGAATTCCTTCCCTACAGCCGTACTATTATCAGGACGGGAAGAAAGGGGGGATTTAAATTCAAGCCCGGCCTCTGAACCTACCTTTATGGTTTGGGGTTAAGTTCGATCCAAAATTGGACAGATGTGTATTCTCAGTCAGTTTCAGATGAGGCTCAGTTTGGTGGAAAACTAGCAAAATCAGCTAATACTGGGTCCATTTATCACCACATTTGTTTGACAATTTGTTAATGTCAAACTTGAATCCTAGCCTTCAGTTTGAACTCTGAGCCTGATCCTAAATTTAATCTGGGGCCACAGGCTGCCTCTTGAGCTGTGACCAGTAGTTGCCAGTTTTACCATATGTGTTGTGGCTGAATCAGCTGATCAACCAATATGAAAGACAGTGTTGAACAAACCTTATGATTCCAGGGCTTGCATGAGTCTCACAAGCAGAGTCTCTCCAAAGCTTGTCAGAACTCTTTCTAACCTCTTTGATTGAGAAACTGTGCTGGGAATTTCCTGAGAAAAGATTCCCATGGGAGATTTCTGGTAGTTCCTGGCTCAGTCTGAGCTGGAAATACTATGAGAACAGCATATCAAAAATGCTGATTTAATTAACTTCGTTGGCAGCTTTAGTCTCCATACTTCCTCCTGTCTAATCTTCAGAAGAAATGCTCCCTCTAGTGAACACAAACCAAATGAAAATGACTTGTTGCACATTGCACGTGTTTATTCAGCATAAAAACCACCAAGACGAGGTTCTGTAAAAGTTAGGATAAAAACTATGAATCTTTATATTAAATGAGGTAAACCATGTAGACTGGATGTTTCTCCTTCTTCTGACTGTCGTTTCACTCCCTATGAATTTTATGAAAATTGCATTGAGTGAAATGGAGATTTACTGAAAACACAAAAAAGTAAACAACCCTGAGTGAGCACTTTGCCTGCCTGCATTCATTTCAAAGCAAACATTCCCATAAATCTGCTGATTTTGAGACTGGGTATCTGTACCTATCTCTTTTGGTCCATCCCTTAGCAATGAAAGAAGCTTATTTAGATTTAACTGATCATTACATAGAGATTGACCTGAGCTGCAAAGTTTGGAACTGGATTCAGACACAAAGTTAAAGGGGTTGATTCGGGCATGTACATAACAGTTAATCCCATCTGCTCTAATTTATGTTTTAATTTAACTTGAGCTTTTCATTCCAGTGTGAAATACAAAAATAAAAAGCCTTCTGCAGTTTGTGTAAAGGCAGAAACAAGGCACAGTTCTATCCAGCAGCACTTTTAGCAGTATGCTGCACAAAACACATCACCAAGTTAGCATCACAACTATCAGAAAGAGCATACTTTTTTTTTAAAAAAACCCTGTAACATGGATACAACACAATATGTCATGCATGATTTTTAATGGGAGTATTTCCAATGTAATAGTTTTCCCCCCAAAAATAAACTGAATGAAGTAAAAGATTTTCTCCCTTATTTGCAATTCTTGTAACACATAAAAAACAGTGACTTAAGGGTTGCGAACATTCAAATCATTAAAAAAAGAAAAAAATTCTGGTGTAGAACAAATATTGTCTCCACAGTTTTAATCACTGCTTTAGTTTTCCTTACCTCTTCCCTTCCCTATTCTCTCACCCATAAAAGAAGCACATTTAAAGGAGAGAACTGTATGGGGAGGAAGGAAGTTGAACTGGGGTGAAGTGTGGGACTTGGTGTGGGTGTATAGACCTCTTCTAAAGAACTTAGAGTTATCTCTAGTAGAGCTACTTCAGGTGGAAATATGGTGCTACCCTGGTCTTTTCAACAGTCAGTGAAGAAGCAGGATGAATGAGTGTATGGGTGTGTCTGTGTCCAATTCAATCCTACCAAATCCTGTGCTGCTGCCACCATGAAGATACTGTTATCTTCTTCAATATGGCTTCAGTCTGTCCAAAAGGTCATTTTCCCAAGCCACTCCAATGAACAAAATGCCAAGTTTGGCTAGCTCACATGATACTTGGTATGAAGATTATTTATTGTAGGAGCATAGAGAAGATGAGCTTCCTACCCAATAATAGCCCATCAGCCAGATCATTGATTTCTTGGAATTATTTCTCAGTGAGTTTCAATAGAATGAGTTCTCCAGTGGTGCTAAATGTTTTCTCCCCTTTATTCCTGTGTATACCATCCAAGTCTTGGTTCATAAATTAAAACTCCACTTATCCTGCAATATTGGGTGGCAGATTAATTGGGCTGGATTGACTACAGCATGGTAAACTACCATTATTATTGGTCTCTGCATAACAGCTATTTTGGAGCTATTACTATAGATTGGGTAAAATGTGGTCCCATGTTTGAAAGTACCTGAACTTTTCCAGACCAGTTTAGCTCATTTGTGAACTGTTCAGCTACTTATGTTCATTTATTTCCTTCTTTCCCAAACATGCAGAATCTCTGACAACCGTTTGTTTAAATTACTTACACAACTTCCCGTTTTAATCTTTTTTTCTTATTAGTCTGTGACAAGCCATGAAATTTAATATTTTTTACTGTGACTAATGTATGAAATTTGTTAGCTTTGTCTATAATTTACAGAAAGCCTTGAATAATTGAGCCTTTAAGTTTAAAGCATATATTTTGCTATTGTAGGAGTGATTGTTTTTAATGATTTAAGGCACCCAAAGTGCCTTAGGGACGGGATGCCAATATAAAATACCATTGCCAACCAATGCTCTTGTTCAATTTCCTGGGTCCTGCACCCAAATATTAATAAGTAAACTAAACCAAAAAAGGGGGGAAGGAGAGGAAAGAAAGGGAAGCAGAGATGGAAAGGAACATGAAGTTTGCATTAAAAGTAAAATGTTTTCATTATCTTCAGTGCCCCGTACACCTTCTGCCATCCACTTTTCATTATCTTCCTTTGCTGAGTTATTCTTAACTTAAGTTATCAGAGCTCCTTGGGGCATGATCCTTGTGTCTTTATCACCTGCCATGTACATCTCTGTAGAAACAGATAATAAAATTTCTAAGTGAAGAACCAGCTCTGCTTTAGAATGTAGGACTCCACATATCCTAATGCTAACAGGTATCTACTGTATGTTTGATATATATATAGTGTGAATAACATTCACACGTGTGCACGCACACACACGTACACTATAATGCATATAGTAAGCATAGGCCTAGGGTGTAGAGTACAGATCTAGAAGCTGAACAAACTAAGACTCGGGTGAGTGTAAGGACACAAGAACCCTAAAATCTTACAAGCTGTTCTCATGAGATTTTGTTTGTCCCCAGTGTTTGAAATCTTACAAAATCAGCAACTCTAATAAGATCTCTACCATCTTGGATGGTCCAGAGACTAAACCATAGATGCAACTTCAGCTCTTACCACTACTTTGAAATGGGTAGGTGGAGAGGTTGAAGCTGAGGCTCTGGTTTGAGGCCATCCTATCATATATATGTTTATATGGTGTAGATACGTGACATTCAGAGACGGTCACAATTGAAGAACCTTTTTCAATAAACTACTTAACCCTTTATTAAGACATTTATATTAGGGACCATCCCTATAAACACCTGACAGTTTACCTCAAAATATTTTTTAAAATTATATACACACAAAATAGATATTCTAGGGAATAGATGAACCAGTTCAAATGAAGCAACAAACCTACTCCTGTACCAAGATTAGAATAAAATGCGTTTGCGTAGCTATGAAAGTTTAGTTTTTATTATTGTTTTTGCTAAATTACTTCCAGGATAAATTGAGTCTAATACAGGATCTGGAGCCACCAGAGCTTCCGAATTCGTAAGGCATTGTCAGCTGCTCACTCAGGCAGATGGACCCATGTATTCCTCCAGTTACTGAGCTCTTGATTTTCTTTTCATATGGCAGCCATAGTACACCTCAGCAGGCAGTAATCAGCTGTGCACTGTACTATGCCCTGTCTACATTAGGGAAAGGTGTATCGGTATAGTTACAGTAGTAGAAATCCCTAAATTATTGGAGTTAGTTGCACAGGTCCAAGCCCCATAAAGGATCTATATCAAAATAACTACATCATTGTGACAAATTTCCAGTGCATATTTCTCTGATGAAGACAGGCTCTTGGACCCACTGCTATGTCAAAAGAGCCTCTGACCATTGTTCTCAGATTTCACAGATGCTGCTTCAACCGACCCATGAATGCGATGAAGTTGGTTGGTTTTGCTATGTTTATGTTTGAACAGAATGAACCAGAATTTGCATTAGGAAACCAGCGTTGTAGACTCATGGGTAGTTTGAAAGATTTAGTTGTTTATTCACATAAAACCAAAACACCCAGCCTTTTCAAGTTTGGTCAGCACTGGAGTAGACAACTACAGAGATAATTCCATCACATTGTCATGCTAACTGGAGGAGATGTACCTGAAACAAAACCCCAGAACTGAATACCCAGGCTATGTAGCTCACCAGAAATCTATTTTTTCTGGATAGGAAAAATATGTAGATCCTAACAGTTATTTATTTTATTCCTGGCCCAGTGGTACAGCAAAAGAGTTGGTACTTCATTCTATCTGATAGCTGATTCAGAAGTTGTCTTTTCATGGACCAGAGATGACGCAGGGCTTGCTACCATGACAACCTTAAGAGCACTGCTGTAGCATCTAGTTCCACTCAAAAAGGAGGACTGAATTTGAGGAAAAAAAGGAGCATAATGGTACCAAAATAAGGGGTGATTCAGAACTATCACTCTATTGTCTGCATTTGCACAAGAAAATGTATTTTTAGAAGGAAGTGAATTACAAGTGATCTAATGGTGCATTAGCCCTAAATCGGAAAGAGATGTTGCACAAAGTCCCTTCGAAAGAGGATGTTATATATTCCTCAGGTCATGTTATTTCTTTTAAATATTAATCAGAAAAATTGGAAAGCTTTATTAGAAATATGACAAATGCTACTTTGCCTCAAGGAAAGGTTGTGCACAGGATGTGCAAGCTCATACTTATTGATTCAACATGGTGACTGTGAGCTGCACTTTTAATGAGGGAAATAAAACATCTTCTTAATTGGCTATAAAAGGATGTACAACACAGACTTACTGAAACATTAGGCTGCATAGTTTGGACCTACTTTGTGACAATACCCCTTTTTATTAATATTATATTACTGGGTGTGAAGTATGTGATTTATCCATGTTTTTGGTACATGCTTTGACACATTTTGGGTTAAAGTAGTTTTTAAAACAGAGAGCAAAGAAAAAAAATCTGCATAAGCAAATTGAAAACATCAGTGTACCCTATAGAGTTATGGTACTTTATTATGATTTATACATGGGAATGCTAGTGTTGCCAAAAAAAATGATGACCTCTCTACCCTATATTAATAATTACAGTATGGAGATGGAAGCATAATATGCAGAGCTCTCCTGTATGCAACAAAAATATTCCTTAAAGAAAAGAAAATAACTGTTTCAGACAAAAAGTATAAAGGTGAATCTGGTTATTAAGTGTTGACAAGCATTTCATCTCATGCAACTGAAAACAAAATATTGGAATTCCTCCAAAATTCAGGTTTTAATCTAATTGTTCAGGTTTATTTTATAAAATCAAGAACGAACAGGCTCTATTACCCCTACCACTCCACTGAATGCAGATCTCCATTCCAAACTCCCAGCTTAATTATACAGCCTGAAAGAAAGAAAGAAAGAAAGAAAGAAAGAAAGAAAGAAAGAAAGAA
>ML685755.1:21643493-21658301 GCA_007922175.1 Pelusios castaneus | reverse complement strand
AGAAAGAAAGAAAGAAAGAAAGAAAGAAAGAAAGAAAGAAAGAAAGAGAATTATTCTGTTTTTATAATCTAAGGTGTTACTCATAATAAGAAAGGTACATTTTTAAATATATGATTTTTATATAGTGAAGTTCCATTTAAAGTAATATAAATTAAAATATGAAATAAACCTTCATGATTGAAGAGCAATTTTGTAATCAGTCATAGTAAAAATACAACTCAATAATGAAATTCACAATTTTTATTCATTAACATTGCATTTTATTACACAAACATGTAAATGAAAAGATGAGTGAATTCATGTTACAATTGATCTTTAAATATGGCACAGAATATTTTTTATGTTTTTCCCTAGAGTGGAAGTCCCATCTGAAATTTTTCTTAGAAATGATGACACCAAAGATGTGGTCATAAAAGATATGACACAAAATTACCTGAGAGAGTATATTCAGATATTTGACCAGCTTGTTTGCTTCTGCTGTTGTTATCAGCTATTAAGGATTTACCAGGACTGTTCCATTACCAATAGAATACTGTTGATATATAAAACCCAAAACACTCAGAAAGGACCCTCTAGAACAGAGAAGGGAGAAGAATTCCACAATATACCACCCAGGGCTGTTTATTTTGCCACTCTACACAAAATCTATTAAATTATCTGTCCATAATTAATCTAGTAATATATAGACTGGGGCTCTATAGAGTTAGTATCACTATTATTTTTTCCTTATAAATAATGTAGGATGAGGAAGATGTAGTTCTTCCATTAGAGCTCCAGTAGAATATTTTCATGTCTTTTGAGTTTGTTGGATGGTGGTTCAGGACAAAAAACAACCCAAAAACAAATATACACCTTGGTAATTGCTGTTCTCTAACTAACTAACCACCTTTATGTGAACAATGGAATGCCCTTTCCCTTGGGGTGGGGAGGGGCAGCTATTTTTAAAAGGACAAGTGAGGAAGAGTACTATATCCAAATGAAACAGGAGAATGTTCAGTATAGTTAAGAAGAATATGATTATCCCAAGTGGAATATAGCTGGGATGCCAGGGTTAATTCTCCCATTATCACACAAAAAGCCATGGGATTTTCAGAGATCACAAACAATCAGGCCTGTGTTTTTTCATCTCATCCCAGAGGAAGCATCTCTAACGGAACAGAGCATCCTCAACATTTTGAGGCATTAAGTATTGAGCCAAGAGAACCACCTACTAAATCAATTGCATTTCCTCCTGAAGGATCCTGAGCCGTCTAGGAGTTTTTTTCTATCCAAGTTCTGGCCAGATTTGCCCCTGTTTAGCATGTGAGACCAGTGAGAACAGAAAATGATGTGGTAACTAAAGGAGCCTGCTCCCTACTATACTTCCATCAGGTCAATAGGTAACTACATTTTTCTTGCAGGCATCCGTTGTAACCACTCTATCAGACATTTCTTCCAGTACAGTTCTACAGGGGTGTCCACAAACAAAGGAATGACTTGGACATAGAGTTTATACTTCTATACACACAAAACCAGAAGAAAATATCTGGATTATATATCAGTTTTATAAAAACTTCAGAGGAATAGGTGCTTTTTATACTGTCTAACACCCCTAGTTCGAAATTATGTCTGGATTGCACTGCTGAACTGACCTAGTTGATAGTCACCTTATTTACAATAAAAGTTTGCACTAATATTTTACTATCTACATCCTACTAAGTAGAGGAGGTCCCTAACATATTTTTTCCACACAGTGAAATCTGTATTTCAGGGGAAAGTGTTGCAGCTTCCTAAAAGATCATTTGCTGATGCTAAACCATACTTCAAGAATTTCTGTCCTGCAATGGTGTTAGTATCAAGGGCTATGTCTACACTACAAAAAGTTAGGTTGACTTTCAGTCAACCTAAAATTGACTTTATTAGGTCGACTTAACAAAGTGGTTTCCCCGAACGGGGACTTAATGCGTCGACGTAACCGCCCTTAGGTTGACCTAATAAAGTGGACTTAAGTGTCTACACTGTGCTTAGGTCGACCTAAGGAGTCGACCTAAGAGTTACGTTGACCTAACCGGCAGTTCTTATTAAGTCTACCTAAGCTTTCATTAAGTCGACTTAAAGAATTTAAGTCGACTTAATGAAAGCCTGGTGTGGACAGGGACTAAGTTGGGTCAACTTAAGCCTCCTTAAGTTGACCTAACTTGCAAATGTAGACATAGCCAAGAAGAAGAAATTTCACTGCTATATAAAATATCTAGGCATATCTGTGGGGGGGGAGGGGGATTGGCTTTTACATACCCAATTCCAGCAGAAGTTAGTTTGTGTTTAGCCCATCACTAAAATCAATATTTAAGTCCATTCATTCTATTATTTCCAGCAATTAAAGCTACTTTCAAATAGGGAATATTAATTCAAGAAGTATAATAAATGTCATTCCTATAATATGTACATTAATGTAATCTAATGTGAGGAGGAAGTCACTTGAGATAGAAAGAAGCAACAGCTCCTTCAGGGCTAGTGCTATACATAAGCAACAAAAGGGAAACCCTTTGGAAATATCATGTTAATAAATGAAAATGAGATAATGACTTTTGTGGCTAGCTGAGTCTTGTTGAAAGCCTCTTATGAGCTTCAGGAGTCTCAGTTAGGGACTGTGTTACATGGTTTAAAAAAAGACAAAAAAAGTTCAGCTGCAGGCTTCACACAATAAAAAACAAAGTTAAATAAGGATATGTGCTCTGTATTATTATTATTATTTATTTTTACTATTACTGATACTCATCCACCTAACCTAGAAAATTTCCATTTTAGGGACTATATCCTAAGATCTCATTATAGGTTTTTAATTCAAATGTCAGAATCTTCCCAGAATTTCAAGAAAAGCCTTTCTGCAGTTCACCTTTCTTTTTTTCACACTAATGATCAATAAGTAAAAGTACGTTTATCCTGTCTGACTCCAAATCACACACATTCATACAGAGCCCCTAAACTGTGACAATATTTCACATCTGTTTCAACACCAAACAAAACACAAAACTAAATCTGCTTGAATGAATGGTATTGTCAATCCAGACTTTACACTGCAAAAACAAGAAATAAAAGTGGGCTGCATTTGAGTCCAAATTCAGTACTGAACTCTCCCAAAGTTTGAAGCTGTTTAGACTGGAGGGTTTCAATTCATCTCTCTAGGAAGCTGCTAAAAGTACCTGTGGTGCATGATTAGTCAAAATGCTTCATGAGTTCCATTTGTGATGGAAGCAGACATATATGTTCTGGAAACGCAGTGTTCCTCTGCATATGTTGTGTGACTTTATATCATGAACATAAGTTGTCAGGGTATCTTGGATATAGGTGATCATGAATTTGTATGTTCAAAGTGACAACAGGACAATAAATTTAACGAGACACACACATATTCTCAGGTCAAAGGTAGCTGGATACCTCATCTGCGCAACTAAAACACTCTCCATCTACATTAGTCACCAGTTAGCATTTGAAATAGATCCCACCAAACCAAGAGAAATGTGAGAGAGAATCAAAAAGCCAGTGGACAAAAATCATCACAAATTACTGGAATCTTTTTCAGATACTTTGTCTAAATATGACCTATTCAGAATGTAGTGAGGTTAATTTTCCCATTATTTCTGGCGTTATTTTTTTTCAGTAAAATAGTAACTCTTTAAGAGTCCAGTCATTATAAGTTCATTTGGTATTCATGGAAATAGCAATGATCATAATGAATTCATTTGGTATTCATGTGAATGTCACATATACTTCCATAGAGGTACTATTATAATTCAGCTTTAGTTAAGCTACATTTTTTTTCCTTTGACAGTGACCATTCTTTCCATTGTGCTTTACAGAGGGAAAGGATGGTCTGGGCTAAACCATAGAACTAGAAATAAGGAGATCTATGTTTCATTCCTGACTCTGCTCTGGATTTCCTATTTGGTCTTGGGCAAGTCACTTAACTTCTCCTTAGCCACAGTTTGCCTAATGGATAAAATGGGAATATAATTTATCTCACATCACTGTAATGCAATTTAACCTATTAATGTTTGCAAAATGCTTTGACACCTTCTATTCCCTCCTGATGGAAGACACTGAAGAAGTGCAGAGTATTTATTATTATTATTATTATTAATAATAATAATAATAATAATAATTAATAAAGCTTTAATGGTAGGTTTCCTAAAGTTTCTTTAGTCCTTTTTAAATCAGCACAGATAGCTTCTAAAACCATTCCAATGGGCATGATTTGGGAAAAAAAATGTTTAGTGGTTTTGGTGGGCCAATTTTTGGGTGCCCAATTTGAGACATTTTAGAGGAGCCTAATTTTCAGAAAGTGTACATCAACTCCCCTCTGAAAATCAAGCTCCTGTAAGGCATCATATATTGGGCATCCAGCGGCACCTCAAATGGCCAGTCCCTTTTGATAAGCTTGGCCAGTTTGATTAAACACATAGGCTCCTTGAAAATCCTAGACTAAGGTATTAAGGTGCTCATATTCCATTGCTATTCAGTGAGTCATGTACTTAAATCCTTTTAGGCGCTTTTCAATATTCCCAGCCTGCAGGCATTTCAGCCATTAGCCACATTGCCTTCTGAGCAGGAAGTCTAAGTACATTGTGCTCTGGGAGCCATTGTGGTTGCTCAAAGCACAAGATAAGTGTAGTTGCTGCAACAGCTTTTTGAAAGTGCCCAAGATATGTTCCCTGCAGATGAGGCTAGTGACGCTCACCCTGGCCCTGGTCTAACAACATATGTGTAAGCACAGGAGTAGTCCCAGTGAAACCAACACAAGTGCATTACCTTGGGCATATTCATAATCCCCTTGCTGGACCTGGGCTCCTATATGTTTCACAAGGGCACAGTCTGACAATGGAAACATTCCTGCTTGATGATGAAATAGTTATTAAAATATAAATATGTAGCCTACCAATATGTACCCTGCACTGGCCTCAATATAGTCCACTGTGGCTCCTGAACTACAGCCAGCACTGGCCTCTGAGAGGAAGTGCCTCAGCATTCTCTAAAGACAGCACGAAGAAATGTAAAACGAATCCTGATCCCTGCATGCATTGGATCAGTGGTTCACACAGCACAGAGTTCCCTGTTCAACAACAGTTGAAAGGTCAAGGAAGGCTTCCTCTCCACCCATTTCTTAAAGCTCTGAACACACCAGCAAAATACAGACTGGTTTGGAAGAGTAACTAGAAAAGGTTTCATTTCTTTGTTATGTAAATCAGTTATTAAAGGTTCCCATTGTACATTAAAAAAAAATACAAACATGAGAACTGTATCAATCCTGAACAGATAAAAGGAAGGCATTTCAGTCAAAATTAGAGCTGAACCAGAAGAGAAATATTCTACTCTGTACACACTGCAGCTTTGAATACTTTCTTCAGCTGCAAAGCAGAGCTGGTGGGGGAACTCAGTGATTTTTATATTACTCCCAGAAGCTTCTATCAAGTGTTGCATCTAGAAATAAGATGGCAACATTGGTCAGTCAGACCATCAACATTTTGCAGGTGGCATAATGGATATATGATTTTTATGGATTGTACTTTCAGGAGGAAATGGAGTGTTTGGCAGTGTCTGATATTCTTCACACTAATCTAGCCCAGCTATATAGTTACTAAACTAGAATTCAGTGTTTGTTTGTTTTGTTTTGTTTAGCTAGTTTCACAGGGCAAAACAAAGTATCTCCTGCCACATGAGATAACAGAAGCCTTTTTTTATTTTGGACAGTGGAGATTATTGGTGATGTGCCACAACCTCTCAAACCTGGTAAGGAGGTTATTTGAAGCAGTCACTCAGGACCTTAACCTGGAATGAGCTATGGTAATTTTCACCTGAATAATTCAATTCTCTGTTCTAGTATTGCAGATGCTACACTCACTCTATAGCACAAAGGATGGACAGATATATCCTTGATCCAGAAAGAGGAACCTAGTTCAAGTTATTCCTTGCTGCCTCCAGCCAGAGGCTGAATGCAATGCTTCGATGGCTACCTCCATTCCAAGCCAACAATATTCCTAAAGCTGGATTTCCTGTGCAGCGGTGCATAACCTGTTATGTGAGTCTCAGATCACCCCCTCCTCCCCCCCACACCAAGTCCTTTTAACATAAAAATAAAACTAGGATTGATTCCTTGGCTGTTAATCTAGAAATAAATGTTCTTACTCAGGTAAAACTCCTAGGGTATGTCTACACTAGCAATTTAGGTCGACTTAAGGAATCTTAAATCGACCTAAATTACTCCATGTCTACACCTGATTTCATTAAGTCAACTTAGTCCACTTTGTTAAGTTCACTCAATAAGGCCGACTTTAAGTCGACCTTATTAATTTGACTTAACAAAGTGAACTTAACTTTTTCTAGTGTAGACATACCCCTGGAGCTTTCATGGAGTAAGAACTGCAAGATTTGTTTCTGGGCTGAAAGGTCAATGGCTATGTCTATACTGGCAAGTTAGGTCGACTTAAGGAGGCTTAAGTCGACCTAACTTAATCCCTGTCCACAGTAGGCTTTCATTAAGTCGACTTCAGGGGCTTCCCTTAAACTTAATAAGAACTGTGGGGTATTCGAACTAACTCTCCTTAGGTCGACCTAAGCCCAATGTGGACGCATAAGTCCACTTTCTTAGGTCGACCTAAGGGAAGTTAGGTCGACTTACTAAGTCCCGGTTAAGGGAAACAACTTTGTTAAGTCGACTTTAAGTCGACTTAAAGTCGACCTTATTAAGTCAACTTAACAAAGTCGGCCTAACTTTTTGTAGTGTAGACATAGCCAATATGCTCCTGCCCTAGAATCAGATTATTTCATCTGAAGCATTTGCTAATGGACAAAAGATGTAGCAGTCTGCCTTTTTTCATTATCAAATTGTTCCTTTTTCTGAAGAATTACAGCAGAGGTAGTCAATAGGTAAACTGTGGGCCAAATGCAGATCAACAGACATTTTTGAATGGATCCCCAAAGCTTTGTAATTATTTATTATTGTCATTGTTGTTATTCTTTCTCTGGAATCTAGACCTTGACTATATCCTGACCAAGATATTTTGACCTTGACAAAAAATAATTGACTACTCTGCTTTACAGTGTCTAAAGTGAGATAGTACACTGAAAATAACTTTGTTACTGTATTTTACATACACGGCACATCATCTTAGTCTGCACTTAGAATTCAACACCTTAAGGGCCAAATCTTGCTCACTATACTTGACAGTTGCCTGCCATTGACAAAAAAGGGCTACTTGCACAACTGAGGGAATCAGGATTTTGTGCTAAGACAAGTATATCAGGAAATTGTAGCCCACAGGGATAGTTTATCTTTATTATATTTACTGCCTTCCCTTCATTATATTTATTAAATATTATACATTATATATTAGCTTCTTTTACTATGGTCAGCAGTAATGCAAGGAGCCTATTGACCTCTATCCTGTAAGATATTAGTTTTAGCAAATTAGTATAAAGCTTGAAGCCTATGAACTTTGAACAAATAAATGATAGTACTAGATGTATTAATAAACTGTCTGTAAATATAGGAAAAGTTCTTATAGTATGAGAGTTGCGGCTGTATACATCCAGGGTTCTCAACTATATGATAATTTGAATAATACTTTACTTTATCTAGGGACATGAACCTGTCAACCCTCAAAGTGAAAACTGGGCATTCTGAAGTATTAAATATAATCATTCTATAATAATCAGGCTACAAAATGGACAAAATCTAGATGTTAAGCCAAGTGCTTCTGGTTGTGATCTGTAAACCTCCTAATATTTAAAGGTTTGATGTGGATAATAAATAACCAACGAATTGAGATTCTTTCTTATCTCAAACTCAACCAGACCTCTTTGAACTAGTTTCATAAAAACAGGGTTTCACATAGGATAGTTCTTGGTTCCAAAAAGATGAGAAATAGAACTAGAGTAGCTTTTCTCCTGGTGTTTTGGTTCTTTGCTTTTGGATAATGCCATGGGTAAAAGCAAAATAAATTAAATAAATAAATAAGGCTTTTTCCAAGCTGAAAGATTCAGTTCAGTTTCAGTGGGAATTCTGAAAAAAATGTGCAGATTAGATTTTATTTTATCTAAAACACTTGCCATCCTCAGATTTTGTCTCGTGAGTTAACATTTCTCTCCAAAGACTTAAATGACTGCTCTGACTAGTCTGAAAGCACGATCAGATCAAAGATCAATGTAGCAAGATGTGTCTTGAAATACATACATTCCACATATACACAAAAAACTTCCTTTTGCATTGCACTGTAGCTTACAGGTGAAAGTGCCTGGTGACAGTCTGTACTGAACTCACAATGCTTTTCTGCACCAGTCAATTCAGCTGAATAGAAAAGGTCTTTTATGAAAAAAACAAGAGTTGTGTTGGAAATTGTTCAGGCATTAGGAACATCTCTCAGTCAGGACTGGCAAATCAGCATACTGTTATATACAACAAGAAAAAGCATAAAATAGTCACCAATTTCCATCATGTTCTATGGGTTAGAAGTGCATGGAGCTTGACTAGCAGGGCATAACACTCCATGTGACATGTTGAGTCACTTAACGGATCAGCTCGACGTACAAGTAACTGAAAAAAATGGGAATCGGGTACAGTAAGTAAGTCCAAGACATCCAACACTAGCTTAGGGTGGAATCCCATTGACTTCTATGGAGGGTCAGGATTTCAGACGTCATCTTTATGGGACAATCTAATCAAGTAAATCTTCTTTATACAAAATACTGGTTGCGTGTGAGTGCTGTATAAAATGGTTCTAACCTGATTAGGCACCTGACCTGCAGCTTTTCCCACAAAGTGATAAGCTGCCTTGTAGAGACAGATGCTCAAGGGAAGGAACTGGCCTCTTGCTATAGTGGCAGCTAATGTTGGCTGAGGGCAGTATGGCACAATGAGAATTGCAGAAAAATGCAAGAAAATGAGTTAAAAGAAAAAGAAAAGTGGCATCACCTTCTGCAGTGTGGCTTCATGCTCTAAAAACTATGGAAGTTATGAAATGTCTGAGGTTGGCAAGTGACTGCATAAGGCTGAGTGGATATAATAGTCATGTGAAGGAATAATTCTAAAATGACTTAGGAAAATAGGCACCTCCAAGGTAAGGCAAAATCATATTGCTGTATGGCTATGTCTATACTTGTAAATTTAGGTCGACTTTAGCCAAGTCGACTTAACTAAGTCGACGTTAAGTCAAGTTGACTTAGCATGTCTACTCCTAAATTTTAAGTCGACTTAGGGGGGACCTCACAAAGACGACCTAGAGCATCCACACTGGATGCCTAGGTCGACTTCTAGGGGCTAGGGGGACCTTGGACAGGTCCATGGTGGCAGGGGAGGCACCCCTTGCCCAGTGCCAGGGGGCTCAGCCTTTGCCCCATTGTACTTCGGTACAATGGGGCAAAGGGGGACAGGCAGGGCATAGGGGTGGGGGGGCATGCCAGGCTCTCCCTGTGCCCCTCCCCTGCAGGGAGGGCAGTGGGGGAGTCCTGGAGAGCCCTAAGTCGACTCTAAGTCGACTTAGGGCTGCTCCAGGTCTACACTGGCTTAAGTCGACTTTAAAAAGTCGACTTAAGCCTAAAGTTGAATTAAAAGGAGGTTTAATAAAGTCGACTTAATTTTCATTGAGTCAACTTTATTTTCCTTAAGTCGACTTAAGCAGCTTGCTTAAGTCAACTTAAGGAAAGTGTAGTGTAGACGCAGAGTAAATTAAGTCGACTTAAGCAAGCTTAAGTCGACTTAATTTGCAAGTGTAGACGCATGCTATGTGACATGATGAGTTGCTCACATAGAGGGTCAGCCACAAATGATACTGTACATGGCAACCAAAGTGAAGTAATTATTGAAACAATGCAGCTCCTGGAGCTCTTACAATTGTATGTAAACAATTTTTTTTTTGAGCTAGAAGTGACAGGAGAGGCATCCATACGTTTAGAGATTTGTTTAAGATATGGATCTGAGTATTAAGATGTATAGTTGAAACATACTTGAACTATCCTTCCTTCATGGGTTTGCAAGTTGGCTAGAAATCTCCAGAGAACAGAATTTCTAGCAAGATTCCTGCTTGTGGTCAGGTAACAGATAGGAGAACACATTTCCTATATTATTTTGGAGTCAGCAGTCTAGCAAAAACCAAAAGTGCAGAGCATGTACTATTGAAACAATTTTTATTTTAAATGATCAGAACAACTTCAGACCTAGAGAAATATTTGCTTCTCTTGAGTTAGGTAAAGGTTTTGAGTGAAGATTCAAGCAGATTCTTATTTTAGCACACAAGTTTGCCCATCTTTTGCATGCATACAAATAAAAGCTAGACAAACATAACATAACAAGTGGTACTGAATCATGCTAAGAAAAGTGTGATTGGATTTGATGCGGTGCTCATAGGATCTAGTAGAAAAAGCGATCTTTAATGCACAGAGGAAAACATTCTGCTTGCCTGTTCTGGCTCACATCACATCAACAATGTCATTGAGCATGAGGGAACAGTGGTTTTTCTATTTTTGTGCATAAAGTTCAGTGCACACGGAGTGAGAACATGCATGCAGCTCCTACCACAGAAAAATAAATGTGTATTACTTCCACTTTTTCTAATGTTGGTTTTGCATAAATTAGTGTATTGGTAGCAATTTTGTAAACAGATTGATTTGTGGGTCTCATACATAGCAAGTTTTTAAATTTTTTGTGTGGATCAGCCTAAAATTACTGAGATTTCAGGAAGATAATTATCATTGGTCAAAATATACACACATTCCTCTTGCTCAATGAATCACATTTTAGAATGATTCCAAAGGGGTAGCCGTGTTAGTCTATTGTAGAAAGACAACAGAGTCCTGTGGCACTTTTAAAGACTAACAGATTTATTTTTTAAGAGCCCATTCATACCCACTACTAATGTGTAGCAACCTAAATACATGACACATTTATGTGTGATTTAATCCAGGGAAATTACAATTATAACTTTCCCTCCATAAATATTAATTAAAATGTCAATTTTTTTTTCACTTTTGTGTTTTTCTACCCAACACCACAAATGTGATGTTGTCTTTTTCACAACTGGGCATCAAAACAAAACTGCCCTCTGGGAGTGATGTAGATATGTCAAGCAACAAAGGATATAGCTTTTAAACAAAGATAATTCCTTCACATAGATCTCTTGCCCTTGCTTCCTCTCCCTTGTGAATCTCATTCAAATGATACTACCAACTACCTGTCCAAGTAGTACTGGCTAGACAATCAGCAGATAAGAAAATTCCCCCATCCCACAAATACGTCTTAATACTTCCTTTTTAGCAGTATGTGAGCTGCTATTGTTCAGTATACCATTGGTTATTTTTCAGTGCAGTTATATGGTGACACAAGCTGCCTCCTTTACCCTGTATCAGCAATTCAACGGTTCCTCCCTCTCAGCTTGAATGAAATGTGTCCTGATTCTTGTTTTTCCTGGTGGTGTCTGTATATTTAGTTTATGTTCATGCGTTCCGGGAATTAGTGTTAGTTTAAAGAGTTTATCTAGAGTACATCTACTCTCTCTCTCTCTCACTTCTTGAACACTTCAAATTGTATCATCTTTTAAACAGTCTGTTTTTTTCTCTAGTGAATACAATTGCAGGTTTCCCAGCCTTTCTGCACACAGAAAGTTCATGAGCACTTTTATCATTCTTTTTGTTATTCTCTGCCCCTTTTCAATTCCCAGGATGTCAATACAATGATATGATGTCCTGACTCGGGTAAGTTGTCTAAATGTGGTTTGGTAAGTACTTTACAATATGATCGGCTAATTTCTTATTTCTTCCAACATCAGTTTATGCCTCTACTATTTTGACAGTGCATAATAGTGCATTGTGGGAAAGGGTTTAAGCTTCTGTTTACTATCAGTCTGATGATTTTCCTACTCTGGTTATGCAAAATGTGTCTAACATATATCCTCTCTATTTTGAGTTGCAAACTTCAAAATCTACCACTTGCTTCAGCAGAAAATCAAGAACCATTTGTCCCACTCGTTCTCCACTCTTATCTGGAAGATCTTTATTTAGATCGAGATTTTTAAAGGAATTTAGACCTTGCTGCTCTCAGCATTGCAACACTGCCTACGGGTCTAAATTGTATTTTCAAAAGGTAATTACTGTCTTGAGCCAAAATCCCATTGACAGTCGATGGTATTTAGGCTCCTAAGTGCCTAAATCCCATTTGAAAATGAGACTTAGATTCCTTAATCAGTGATAATGATAACCTTCTCCAGGTCATTCATGTATAGAGAGATAGAGTTTGGCCCTCAATATCAATCCCAGTCTGGTACTAGTCCTTATTCACATCGCTCATTGCCTTTCTCATCCCTGCCTATAACCTCGCATCATTGCAACCTAACCCTCCCCTCAGTTACCTGAACTATCCTTTTTCCAGTCAAAGCCTGTACCTAGAATCCAAATTAATTAAGTCCAATGGGTCACCTGTGTCTGCTTTCTGCATTATCCCTCTAAAAAATTTCATCCAGTTTGTCAGACAGGATTTACCCTTTATGAAACCATACTGACTAGTTTATTTCTCCAGATGTTTTGTGACCTCACCCTTTATTAATGTTTCTGGAATGTTGTCTACCACCAAGGCTAGACATACTGGTGTATTATTTCCTGGCTCTCTGTCCTAGTCCTTGTCTTATAGACTGGGGTTTATTTGATTCTTTTTAGTCCCTAGGTGTTTTCACTCTCTCAAAAGAGCAAAGACAAAATCTCCTTTAATGAACCCATAATCTTTTCAATGATCTTGTTAAAGATTCTCCAGTATATAACTCCTGTTAACTTGGAGCTTCTAGAATGCAGTAATTTTAATTTTACCCAGAACCTGTTTATATGAATCTGCTATACCCAGAAACTTTGCTTCCATTCAACCTCATGAATATTGAGCAGAAAATTAAATTTTGGATGAGATTTTTCGAAGTCACCTAGGCAATCTGAATGCCCGGTTCCCATTAAAATGAATCTCCTAAGCATCTTTGAAAATCTCAGCCTAAATCCCGTCAGCTATATCCAGTTCCTTAGACTAATTGCCCATAAAGGTCCAAGGCCTTTCTGTATTGTAGAATTGGAGTCAGAGGGCCCACGTTCCCTAGCAGGACTGTTATTGAGGAAAACAGGGAACATCGGGAGCTGGGCTTGAAGCAACTGTGCCATATGGACAGAGTACTCCACAGGGCTTAAAGAAGTTTTACTTGTTGAGCTTAACTTGCATTCACCTTCTCTGCTTGCTAATGAAACATGGTGTGAGAGGTGGGATTCAACCCACACTATCGCTTAGAGTATGCGTTCTGCTTCTCTCTTGAAATAATCTCTTTTTTATTAAATACCTCATTGTTATTCTTATTAATTATGTGTGCTAGTCATAGATCAATACCCTATTGTGATAGGTGCTGTACAAACACAGAACAAAAAGAGAATTCTTATCTCATAAAAATTACAATCTAATAATTAGACAAAAGACCACAAGTGGATGCAGCAAGATAGCGAGGGAGGTAAAAGGAGACAATTAAACATATTATCAACTTGATAAACCATAGTATCAGCACACCGGAAGCCTGATCATTGTTCAGTTTTTGTAGGAAACATAGCAAAAGAAGAGTGTTAAGGAGGTGTTCGAAGGAGGATCATGAGGATGATTATGGGGACCTCCTCTGAAGTATGAGATGCAGTGTGGGAGAAGCACAAAGATGCTTGTCTGAAAATTGCTGAATTCGGCTTTTCTATGTTGTTCTCATTACTAAACATTAATTTCTTTGGGGGAGGTATTGAATCTTCCTGTGAGTTTGTACAGTGCCTAGCATAGTGAGGCACCCAATTCTCATTGGGGCCTATAGGGGGCAGGTAACATTATATAAATAGTAATAAGCATTAATGTTCAACCCTGCATTCTTTCTACAGACATGAAGGACTGAATCAATAGACTCACAAACCCTAGATCCCCTTTATTCAATGTTCTTGTTTATGTTAATATATTACTTCGTTGTCCCTAATAGCCTGTTTAATTTTTGAATTTATCTACATTGACTTGTATTATTATTTACCACAGTTATCCGTGCTTGCCATTTTCACCTCATGATTACTCCAGTACACTTTTCCTGGCTTGCTACCCAATGAGCCTCTGCTCCAGGTAGCAGAGAATAAAACCATGCTCTCCACATGCTCAATACATATATTCTATCCTCTGTCAACTTTCCTCCTTCCGTGAAAATTCAGGGAACAGAAGAATGGACATACTGGGTCAGACCTGTGGTTCATCTACCCCAGTATCCCATCTTCCAACAGTGGCCAGTGCCAGATGTTTCAAAAGGAATGAACAGAACAGGGCAATTATCAAGTGATCCATTTCCTGTGGTCCAATTCCAGCATCTGGCAGTCAGGGGCTTGATCAGGAGCTATTGACAGGCTTCAAATTTATAGAAGAGACCAATTATAGAAAAGACCTCTTCCAGTTATAAAAGAAACCAATTTCTTTCCTGTCTTCTGTCAGGATATTTAAGGGCCACTGAGTCCTTCCTCTCTTGTTGCTGGGAGGTCATCCTTCTGTGGTCCAGTTTTGGTTAGTCTTGCTTTCTTTTGAACATTTGTTTATTAGGTTTTTCATATGTGTTCTTTTGGATAGTTGAAAAAACAGGTATTTTATGGAGAGGGGCTTGTTCTGGAGTTGTTTAGATTCTCTAGGTCAACTTTCAAAATGGACTTTATCCTGCATTCTAATTTTATGTCAGTAACTTTGTACCCCATGTAGTCAAATTCCAAAGGGGTAGCCGTGTTAGTCTATTGTAGAAAGACAACAGAGTCTTG
>ML685755.1:21627849-21643093 GCA_007922175.1 Pelusios castaneus | reverse complement strand
ATCCCACTTCGTCAGACGCTTTGAAGACGAAGTGGGATTTTCTCCCACGAAAGCTCATGCGATTAATAAATCTGTTAGTCTTTAAAAGTGCCACAAGACTCTGTTGTCTTTGTACCCACAATCAACCTTTAGAAGTAAAACTACCTATTTGCAGACAACAACATCCTTAACGCTTTTAGATCAGATAATTAATAATTTGTGCTCACAACTGATTTTGCTTGCAAAACATCAGGTACAAAGCTAGAGGCTTTTTTAAAAAAATGTATTCCTGCATGATTTAAAAGCTATTATCTGGTGCATGGATATTTTCATGGAAGGGTCTGTGTGATAAATTTTAAATAAATAGAGTGAAGAAACATATGACAAATATCCTGTACATAAATAAAATTAATAGTGGGATATCATGGACTCCTTCTGCAAAAGTTCTACTTGTCAGCTCCATCTACTACAAAAGAACAATGATCAAGCAGGAAGATCAAAAGGGAGGAGTCTGGGACTGAGCAGTTGTGAGAGTGGATCTCGCCATGAAGTTAGCATAGTAGTTAGAGAATAGCATCCCTCCTTCAGAACTCAGTACACTCATTAATGAATTGCTACCCTCTGAAGTTCACTGCATTCAGAAAGCCCCTTTTCCCCTGGGAATTCAATGGGATCACCAGAGGAGGACCTCAGTTCCTTGAAAAACTTCACACCCCAGCTGCTCACCCAAATTAGAACTCCTGTAGTTCACACCAGAACCCAGTGAAATTACATCATTTGCTCTGGATTTTAAGTTTGATTTGCACACAGGATATGCTGGGAAGAGTACAAATTACAATTTCAAAGCCTTTAAACCTGAATTTGAATTTAAAGTTAAGACTATGCAGCTGCACTCACCACTATTTATTTCAGTCTACTGGAAAAAAAGGAAAGAAAAAGAAAGGAAAAATCTCTAAAAGTCATTATTTTAGTGATCCGTGTTGTTTGTTTCAAGGCTGTCTCCAATGACACTGACTCACAGTTAAGAGGCTGCAGGATATTAATATTAACAATGTAAATAACAGACAATTCTTCAGGGGAGAAAGGAACTTGTCTCTAATTTTCAAAGGATAGGCTTTACTTAACTAAGCCTAATTAGCTGTGATCTCTTCACATAAGCAACAACAACAACAACAAAAATCACATTTGTTTTAGCATTTAAAACAGCTGATAAATGGACAACTATTTTCCAAAACAGACTTTTAGGACTATTATTAAGTTTTTAAACGTACACAAAATATTATGCCCCAGGTTATTTTCACAGATATTGTATTTACACATACTATCTATTGCAAAAAAATTCTAAATATTTATTTATAATAGAGCTATCATAGAGCAACTATGTACATGTTAAACATTTCTTTATAAACCCCCAAAGCTTTCTTTCCAAAGCAGATTGCTTTGTGCCCTCATTCTAAGAAATACTCAAACACATCTCTTATATATGTGCATCCATTTTTCTAAAACAAATTATTTTAAAGCATTTTTATTATACAATGAGGGTGTCATGAAGGGCTGTCAGTTTAATTGCAGTAACTTATTCTACAGAATGGGTGGGTGTGTTAAAAACACCACTGTGAAAACGAAGGTATGATATTGGTTTGCCTTTTGCATCAAGAGGGAAAGAGCATAAACTTTTTTTTTTTTATTTCACATTAGCCTATAGTGTGTCTTGCATGCTGGCTGGAATTCAGCATGTGCATAATGTAAAGCAGTCCACTTGAAATCCATCATATGGAATTTTTAAAGTGCCAAATGTCCCCTCTGCAACCACTTCCACCTGCTTTTGTCCAGCACATACATACTGTTTCTCCTTTTAGTAGGAAGGCTGAACCTTCTCCAAGTCATTAAAAGTTCACTTTTCACTTTATTAATTGCATACTTCACCTGAAGAGAAGAAGAAAAAAAAAGTGATCTCATGCCTTTTTAGTGGCTCAGCCAAGAAGTTACTAGGTTTATAGCCTTGCTAAGCCAAGAGGTTCCTGCAGCTCTGGTTACAAGGTTCAGACACTATCAAATCCATTTAATGTTTTCTATGCTTTGGAGATATTCTCTCTTTCCTCAGTGATTGTTGCTGTAATTACACAAACGATCTGCTCCACGGTCACTTCCAGTCAAAGGTGTCATCTAAAATTAACAATTCATGTAAAACTAGAAATGTTACTGTTTATGCAAGCAGTTCAGACCTGATCTGACTTCACAATGGTTTGTTTAACTTCTTGTGTGACTTTTCCCTTTTGCACAGCTGGGTCCAATTTAACCAAGTGATATGTAGAGATATGTATGGAAGCTGTGAGCACACTTTAAAAACTAATGGTCTCTGTGTCTTAAACAGTTTTATTTTATTTTATTTTATTAAATAAAAGGCCGAATTCCCCTATTGTGCTTATAATATAAAATTGCCTTGAAAAGAAAAAATCAGGATCATATTTTCTGAAACAGATTATATTACACCGCTTAGATAACGAACAGGCAATATGGAGGCTCAACAACAGAATTAGAACCTGAAGCATATTTTTTTCTAGCACTTCATGCCATGGACATGAAAAAGGAGGTTACAGAAAGGAAGCAGAAGACAACATATTGGGAGTGTCTGGGAAGACAAGTGATTGGATTGGCAGCCACAGATTATGGATGGTTTTATATAGATTCTATTATTCTTTCCATCTACCGCTGCTTCTCTATATCTACCTCTGTTGAAACCAAAGGCCCAGGTTAGGAATCAAGTGGCTAATAGTAGCTATAGATAATTACCGTAGAATAAAATAATGAGATTTCATCTAACTAAGGTGCTGAAGCTGAGTGGTTCAATGGTGAGTTTTGTTTCAGATCCTTCCTCCTGCAGTCTGATTGTTTTAAGATTAATTCATTCATTCTTGTTTCTGCTGCATAGCTACTGATTTAGATTAGACTGATAGGGCTGATTGCAAATTGCACTCCTTGGCTATGTCTACACTGGCAAGTTAGTTTGAATTAAGGAGGCTTAATTCGAACTAACTAAAGCCATGGCTACACTGGGCTTTAGTTAGTTTGAATTAAGGGCTTCCTTAATTCGAACTAATAAGTTCGAATAGGGTATAAGGGGTTAATTCGAACTATTTCTTAGTTCGAATTAATTGGCCATTGAAATGAATGGGGATTGCTAATTCGAACTAAGCAAGTGCGATGAATAGCACTTGCTTAGTTCGAAGTAACATTCCAGTGTGCCCATGCTAGTTCGAATTAAGCTAATTCAAACTAACTAACATTAGTTTGAATCAGTTAGTTCGAACTAACTAATTCGAACTAATTTTAGCAAGTGTAGACATAGCCCTTGTGCTCTGACTGAGACCTGGCCCCTGGGATTCAACCTAAAGAAAGCAGGTGATACCACTACTGCCACTGTCTCGTAGGGGAAAATACCTTAAATCTTTGACATGAACTGGGTAGGAGCCCTACTTGTAAAGGCAGGTGAGAGTGTCTACTAATTCAACATAACCCTGGATACTCTGTCCATTCCTCCTTCCTTGCAAATTATGTCTTTTTGTGGGGCTACATTGGATCACTGCAGATTCCCCAGCAGATGGAAGGGTGAGAAACTATATACTGCTTCAGGTGCTCTCCTCTCTTTCAACTCTTCCAGGCTAGAATATGGCATTAGTCTGACCGTAAAACTCGGAAGGTAGACAAGGCAAGTATAACTGCGCCACTCTTTCAGCTGTCCTGAATTTACTAAGAATCTGGCATATTGTACAAATCATGCAGGTCAGTAACTCAGTGCAGGAACAATCTGTTCATCCTGAGACTGAGAATTTATTGTGGAAAATGACCAGGCAATATGAACCCCAAAAGAGAATGCTAAAGGGCAACACTTCAAATAAAAAAATGAAACAATCCGGAACAGTGACTCTTAGTCAGACATTATGAAAGTGGGGTGAGAGATTATGGTTGGGCGACTCCCATTAAAATCTTTAGAAATTGTATGGTTAAAACCTCTAAATAAAGATCTAAAACAAACAGGGACTCATGTGAATTGATAATTTCAAAGAATTATTTTTGTGACCACTATAATATAATTGCGTGGAAGCTTTCTTTTGTTACTAATGGTTCCTTAAGGTACAAGATGGGAAAGGAAGAATGCTAGCCACTAATTCCCAGAAACTAATCTTAAAGTGTCAGAGAAAGTTTTCAGTTTATTGCAAGCCCTACACAGTCTTGTCAAATTCATGAGAATGAAAATAGTATATTTTTCCTTTGGATACGGTCTTAACAATTGTGCTGAATTTTGAAACTGCACGTGCCCATTGACCCATTACTACTGAGGGTGTTTTCATACCCAACCAGTTAATTGCCCATAAAGATTCATAATGTAACATGATGTGAAGAAGAACCAGATGTGACTCATTAAAGTCTTATGTACCAAACTAGGAAATCCAAAAAGACTTGTTTTTCAAGAACAGACAGCATTTCAGGTTTAAATTAATACTTTGCATCAACCTTCTGCAATCTTCTTTGTCAAAATTGCCAGGATAAAACATATCTCATCTAGTTATGGCCCAAAACCTGTTTTGAAATGTTTCAGTATCTGTAAATAGTATGTACTTTTATACAGTAGACGGATATACCATGCAGTGCTTGACGTGGAAATTTGTTGTATATTTTGTGTCTGAAAGAATTAATCTTAAGGAAAAATTCATGTCTTCTTTGAAACCATTCTTTCAATGGCAGGAGTTTGCTGTTTGATTTTTCAATTCACAATCAGCAGCCATGTCGGTGTGAATATGCATTTGATTTAGGGTGCATCTACTCTAGTAAATTAAGTCGACTTAAGCAGGCTTAAGTCGACTTAATTTACTCTGCGGCCACACTGGAGTTTTCTTAAGATGACTTAAGGAAATTTAAAGTCGACTTAATAAGACCTACTTTTAAGACGACTTTAATGCTTAAGTCGACTTCTTAAGTCGACTTAAGCAGTGTGGACACCCTTAGTCGACTTAGGGCAGGGGAAAAGGGAGCCCTCTCTAAGTCGACTTAGTAAGGCCAGGTTTAAGTCAACTTAAGAGTCCTGTGTGGACTCTCTAAGTTGATTTACTAAGGTCAACTTAAAGTCAACTTAGTGAAGTCGACTTGGCAAAGTCGACCTAAATTTCTCAGTGTAGAAATAGCCTTAGAGACCAGCAATATTGCTTCTGTGGGGATGAAAAGAAAGACCTTTAAAACATGCATCCAACTCTTTTAAAGTCTAAATAGGAGTTGTATCAGTGCAGAAAATGGGCCAAGGCATTAGCAAGAGAAGAAAAACTTGAAAAAATATTGAAAAAATGTACACTGTTGTTCTTTCTTTTATCTGAAATGTATAGGCTCAATAGAGCTTCTTGTTTAAACAAAACATTGTAAACCTACTGTGGACATATATACTGTAGCATAGACCAGAAAGATCAGTGTACTGGGAAAGGACTATTTTATGCATCATTTGTAACTTGCTGCAGTGATTGTGAAGTTGGACTTGACACATATTCTCAGCACAAAGAAGAGCATGAGAAGCTGATTTGGTGGTTAAAATTTTTAATGTTCCACTGACTATAGCTGCAGTGATTTCATTTTTATTGCACTACAACCTTAACACAAGCTTCATTAACTGCAAAGTCACATTTCTTTAACACAAGGTAAATAAAAAGGGGGAAAAAGGGAAAAAGATGTTTGTTTTTATGTGAAAAGTGTTTAATGTTCTGAAATGTATACCGTATGTCAATATCGTTAAGCAATTCCCATGGTTATGCTTGAGAGCCAGCTCCACCTCTGCTACCCAACCATTAAAACCAACAAGAGTTTGTGTAGCAGTAATGAGTTCTAAAGAACCTGGAACACTTCTCATACATGACAGCAAAGGTCTCAGTAAGAGTTTTGCCCTAAATTATATATTGCCAGAACATAGTTTTAAAAAGTTTGAGTCTGAGGAGATGTAGAAGGAGATGCTGTGAAAGAAGAATACTTCCAACACATCATCTTCCTTGAAAGACTTCTGCTCCTCTAATCACTAAGATGGTCCACAACATCAGAGCTCACTTAGGTGCCTCACTGCTTTTGGATACCCAAATAGCAAGGAATGTTAAAAATGTCTCTTTCCAACTGTACCCCAATTCAGATTTGGTGATGGTGACACCTTACCGTCAACCTTTATTATTGCAATGGATTATGTCTAAGAATAAAACCATTATTCTTTCCTTTTTGTTGCTGGTTCAGATACAGTAACCAGCTTACACAGCAACACAAGACACCAGGTGCTTATCATCCTACTGCCATACTTCCTTCCATTCATCTCTTGAATACAAAGTCTGTGCTGTTCCTTATCTTCTAAGCTCGGCATGTCCTTCATCCAAATTACTTGAGGAACTTCCCATCCTGGATGATCCTGTCCTCCTGAGCATAGCGGACAGAACTTTCTATGTAGCTGACCTATAACAGTGGAACTTTCTTCTGGGAGAGATCAGAACAACTACAAATCAAACTTGGTGCTGGGGAAGATCAGAATGAATACAAATCTCAGCATCTCCACAATGAAATATAAAACTATTTCTTCAACTTAGTCTTTCTTTGGCAATCCCACCTATATAACTCCAACAAACAAAACTAACTAACCAACCAAAATAACTCCCCATGGAATGGAACTAAAAAGAGAAGGAGAGCATGCAATACAGAAATCTTCTTAACTTTAATTCATGTATAAGGTATTCAGGTCCTGTAAGGGAGCCAGGCTCAAGAAAAGTAGGTAAATATGCACATCTCTAAATAAGAAAGCAGGGAAAGAGATACTCTAGAGGCTAACAGAAAGACCAGTTGTTAACCCTCAATTTGTAAATCAACAATACCATCTGGTGTTGAGGATCTTTTCTCACAGAGAAATTAAGCATCATGCCCAAAGTTATAGACAGCATTAGTAATAGAACCTGTTCCAAAGGGGTAGCCATGTCAGTCTAGTTCAGCAAAACACACAAGGGCTATGTCTACACTGGGTAATTTAAGTCGACTTAGTGTGTCCACACTGAAAATTAAAGTCGACTTAAAGGGGAACTTACAAAGTCGACCTAGAGCGTCCACACTGGATGCTCTAAGTTGACTTTGTGGGGCTAGGGGGACCTAGGGCAGGTCCACGGGGCCAGGGGGGCACCCCTTGCCCAATGCCAGGGGGCTCAGCCTTTGCCCCATTGTGCCTAGGTACAATAGGGCAGAGGGGGACAGGGACCCTGGCAGGGCATAGGGGTGCCCTGTGGGGGCATGCCAGGCTCTCCCTGTGCCCCCCCCAACAGGGAGGGCATTGGTGTAGCCCTGGGGTAGCCCTAAGTCAACTTAGGGCTACCCCATGGCTACACTGGCTTAAGTCAACTCTAGGGAGTCGACTTAAGCCTTAGGTCTAGTGGAAAGGAGGTTTAATAAAGTCGACTTAATTTTCCTTAAGTCGACTTAAGCAAGCTGCTTAAGTCGACTTAAGAAAACTGTAGCGTAGACGTAGGGTAAATTAAGTCGACTTAAGCTGCTTAAGTCGACTTAATGTACCAGTGTAGACGCAGCCAAAGAGTCTAGTGGCACTTTTAAAGACTAACAAATTTATTTATCACATGAGCTTTCGTGGGAGAAAATCTCAATTTGTCAGATGCTTGAAGATGCTCATCCACCAATGTGGTCCATGCCATCAAGTCCCAAAAATATGGAGGGTGGAGGGGCATTTCTGGCACATGATGGCATGGATCACATTGGTGGATGACCAGGTCTCTATCTTCAAGTGTCTGATGAAGTGGGATTTTCCCCGAGAAGAACACATGCAATAAATAAATTTGTTAGTCTTTAAGTGCCACTAGTCATCTTATTTGCTTTAATAGAATTTGGAAACATTTTCATCCAGTCTTATGCTCTAACTATGGGACAATGCACTCGGCCTAAAACCTGCTGCCTTTTGAAAGACCTACTACGAACACCCATCTGACTTAATTAATCTAAAATCTGCACATGGTTAATTTTCATTGGCAACATCAAAGTTAAAATAGGTTTCTAATTCTTTTACTTTCACCAAGAAAAACCTTAAACAAAAAGGTCTTCTAAAGCTACTAATATATTTTATACAACAATGCCATCATAAAGCTAATGGAAGTTGCTACTCTTAAAATGGATATTTACCTATGTGATGCAATAATTTAAAAATTGTATCTGACATGAGTGATCTAGGGTAACTCACAGGATTGCTATTGCAGGTCTGATGTACAAGACAGGGTGTATTGCAGAAGGGTCACTGCCACTCATCTGGTCACTTATGTACTAAAAAGGCTGCGCATAATAAATATTTTCTCCATACAGGGAAATCTATTTCAGGACTCCCTTTCTAGTCAGTCCAGCTCCTTCTTTGGAAGAGTCAAAATAAACAACTTTCTTTCTGCTTCCTAGAGGGACATAATAAAGGGATCCCAATTTGCAAAGCCCAGCAAAAACCAAAACCAATTCCGCTCATCCTTCCTCTCCTTCCCCTCTCCCCCTCAAAAAAAAAAAATCCCCCAAATTCAACAGTATCTCTGGCTTGCCTATTTGGCCAAAAAAGACCAGTAGGTTCCTTTTGCAAGATAGTATCATTAGACATCAAAGTTTCAGGACACTAGGAAGAGCAAACATAAAAATGTGTGTCCATTTGGCTTCAAGACAACAGGTTTAAAGTCCTTCCTGGCTGGCAGAAGAACCACAGCCAGAAGGCTGCTGCTCAATAAATTTCTGTTCTCTTAATGAGTCAGCTGAAGGATCTGACCTCAGAAGGAACAGGCCTGGCAGCTCAAGGGGGAGCATCTGTTCTTTGTCAATGGAAAGCTTTAATCCTTTCTCTCCCCACTCAGGTGTTGTGTATGCTCATTCTATTACAGAAATGCAACAGCAAAATGGGCATTCACAAAGGATTTCTAAATTTTTGAAGTTCAGAAAATTACTTGAGTAGTTCTTCAGAGCTTTTCAGCTGTCCCTATTCTGGAGCTACTTCCTCTTTTCCATACTTGTTCACTGGCTTCAACTAGATTCCAATGAGCTCAACATTCAACCCTTTATCGATTAAGGAATGAAGGCAGGTCTCTTCCCCTGCTACCTCCCCAGATGGGTAATGTGATGGTTTGTCTCAGTAATACTTACCTCAAACTTCAGAAACATGTAAATCTGAAGTTCAGAGCAAAACTCTAGATGTGCAAAAATCTGTGAACTGTAAGCACACATATGGTTTGCGAAACTTCAGGGGTAGTAAAGCTAGTAAGTTCCACACAGCTGTAGTGTTAATTCTACAGGAAGAGCTGCTTTCTCTGGTATAGACCAAGAATTAACTCCTTTAGCTCAAACAGTAGAGGCCTGTATTTTGGTACTGAAAATACCAGGCTCTATCAATGCTGCCAAACCAGGGATGGATTCACTGACTTGGGGGCTCCAGGGTACCACCCACTCCCCCCACCTGTGTAACTTTCGGGTGGGCTGGAATTAATTTAATAGCCCTTCTCCAGTGCCTAAAAAAAATATAACCCCCATCTCCTATAGAAAAGCAGCTGGAGACCCAGGATCCAGTCTGTAAGGGACTTGCAGCAAAGATTGCTCATTTACCCTCCCACATTAAAACGCTACCTAAGAACAAACATAATAAACTTTATTAACTACTAACTTAATAAATCATCATAAGACAACAAAATAAATTTAAACAGAACAGTCCCCAGAGAAACACCATGAGAAAAATACCCACGAGTCCCAAAGTCCCAAAACTCAGGTACAGTCTCTATTCAAGTCCAAAAGCTCAAGTTGAAAGAAGCAGCTCCTTCTGCTTCCTTAGGTCCAGGAATCTTTAGCAGAACACCATGCAGGCTTTTCTTTCTCTTCTGGAACCAGCACCATCCAGTCAGCTCACTGGTTAACCAGCACTCAGTCCCATATACATGTGCACAAACTCTGCTGCAAAAGACTCCAGAGCAGGGAGAAAACATCTTGCTGTCCACTCCTCGCACAGCTTCTCCCAGTCACACAGGCTATATCTACACTTGTAAAGTTGTCGACTCTGTTAAATCGACTTAACAAGGTCAACTTTAAGTTGACTTAAAGTCAACCTTGTTAAGTCAACTTAACAGTAGACATAGCCATCCACACTGGCTTTAAGTCGACTTAAGAGGTCGACTTAAGGCTTCAGTCGACCTTCAGAGGTGGTGTTAAGTCAATTTAAACTGTTATTAAGTCGACTTAAGGAAGCGCTTAAGTCGACTTAATAAAAATCCCAATGTGGATGCGGCTTTGTGTAGGTCGACTTAAGCATCCTTAAGTTGACCTAAGTTGCCAGTGTAGACACACCCACAGTGAGCATATGGGCTCTTCTCATGCAACTCCAGGCTCCTGCTCTCATGGCATCTGACCACACCAGCAGCAGAAAACGTTGTGGGGCATGCTCACAGCTACCACATCCAATTTCCAGAAATTTCTGGCTCTGAGCAACTAAATCTGCCGAGTAACAGTAAACCAGTCTCAAGAGATCCCTTAAAAAAACGCTCTCCTTTAGGCACATGGGTTACACCTGCCCTACCCTGACCATGCCTCCCCCCCGTCATGGGGGGCAGGGGTGCTGGGGCCAGAGGATGCTGCCATTCTCATCCCACTCTGATCAGTCTGCCCAGGGTGTAAGCAGGTACCAGGTGGCGCATGGCATGGGGGCCTCTGACGCAGAGTGTCAGAGTGGCAGCAGCCTCGCCATGAACCAGCCAGCTCCACCCTTTGGGCAGAGCGCACAGGGTCTGGCCTGCCCCGCCCTGCCCCCAGGGGCAGGCCAGCTGGCCCAGGGGTGGAGCAGAATGCAGTGCCTGGCCTCTGGCTCCAGGACTCCTCCCATCCTGTGGCACTGGCAGGTCAGGAGTGCTCTCGCCCTGACGGCCCTGAGCTGGGTGGCAGATTATAGCAAGGGCTTTAGGGGCTGGAGCCCGGGGCCCCCATTTTAGCCAGGGCCCAAGGGTTAAGCTCCTAAAGCTCCGCAATAATCCAGCCCTGTGCTAAACTCTTGTGGGGGAGTTGTGGGAAAGTAGTGTTCGGCCGACCACCCTTTGGCATCAATCAAACTCTCAGGGAACTCAGACATCTGGGATAAGCTGTACCTGATGGGAGAGTTCATTGTGTCCTCTTCTAGTGGCTGGTTCGCATAAAAGATAAGAGCTTACTACTGCTACCTAGTTAGTCCTTTAGCTCAAGTGATGGAAGACAGTGTTTTGGTGCTGAAGGTCCAGGATTCTTTCCCCACTGAGTCTGGGGGAGGGGTCATTACAAAGTGGTAGCATTCAAGAATTTGAATATCTGAAGATTGTTATATATGAGTAGAAATTAGAGATTTTATGCACTAAGGTCCCTAGCCAATACCACTCTCCTGCATCTTGTATGCCTGATGGAGATTGTCTTCCCTTACTTCCTTGAAGTTGGCTGCATTTGTGATGCTCACTGTGCATATGGCTATAATGCACTGCAGGATCCTTCAAGGTGAAAAAAAACTTTGTCTTTGGGAATTAGTTAAAATATTGTGAAAGATTCTGCCTTTAACAAATTTGTAATTCTTACTAAAGTCATTAAGTACCATAATCTTTTGCACAGAACCAATTATCCTGTGTTTTTAAACAGTCATAATATATATAGTATATATAATAAGTAATATATATAGTAAACATAAGGATCTAGGATCTGTGTTTTGTATTAGAGAGCCATTTTAAAGGGCAGTTAAAATTTCCATCACACACACCTATTAGGTTTATATGCCAAATGGAACTTTGCAGGAATACTTATATTTTAAAGATATCTGCTGATGAAGCAGGCATTTCATTCCTGAACCTTCTTTAGTATTTGTTGCTTCTAAATGAACTGGATATGTTGTACAGTGGAATTACTAGATTTGTATTAAATTGTAGCTTTGGGACCTATCTTTGTGCGATGCTATCTATGTTCAACTGTCTTTGTTTATCACAGAGAAGGGAACTGAATTAGCATAAAATACTACAAAGTAGTAAAGGGATTTTAGCACCCTATCTCTTTGACCTACTATTGACCTGGGCTAATTCATATTCTCTGTGGGATGTTGTAACAGGTCATTTTCCATTTAGAAAAAAATTAGATCAAATTATGAAACAGTATCTCATCTTTTTCTGCTGCAAAATCATAGATTTCCCTTTATACACCATGCAGAATGTCTGTTTTCTTTATTTCTTTAATGGAAAATGAACTTTCATTTTTAAATTACAATGCAACTGATTTTTATTTGTCTTACTTACTGCATTCATTTGACTGCTGCTGTAAGTATGATCATTTATAATATTGCTGGTGGCAATAACAGAACAGCCTTGAAAATGAGATCATGTATTTAATTGAGCCTCCTCCTATATTGGTGGTATATGTATATGTGTGTCAGCACACACACATATAATGAAATAATGGCTTGCTATAAATAACCACAAAATGGCAATTTCAGCTTTGTTTGTAAAACCACAGGTCAAATCTCTGTGGACCACATTGTTGCTGGCCCTGTGCAAGTGTGTACGGGAAGGGGTACAAGGTGCTTTCTCTTTGTGTCTCAGCCACAGTCCTTCTATTTGAACTCATTGGGTTAGCTACAGCCTTGAGTGTGGAATGTTGCAGGTTTACACCACCCAGAGGTAGCTTAGGTGGTGTACTAAAGAAAAGTCCAATCCCCTGTCAAGCTCCTCAATGCACAGATGGCATGACCCTTTATGATGGCGCAACTTGCACTCTCAGTTTGCTTGATCCACACCATCAGCCAGTAATAGGGACAGAGAGGGATGTGGCCCTGCTTTCTCCTTGCTCAGTTTGGGTTTGTGATCCTTTGGGCACATCTGAGGAGGGAACAATCACGATATCCAAGTACAACCTGGACCTTTGTAAGCAAGAACTGAGAAGTCATCTACTACTTGTGCTGCTAACATCCACAAAAAAGACTCTGAAAGGCAAAGTAGGGCAATGGTACCAGCTGATGGGGAGAAGCTGGCCCAAATGAAGAGTGCACATTGCACTCTGATAAAGGGTATAGCCATAACAACTTCAGTGTACACTCACCTGGCATTCTTGAACACATTCTGTCTTGGACACATTGTTGTCACAGGAGCAGACCCCTCAACACCCTTCGAACACAGTCTGAGTCTTAAAAGTCACACAACAACCTTGAGCTATGTCGTCCATAGATTTTAACTGATTCATATATGTATCCCAGATTTCAAAAGTAAAATTAGCTTTAAATGACATTTCGTATACAATTAAATCTTTACTCAAAAGATGTTTATAGTAGTTCAAGAAATCTAACCCTGTTCAATTTTTTAGTAAAAAGCATTAAATGAACTTCAGCAATCGCTCTAAGTGCAAAGAACTGATTAATTGCGATGCCAGTCTGCGTTTCTTCTCTTTAATAAGAAATTGGATCACAACAGGGATTTATGAAAATTACCTTGAAATGTTTGTGTGTTTGAATGATTGCACAATTTGTGCTAAAATTATGGTGAATTGTGTGATATAGACCATCTGCCTCTTTAGTTAGTCTATAATCTGCTTAAAAAATGCCCTACTGTTCTTTGATCTAAGTCTACGGATGAATTCAGAATCTTAACATTAAAAGAAAGGGTTTGTTTGTTTTTTTCTTTTCATAAATTGCATTATTGATAAATTTTTCAGGCTGTGAAACTCACAGTGACAACTTCATCATCTACCAGTTTAAGCAGAAAGTGAACAGTTAATTTAGTAAATCAATTAAATCTTAATATTTAGCCCCTTGGATAGCCCGTATCCCTGGACAAGATCATTTAATTATTCACTGATATTCTGTATTATATATGCAGTTTGCAGAAGCACAATTTAGTGTTAGAAAGGGTGTCAGTCCCCTTAATGTGAGTAATTTGAATACAGCCTACTTACAATATTTTTAAGGAAGACCATTTCATTAAAAGGCAGGAGACACAGCCTAATGTAATGCATCTTGAATAACTTCTGAAAATCTTTTAAGTCAACCTTGTGTTTTAGTCAACAGGGAAGGTTTGACCTTTAACCTCTCAACAACCATCTGTTTCATTATTTATCTGAGGGAATCAGAGAGTTTTTGTTCTTTCACAAAAGTCCCTGACACCAGGATATTTTTAATAGCTGAAATTTTTCATTCTTGTCACTATCCCTTTTGAAAATACAGGTATTTTCATACAACACATAGCTAATGAGTGAAACTTCAGAATCCAACCTTTCTCTATAATCACAGGAACAGGGATTAAAGAGGTCCCACTAGTGAGGAACATGAAAATTAATTATTGAGCTCCTTGTTTTATCCTCCCCATCTGTCTGATATTCTCTAGCACAGAAGGAGTTAGACAATTAAATTACTCCTCCTTTTTACCTCATCAGAATGTTACCAATATCTTTTTTTCCAACTCCAGAGGCCACAAAATTCTGTCCATTTACAACAGGAAATGTGTATGGGAGGAAAAACATCCAGTTTTTCTAGATGTAAAGAATTCAGCTAAGCTTTTCAAAACATTAACTTCTACTGCACCTATTTTAAATGATTCCCCCCCCTTTTCTTTAGAATTGCCAAAAATTCTTCCACACGAAGAATATTGTGAAGAATATAAGAAAATTATTAAATTAACACTGATCTGTACATATGCACATGAAAGAGTGCATTAATAATAGAGATAAGTACCTAATCTCTAGTATTCTTGGATTAAATTCTTCTCTCAATTACTTGTGCAATTCCCTCTGAAGACACTGGGAATTGCCCCAATGTATCTGCCCAGAACAAAATTAGGTCATTATATTTCGTTTTTGTGGGAAATCTCAGTTTTTGAAAGATGCTTATACTTCTCAATCATTATTTTTGGCAGAAAAATATGAAAAAAATCCTTTCGTTTCTAGCATTTAGTAAAACCATTGAAACAATTAGTTTGTCTTATTTAACAATAAACCTCTCATTCCAAGTTGTTGGGCATAAGACTGAGTCCAAGTACTTTGCTAGCAAAACCTTTTCTCTGTTTAGGAAGTAATAACTTCAGAGCTCTATGTGTGTGTTTATCATCACTTTTGCCTCACTTGATATTGTTTTGCTTGAGGTGAAGCCAAAGGGTAAAAACTGCTAAAGTGGGCCCAGACCAGGATAAACACACATCCCTGAGACATTTTTGCTGAGAGATCACAGTATAAGGTGTAATCCATAAACGTTTGAATTATTTTC
>ML685755.1:21610349-21622849 GCA_007922175.1 Pelusios castaneus | reverse complement strand
CTTCAAAAAACAGAACTCTTAACGAGTAAATAACTACTTGGCTAAGAGACATTTCTGTGTAAAGAAGCTGGCATTATATTTTTTTTTAAACATTCCATAGTTTATTGTTAAGCACTGTCCCAACCTCAATAAGACACAAAATGAAGACAGTCTCTGCCTGAAATATCCACACTCTAAAAGGCAAGATGGAGAAGGTGGCATGCACAGGAAAGCCCAGTGGAAGGATACAGGGACACGAAAGCTGCCATGCCAGATCATGCCAAAAGTACATCAAATCTAGTATTCTGCCTCTGGCGGTAGCCAGTATTATCTCTAGTGTGGAATTCCTGAGCCATAGTAAAAGTTTCTTCTAAACATCTGTCATTTAGAAATTGGTTTATGTTGTGAAGCATGAGAATTTCTCTCTCTTCTATCTATTGCATTTCCTCTCTCATGTAACTATAGATGTCCTCTCTACACATGCAAAAGTCTAATCCTTTTCTTGAAACCTAGTAAGTTTTTGGCCAAAATCATTCTTTTGGCAATGAGTTCCATAGGTTAATTATGAAAGAAAATAATTCCTCATATCAGCTTTATTTATGTATCCTCTTTTTCTAGTATGGTTTCCCTTTCCTATACCATTGATTATTTTGGCTTCCTCTACTGTGGTCCTTATTTGTCTTTTCCAGAAACTAACCAGCCTCAATCTTTCAGGCCCTCCTAATATGGCATTCTTTCTATGCTTCTGGTCATTTTGTCACTTGGCTCTGATGTAGTAATTTGAGTCTATAAATATTTATTAGTCCATATGTGTATATGGAAATATATTGTTATGGCAAAAGGTGCAAATGGCTTCCACATTAGGGATCTTTACTTCCTAAACATGCAGGGTGAAGCGCTCCACAGAAGAATGAAAGATGCCATATAGTACTACACCCAGACAGTCAATACAGGGCTGCATATGTTAAAATACTCTTCTTTGTCGGGGCGCTTAACCCTTTCTAACCCTTTTTTGCATTGCAAAATAGCTGCACAAAAGGAGGATTTTCCCCTCTCCATGCCATTTGGAACACCGTGCATTGTCTTCTGATATATGCTTCAAAAAAAGTGATGAGAGAATATTTTTGAAACTCGGCTTTGGTGTTTCCTCACTGCATGTAGTAAACTGCTCTTCTTATGGATAAATCATATACAATATACAGAAGCTGTAAGAAGCTTTAGATAAATAATTATTTTTCCTCATAATCGGCATTGATCTGTGTATTCTAACTCCTAGCATAAGAAGAAGGAAGTTTGGGTAATATTGCAAAATATTATGCATGTAGCTTTTTAACTGTTATGATTCTCTTGTCTGTGTACTGCACTTTTAATTGTGTTGATCAGATTGTGACCTATATTACATGCCCATACAAGTGAGTAACGGAACATAAGGGATCCTTAATCCCTGTTATGGGCTTTGTGTATGACAGGTAACATTGTGGAGGGACAGGGCTACCTCCTCAGAGCTACTCCACCCCCTGCAGCTTGGGTGGGGGCCAGGGTGATGATTGACCTCTGACCTCATTTCCTTTAACACATAAGTAATCACTGCTGCTCCAGCTTGGGGGTGGGGGTGGGGGTGCCAGTTATACTCCCCGACCTGGAGCAAGCAGGGAACAGATGGTGATTCTGAATCACATATGGTTCCTGGTCAGCTCCTGGGAAGGCCCGAGTTCTGCCCACTACTCAGGGCTTGTGGCAAACCATTATCCAGCTCTAAAGAGTTTGTCTGGATATCTATGGTGATGCCCTACATTTTGAAGAGCAATTTCAGTCTCAATATGTGGCAGAGGAAATCCACACTGGATGGTATCTCAGGGCTTGTCTGCACTAGCACGTATGTCAGCAAAACTTTTGTCAGTCAGGGGTTTGGAAAAAAGACACCATGGGTTGACAAACGTTTTGCTGCCATAAGCGCTTGCATGGACAGACGCTCTCCTGCCAACACAGCTACCACCACTTGTTAAGGTGGTTTTATTACGTCAAAGGACAGGGCCCAGTTTACATGCACTAAGGCCTTGTCTATACAAGTGTTTATGCTGCCAAAAGTTATGGCACTCAGGGGGAGAGGGTTTGTTTTTTCACCCCCATGAGTGATAAAGATTTTGTCAGCATCAGTGCTAGTGTACACAAGGGGTGTAAACTGGGGTGTGACTTGACAGCTGCCATGCGTTAACTGGTTGGGTAGCCCCTGCTGCTGCATGCTAAAAGTTCCACAGATAGTTAGAACACAGGAAGCTTGTGCCCTGTCAATTCACACGCATGGCTTGCCAGGCACAAAGTCTCAGGGCTCTTCAGCACTGGCTGCTTATATTGGCATAGCTATATGGTTCAGGTATGTGAAAAATCTATACCCCTGAGAGACATAGGTGTGCCAACCTAACGCTCTGTGTAAACAGTGGAGCCATGCTGCTGAATGTATCTCCTCAGTTAGTCATGCCCTCATTAAGAGCCTTTTGATTGGTTTGAGTGGACTTTCAGTTGGCCCTTAAGACTTTACCGTTGTTTTCTTGTTTTGTTGTTTCCCTTAATCTTAAAATACCCTGCCACCCCTCCCACCCACCCACTCACAAATACAACAAAATACAACAATTCTCTGGAAACTATGTTTTACTTGCCAAAAATCTGGCAAGTTTTTATGTCTAATAGTATATTTATATACCAGTAACATCTTTCACCAAAAACTAAATCCCAACCTTTTAGACATTTACCTGATTTCACTTTTCCAGTCAAATCTATTTTGAAATGATATTTTGTGGGAGACAAACAATATAGAAAAATAGAACATCGTTATTGTAAGCACAATACACCAACAAAAAAAAGCAGCTACAAAGAGTTTTAATGTTTCCCCCCCTTTTTAAACCATTGCTTGGCTGAGAGCCTGTATGGCAAGCTTCAAAATGAAGAATATTTTCATGCAAAAGTTATATGAAAACAAGGTTTTAAAATGGAAATACTTACAGACCCCCGTAACACTCACAACAAGAACACTGATGCTACAATAAATCACAGAAGCACATCCACGTTTCCTATTGCTGGAGGTGCCTGCATGGGAGACCTGCCAATTTAGTAGAGTCATTCTCCTTCTTTCAACTCACTGGATCCGAATGAGGTAGGAAAGAAGAAGAGGACTGAAGAGGACAGATAAACTGCAATCCAGATTATTCACATCCCAATGATATTTGTAGGAACAAGCTGATGGCAGTATTTTCTGCATTATAGCAATAATAATAATAATAGTAAAAATAATATCTTAAGTAACTACTACTTTGTGTGGTTCAGACACTACATGCTTTTAGCTTAAAAATCTTTTTTTGGCTGAGGTGAGGGTGATCACATGTAAGTATGTGGAAAGGAATTCTCATAAGGGGTGATCTGGGCACATGGCAGGAATTTGAGCGCTCATTTCAGGACTGCAGGAATTTTTATTGGTGAGGGAGTCCTTGCTGGAATTTTTTAAATTTTGGTTTCTGCTGTGGGGTTCACAAACTCCCTGAGCTCTTTGCATCTAGCTTCATATTCAGCTGCCAGGATTTTCTGAACCCAGCTGTCACATAATGGTATCATATGCACCCATTCATAACTAAATGTCACATTATCTTTCTCTGGGTTTAGGCGCCAAACACTCAGGAAGGAGTCCTGCAGAATGTCTGTTCTGACTACTGCTTAACAGACTGAACCTAGGTAAGTCCGGAAAATATACCAGACGTCTGAAATGCAAAGGTTCCTGGATGAATATAGGAAAATTCTCACTTCATTCTGCCTATGCTAGCTCAGGATAGGTGCAGGTAAAAATGTTACAGCAAGAGAACGTGTCCTAAATAAGGAGATACTACATATTTTCACCCCAAAATGACACTTTTCATATCATAATGGAGAACCTTGTCCAGAAACCCATATTGAACCCAGGATTAAAGTAACCCCTGACATGATTCTACTGTTGGAACTAAAAATGAGAGAGTCTCTAAGGGCAGTGTCTCTGGGTAATGGACAGGGTCTAGGAACTCTGAACTCTAGTTGCAGGCACAGAGTAAGGAAACGCAAGAGCCAAGGATGTCACACAGAGTCCTCTACTCAGCACATTCCTGCCCATAATCAAGCAGATTTCCACGAAGAGCAATGAGTCATCATTACCCCAGCCCTCCTAAGTTGTTCAAAAGGATGGTGCAAGCCCAGAACATGGCAAAACTTAAGCACAGGGCTAGCTTCAGTTGGGGCAGGGGAAAAGAGTCTTTATCAAATACATTGAAAGATCAGCTGGTCACCGGGATTTACCAGATGCTTGCTTAGTTCAGCAGATGGTTGTAACTCCAAAATAAGATGGATAATGAGTACTTGACAAACTGAACAGTCTTCCAGCTGAACTGTCCCTGTATCAACTCTGAGAATCCACAAAGATCTTGTGTAAGGACAACAGACCTTTAAGAATGTGGTGAACCAGTTTATCCTCTGTAAATGTGTATTAATTATTCCTGGACCAGAAGCTGTAAATAAATTGTGCCTAAAGAATCCAGTAAATAGAAAACTTGCCCCAAAGGACATGCATGCCCAGCTGACAAAAGAATATTCCCCATTTCAGAGATGGAATATTCCCACTCCCTGGCTATGTCTACACTTGTTAATTTAAGTTGACTTAGCATGTCTACACTCAAAAATTAAGTTGACTTAAAGGGGACCCTGCCAAATCGACTTAGAGCGTCCACACTGGATGCCTAAATTGACTTGTAGGGGCTAGGTGGACCTGGGACTGGTCCCTGGTAGTGGGGGGGCACCCTTTGCCAAGTGCCAGGGGGCTCCGCATTTGCCCCATTGTACCTGGGTACAATAGGGGCTCAGCAGGACAGGGACACTGGCAGGGCATAGGAGCAGGGTGGGCAGGGCTCTGTCCTGCCCTGTGTGGGGGGAGGGGCACACGATGCTCTGCCTGTGCCAGCCACCTTGGCAGGGAGGGCAGTGGGGGAGTCCTGGAGCCCTTTAAGTCGACTTAAAGTCGATTTAGGGCTAATCTGCGTCTACACTGTCTAAGTCGACTTAATAAAGTATATTAAAAGTATATATAAAAACGAGGTTTTATAAAGTTGACTTTAATTTTCCTTTAGTCGACTTAAGCTGCTGCTTAAGTCGATTTAAGGAAAATGTAGTGTAGACGCAGATTAAATTGTCAACTTAAGCACGTTTAAGTCAACTTAATTTGTAAGTGTAGATGCACCCCCTGTTAGACATTCTGTTTCATAACAATCGCTCCTTCCTGGGAAAGAGCTTGTAACTCTCTCCTGGGTCACAGCAATGATATTTAAGGATTCTCTGAGTATCAGGACCCAACTAAGGCATAAAGCAATTTAAGCTTATGACTAGAGACACAGAGCCTGGAATGCCATCAGAATCTCAAAGGCCAAAGGAGTGCTTGCAACCTCCCATTTTGCAGATGGAGAACGAAGGCCAAAGATATTAAGTCAGCCATTCAAAAAGAGCTCATCTCCCATGTGGGCACCAAAATATGTGGCTGTGATTTCAGAAGAGCAAGAAAACCCCTCCTGCCCTCACAAATTAATATATTTCCATATTATATCAACAAACAAGAGCAGAAAATATGACAGCAAAAACAGAATTATCCACTATTTAAAAACCCCTGAAGTTGCATGAACAATTCTATGAACAAGCAAATACAATTACAGTTGTTGCTCTTATTCCCTTTTGTTTTTCTTCTAATCCCTTTGGTTCTCATCTCTTTTGTACATTTACAGGGTAGAACTCATGTCTTCTGCCTGCTCTGTAAACTACCTACCACACTGGAGGTACAAAATAAACATAACATTTTAATATGTGTCCAACTGGAATCAAGGATGGAGAAAACAGATTTTGATCTCACAAAACTGTTTTGTCAGAGTGAAAAAATTCTGCACAAAGAGGCCAATTCCACACCCCCCTTTGTTCATATCTGGCATAAACAAGATTTTTTTATTGGTTTTGCCAGCAACCCCAATTTTCTCATACTCTCTAGCCAAGATACTGGGAGCAGAGCACAGCCTATTCCAGATGACATCAGAAAGGAAGCGGAACACAGGTGTTTCATGTTATTGCCTAGATTTTTCTCCTGCACCAGATCTTTGAAAGGAATGGGAAATATGCCAGAAAGATTGTTATGCTGTTAATGGATTGGCAAGGCATACCACAAAGTTACAAGAGACAAGCTGTGGCTGGCCAAAGGGTATCCAATGTCAGTGGAACTCTATAAAACTGGTGTATTTTTAGATATATGTGAAAAAAAGAATGAATTCCAGTTGTGGGATATTCTGACTTCATTTCCTCTGTTTGCACGTTTTCTAATAATACAAACACTGGTTCAATTAGACTTCTATGGAGAAGTTTTGAAGTCTTTGGAACCTCCTGATTAGTCGGTGTTTCACAGGGGATATGAGTTGGATTATGGTGCTAGCTAGCAAAGTCAGTTCTTTAGTGCAAGCTAGAGCAGCTCAGACTTTTTGCAAGTTCAGTTGCTGGGGAGATCAAGCTAACAGTCATTAGAAGTACTTCTTTTGTCTTTTAATATGTCTAAATCCAAACTAGGATCCTCTTATGCATGGGTGTGTCTACACTGGCAACTTAGGTCAACTTAAGGACACAAGTCGACCTACACAAAGCTTCATCCACACTGGGCTTTTATTAAGTCGCCTTAAGCGCTTCCTTAAGTCGACTTAATAACACCAGCTCTGAAGGTTGACTTAAGCCTTAAGTCAACTTCTTAAATCGACTTAAAGCCAGTGTGGACGGGGAATAGCGTTAAATCGAATTTATTAAGTCGACAAAGCCAGTGTGGACCGTTATGTCTACTGTTAAGTCGACTTAACAAGGTCGCCTTCAAGTGTAGCCACTCTGTTAAGTCAACTTTACAGAGTCGACTTAACTTTAAAAGTGTAGACATAGCCATGGAGAGTTACGGAGGGGAAAAGCAGAACAACTGAAATAGTCTAAATAGGGAAAGTTGCTTGACTCACAAATAGCTATATTTCTTACTTCTTTATATGGAGGCGAGGAGTTCCCAATCACCGATGAGCTGAATTTTACAATTTAGTCCTTCTGTGATATTTTAACCCACTTGACTCTGTAGTTCTGAAAGATTTGTGCTTCTTCAATGAAAGGAAGGACTGGTTTTCTCTCTTCTGAATCTGCAAGCACATTTATTCTCTTGTCCTCTTAGAACAATGTGTTAGGTTCTCTAGTTTATTGATCTAAAGAAAACCATTCTTACTACTGATTCATACATTTCTTTTACAGTGCTGGAAAATGAAAATGCCAATAGATGTGTTCTGTTAAAACTCCAGGATTGTAAATATAGGTTTCCTATGTGGTTTAAATTCCTGTTCTTTGAGATGTAGATTGTAAGAAGTCAATCAGTGGTATTACAAATAAGAGATAAAACATCTCTAAATGAATGTAATTCACCATATGTTTAGAAAGCCCACATTGTTAGCAACATGGAAACAAACAGTTCTACTGTAATAGAAGGTCATGAGTATTAAAAAAACAAAACAACTTTTTTATTAAATGTTGTAGCTCATTTCTAAGCTCTAATTCATGGACTTGCATCTCTCTCTATTTTAGAAAATACCTTTCTGGGCATGCATGTAGAAGCATATTTGTTGATTTTTCAAGATAGCTGGTGATATTGCACTGGAGTACCTAAGATTAGATTTGAGCCTTTAGTCACTTTCAAATACTTAAAAAAACATGGTTCTCTAGGCTCAAGTCGAATCAGCCTCAAGAAGTAGCTAGGGCAGTATTTTAAAATATGTCTTCAAAATTAGTTTTCTGGCTGTAGTTTGTGTTTGCCTCTTTTTATATTAGATAATAGAAGCTCTGAATAGCTTATTTAACATCATTCCTTGTCCTTGAATTATGCCCTGGTATTTAATGAGCCAGTCTTTGCATGACTAGTCTTGGCCAACAAAGAGAAACACCAACAAAAAACAAAAACGTTTAAAATAATTTAGGGGCTAAACAAACTATTTTAGAAAGACATGAAGGCCAACCTGCTTTTGATACATTTCCAAGCCCACTTGCTTATTCACTCTTCAGTAAGTTATGCATTTCTTTCAGTGGCTGGTCTAGCTAATTCATGAACTATTATTGTCAGATTTCCCTTAGATATCTTGATACTGTCTGTTCATTGTTTGCCCATAAACTGCCACCTGAAGCTTACGCTCAATCATATGGTCATTCTCCTTAGACTTTAAAGAGAAGAATGGTTTTTGCTGTTCTCTGGGTCTGTGTTTCAAATGCAGCCATGGAACATGGTTATGAAGATGTACAAGCCTATGCCCCAAATATACTCACCTATCATTACAGCAGTGGTTTTCAAACCATGGGTCGGAACCAGGGATAGTCTTAGGGATTCTGGGGCACCTGGCAAAAGTCAAGGATGGGGGGCCCCATCCTTGACTTTTGCCCCCCCCCCCGGCATGTTCCCTCCCAGCCCCACTGCCACCACCCCCTCAGCCTTGCCGTGGGTCCCTGCTGCAGGTCCTGCTCCCCCTTGCTGGCCTCTCTGACTTCTCTGGGGACACCAAAGGCTACTGTCCTAACCTTGACCCCTGCGGTGGGGTCCCCGCACCCACACCAGCTTTGCCGGGGCTGGTCCCTGGCCAGCCTCTCTTGGGCTCCACCGCAGCCTCCATCCCCCACCCCCCTACTGGCTTCTCCAGGCTACCCTCCCCCCCAACCCCATGGCCACCATGCCGGCCTCTCCAGGGCTGTCCTGGCCCTTCTGCTTTGCCCCCGGCCACCCTGCTCCGGCCGGCCTCTCCTGGGCTCTGGCCACAGCCCCCCCACCTCTCCGGGGCTGCCCCAGCTCCACTGTCATCCTTGCCAGGGCTGATGCCAGGTCCCCGGCCACCCTCCCGTGGTCGGCCTCTCCGGGACTCCTGCTACAGCCCCCCCCGACAGCTTGGCTTGGAGGCCCCTCACCCCACGGGGCCCTGGGCAGTTGCCCCACCTGCAAAGACCGACTATGGTCTGGACTGGGTCACGGCGCCCCCTGTTGCCGCTGTCAAAAGACTGAAATTCATTGCTCAAAGATTGTAATTGTTGGATTGTGGACATAAAGTATTTTTTCCAACTGGGTTCTGAGGAAAAAAGTTTGAAAACCACTGATTTACAGTGATGATGAAGATAACAGAAAATATATCCTGCTGTCAAATAATATTGTTCTTCCTAGATGTGAGTGCATATAGAATTTGGTTCTTCTTTCTATCATTGATTTAAAAGAAAAAGCCCTAAGAAAGATTTCACCTCATTATTGAAACTTGGAAGCCTCAATTGTTTCTTGTCTCTGGATCACAGAAGGCCCATTGTGGAGGCACTGTACTATCAAACCAGTTAGTAAAACTGTTCTCTGGGCAATTAATTAAGACATTAATCCCTTCACTCCCAGACTGTACATTTCAATCTGTTTAATTCTCATAGGGAGTAAAAAATAAAAAATAAAATCAGGCAAGATCCATATCGTAGCAAAATCATATATGAAATTCATCCCTGTGCAGGTGGTGACCATGAGGCCTTGGTTCACAGAGGTGAATTTCAATCAAAATGCCTTTTTCTAAAGATGAATTTATTGGAGAAGCTTAGATTCTTACAGCAAATCAACTTCCCTTTAATGATTTGAAAGTATTCAGACACATTATTAAATACATGGTCTTATCAGTTTCCCAAATAACTATACAACAAGTGGGATTACTGAAGTATTGAGACATAGGCTCGTCTCATGGTGTGTCCAGCCTGATCAAATCCAGATGTTATTGGAAGTCTCATGATAATGTGTGCTTATTTACAGCCCAAAGAGGTTTGGAAATGTATTCACACTGCTTAACTAAACATTCAAACTGTTTAACTAAATCTTCAGAACTAAACCTCTTATTCTGAACTCTGGTAACTTCAGGTTTTATTGTATGCCTTTCTCCTGCTTTTTAATGTCCATTTAATTTCATGATTGGGCATATTGAAAAGATGCTTCCTTTATGCATGGTTCTCTCACTAAATTGCGATGGACTAGAGCATCCATCTTCGTAAAGCATGGCTTACCTACCAGTGAATTCTCTGTATCTTAAAGTCCTTAAATCATGATTTAAGGAGGTAAATAACTCAGTCATAGGTTGGTGGCCTATTGCTGGAGTGTGTGGGTGAGGTCTTGAGACCTGCATTTTGTAGGAGGTCAGACTAGATGATCGTACTGGTCCCTTCTGACCTTAAAGTCTATGGCTATGTTTACACTGGCAAGTTAGTTCAAATTAAGGAAGCTTAAGTCGAACTAACTAAAGCCATGGCTACACTAGGCTTTAATTAGTTCAAATTAAGGGCTTCCTTAATTCAAACTAATAAATTCGAATAGGCTATTCGAACTAAGGATTAATTCGAACTAGTTAGTTCGAATTAACCAATGTGGCCATGTTAGTTCAAACTAATTGCTTAGTTCGCACTAACTGGCCCATTGAACTCAATGCAATTCGCTAATTCGAACTAAGCAAGTGCCATGAATGGCACTTGCTTAGTTCAACCTAAATTTTTAAACTAAAATTAGTTCGAATTAGTTAGTTCGAATTAGTTAATTCGAACTAACTTTAGTAAGTGTAGACATAGTCTATGAGTCTATAAAGGAAAAGGAAAGTTTTAGACTTTGACTCTAAATAAGAGTTAGAGGAGAATTAAATAAATAGCTTTATTCAAAGCCTTGTTTTAAGTATTAAACTCTTAAGTGATTTTTAAGGAAATATAGATTGATTTTTTTAAAAAGAAACCAAACATGGCCTTGGGAAATAAACATCCCTCTGACCCATATAATAGTCAAGTCACAGTGCCAACATATAGAAATTATTTTCCTCTTAAATGTTCTTGCAAAAGAGATGGCTGGAAATATCGTGCTATTTGTTAGTAACCCTCTTCTTTAGAGCACTTCTACATAAAATAAAATGGTGGCACTTCACAGCACTGCCCCAGCATTAGCCTTACACACATAGTCCATGAAAATCCACCTTCACCAAAATGTGACTAGTTGTAGACTGTGAAATTCATATAAACACAAATAGCTCACACTATGATTCATGCGCCACTTACCTGCCATTTAAACTTCATGTTAAAGAGGTACAGCTTGATCCAGTAGTCTAGTCCCAATCCACCCAAGTTCCTTATGCACAAGAATATTCCTATTGCCTTCAGTGAAATGATTTGTGTCCAAAGATAAGTACAATCTTAACTACTTGGCTGGAAAACAGCCGGAGTGCTCAGCACCTTCCAGGATTGAATTCTTAAGTGGCATTTAAGTGGAGTAAAAGAGCCCTGTATTAGGCCCTCTGGTCAAAAAATTGATTTTAAGGCCATTTTCCTGCAATTGACACTGTATGGGCATAGACGCCACCAGACAGAGTCATTTGTAGGACCTGGGCATGAAAGAATAAAAGTACAATATAGATTTGGCAGTAAGGCCAAAAACGCAAGGACAGGACACGTAGACAGATATAACCCTTGTAAGAGAAAGTAATAGTTGTATGTCCTTGCCTCAAAAAAAGTTACATTATAGCAGAAACTCTCACCCCAAGAAACCTTTGTACCTGTCCTTCATTTAGTGTTGTGGGAATCCCAAGGCAGACTTTGGGACACACAAATACTGCAGTGATAAAACACCCTAATTTAGCTGAGGGACCTAGAAATGTAAACAAGAATTTAAGCACCCATTTTTTCTAGCTCTTTTTCTTGTGAAGGTAATCTGAAAATATAAATTGATGCAAATTTATTGCTAGGGATCAAGGCATGTCACTGACTCTGCCGAAAGACCATAAGCTGTTTGCTGTCCTCTCCTCAGCTGCCCAGATCTGGCCTTTGTGTTCCTTAAAAAATTAAGCCTCAAAGTCCCTGGCATTATGGGAAAAAAACTCATCTTTTTCGTGTGTGTGTGTGTGTGTGTGTGTGTGTGTGTGTGTGTGTGTGTGTGTGTGTGTGAGAAAGAGAGAGAGAGAGAGCGAGAGAGAGAGAGAGAGAGAGAGAGAATCAAGGGAGAGTTGAGTATTGCCTCTAAGCCCAGTTTCAATAATGCTAGGACTACAGCCAGCTCACTCTCAGTTGGCTTCATGCAGCTGAGCTGGCTCATCTGTAGATTACCAAGTGACATCTCTAACCACAAGGAGAGGAAGCTCAATAATGTGACAAAGCCTCATTGTCAAATGGACAATGAATAGGACAGAGAACAAGGGACTCCTGCATTTGCAACATGGCACTGGCACTAATTCACTCTGTGATCTTTGTCACATCACTTAACTTTCCTGCCTTAGTTTCCTCAGCTGTAAAGTGGGAAGAGTAATACCTACCCATGGTACTTAACAGGATTGGGTGGGTTGCAATGAGGAAGTAAGCTTTATGATGCATTTTGTATGTGCTAAAAGTCACCAAACTATATATAAAACCTGCCATTGGCTGGAAAGGCCTCACAACGGACA
>ML685755.1:21597849-21605349 GCA_007922175.1 Pelusios castaneus | reverse complement strand
CCCTCTTTCCTATCAACTTTGCTTTTCGACATTACTGGTCCAACAAAGATCCCCAGACCTGATTGCTCCTGAGCATGGAGAAGGCTGCATTGCGTGCAGAGTGTGGTACAAAATGCCACCATTCCTCTATATTTTATACCCAGTCTGCACTCACACGCACATGCATAAATGACTACACGAGGCACAAGGTAGTGCTGTACAGCTATCTGCTGTATTGCAAGTCATTTACCCTTTAAGTTTAGGAAGGAGAATCCAGCGAAGAACTACTGGCCTCCACCCTTCCTAGCTGCCATCACAGAGCCCCAATGAGTCCAAAAAGAAGCTGGGGCCAGGCCTAGAGAGCAGCACTCCTGAGTTATGCACTTTTGCACATTCCAAAATAGAGCATGCTTGCTTATGCACACAGAAGCAAAGAAGAGCATTTTGCTTGTGTGAGCGCAATGCTAAATACTAAATCATGATATTTTTCCAGCTAGATTTTCTGCCCCCAGAATTGATTTCTATTTATGTATATTTATACAACTACTACCTGTAAATAGAAGACATTCTCTTAATCTGACTTTTCTAACTTTTTCAAAACAAAATTATGTAAAAAAGTTATTTGCGTACTGCATCAGCCTTCCTGTATGGCACAGATGCTCATATTTGCACTGATCCATTCAGTCTTGTAGAGGGCCAGTGTATTGGTTTTCTATGCGGTGCTACCAGATGCTTCACATTACAATTCCAGTATAGAAATAAATAAGAAAACTAGAGCAAAGTGAAATATAGAATTGAGACAATACTTTTACAGCTAATATAACTCTTAGAGCAGGAATTATGCCATCATATGTATCTACATAGTTCCTGGCATAATGGGGTCCTGATACTATTTGGAATTTCTAAATACTACCTCCATATAAACACGTGTTAATAATGATAATGAATAGCTCCTTCCTTTGCTTTAACTAATGGTTAATAGGCAATGGTGGATTTTTAAAAATACTTTTTAAATTACTGGTTAATATTGCAGAATTATTTAAGGCTGCATGGCCCTGTCTCAGCCAATCAGATTGTGTTAGGAAATCTAATAATATAAGGAGATATTATGAATAGTATAACAGAAAGATTTTAGAGCTGGGGAAAAATGGCAAACATTTTCTGTGAACATGTATTTGACTTTTTTCAATGAGTTTGTTTCTTTAAAGTGTGTGTTGTGCCCATTTAGAGTCGTCTTACTGTAAATATTCTAGACAATGCACTCATTCATAAAAGTTTACTACGTTTTTTCCCCCCTGAAATTATCTATTGGGTGAGTGGACTATAAGGCAGATAGAAAGCTGGCTGGATCATTGGGGTCAATGGGTTGTGACTTGGTGTTGGTGGATTGCAACCTCAGCTAGTTCATGGATGATACTAAGCTGGGGGGAGTGGTAGATATGCTGTAGAGTAGGGAGAGGGTACAGAGTGACCTAGACCAATTAGAGGATTGGGCCAAAAGAAATCTGATGAGGTTCACCAAGAACAAGTATAGAGTCCTGCACTTAGCCAGTCAGTCCCAAGGTTGTAACAGTGCATAGGGTTCTTTCATCCCAAGTAGCAATTATGCAGAAAGGGACTTGAGGGTTCTAGTGGACAAGAAGCTGGATATGAGTCAACAGTGTGCCCCTGTGTTGCCAAGAAGGCTAACGGCATATTGGACTGCATTAGTAGAAGCACTGCCAGCTGATCAAGGGAAGTGATTATTCCCCTCTATTTGGCATGGGTGAGGTTACATTGGGAGTATTGTGTCCAGTTTTGGGCCCCCCCACTACAGAAAAGATGTGTACAAATTGGAGAGAGTCCAGTGTAGGACAATGAAATGATTAGGGGCTGGGGCACACAACTTACGAGGAGAGGCTGAGGGAACTGGGCTTTTTTAGTATGCAAAAGAGAAGAGTGAAAGGCAGGGGCATAGCCTTGTGGAGTTTTCTGGCCAGGCCCCTGACATTCTAGGGTGGGCTTGGCAGCTTCCGGTCACATGACCAGAAGCTGAGATCAAGCTCACCCATTGCAGTGCCTGACAGCGGCATGAATTTCTTTGCTGCAGCTGCGGGTCCTGACCAGCAGCCAGCAGCCAGCATCCGTGGCACAAGTGGAGCAGCACCGGTGCCTCTCTTCCACTTGCGGCCATGATTGTTGGCTGCTGGCCATATCCCGTTGCTGAGGCCACAAGTAGAGCAGCGCAGGTGCCTCGACTCCAGTCGCGTCTGCAGCTGCAGCCACTGGCTGCTGGCTGGACACTAGAGCCACAGTGGAGAAATTCGTGCTACTGCTGGGCAGGCCTGATCTTCAAGCAGATGGGCCCTGGCCCACCCGGGCCCACCCGTGACTATGCCCCTGGTGAGCGGAGGTTTGATAGCAGCTTTCATCTACCTGAAGGGGAGTTCCAGGGAGGATGGAGCTAAGCTGTTCTCAGTGGTGGCAGACGACAGAATAAGAAGCAATGGTCTCAAGTTGCAGTGGAAGAGGTCTAGGTTGGATATTAGGAAAATCTTTTTCACTAGGAGGGTGGTGAAGCACTGGAATGAATTACCTAGGGAAATAGTGGAATATCTATCCTCAGATGTTTTTAAGGCCTGATTTGACAAAGTCCTGGTTGGGATGATTTAAAGGATGTTAGTCCTGCTTTGAGCAGGGGGGTGAATTAGATGACCTCCTGATGTCCCTCCCAACCCTAATCTTCTATGATCATTGCTAGCAATACTGCATTCCCTAATGTAGATAAGTTGCGGGTAGGCAGCAGCTAGTGTTTCAACCATGATGATTTCAAAATTTGCTCAGAGGAGGCTTAGATGAAATCGTGATTAAATGTTGCCACATACTGGTGCCCTGTCTACCCATGGGCACCCTCTGCTACCACTGGTGGAATTGAACTGATAATTGCAATGGTGAAAAAATTTCAGGAAAGTGACCTGGTCTAACTCTCCCATGAAATGCACAGCCCCTTCACTTATCTCCTGCATGTAGTTTTCTTTGCTCCCTTATGCTGAATGCTACAGCTGTATGGAATACAGAAAATGCTGGCATCATCAATGAGCTATCCTATCTGGGTTCAAGACTGAGCTTGACAAATTATTGACGGGGTAGTATGATGAGACAACCTATAATGTCATGTAACTGACTTGTAACTTTTGGCAGCAAATATCTCCAATTGGCCACTAGATGGAAGGACTCTTGAGTTAGTGCAGCGAATTCTTCCCTAGATGTTAGGCTCGTGGGTCTTGCTCAGAGACTAACTGATCACCATATTTTGGGGCAGGAAGGACCCTGGGGGAGGGGGGAGGGGGTAGGGGGGAAGGGAGGCTCACCCTCCTCTGAAGCGTGGGGCACAGGTCATTGCAGGTTTAAATTAGTGTAAATGGTGGATACTCTGTAACTTGAAGTCTTTAAATCAAGATTTGAGGACTCCAGTAACTCAGCCAGCACTTATAGGTCTATTATAGGAGTGCATCAGTACAGTTGTGTGGTTTATAATGTGCAGGAGGTCAGACTAGATTATTATGATGGCCCATTCTGGCTGTAAAGTCTATGAGCTGTTTGCTCAGATTTTTCTGGAAGCATGTAGTTATAGAAACCATGGGAGAACAGTAACTAAATTAGAAGAGGACCTAATTCAGTAAAGCATTTAAGAATGTGTTTATATTTGAGCAAATGCTTAAGTGCTTTGCTGCATCATAATCTAAGGGAGGTCACATTTGTCTATTAAATATTTTCAGGCACTAGGGATGAAAATGGGGACAAGGGTGGGAAACTGAAGTCAAGCTGAAGGCTGGGTGTAAAGGGAAAAGATCATTATTGTTTTTAATTATTTGGGATCAGAGGATGAATCTCAAACAGAGAGAAAAAGAGCTCAGGGTAAACATCAACTGAAGTTAAGTCATGGTGCCAAATGTGATAAGAATCTGAAGCTGGGGGACAGAAGAGAAAGAAAAGTTGATTATCTCAATTTTAAACATCTCACAAGAAACATGGATAGAATTTTGCCACTATGTGAGCAAGGACAAAAACAAAAATTTAATTTTAAATGTATCATTTTAAAAGCTCTGTTTCTTCTTGGTACAACATCTGAGTATCTCTAAATATGGGTAGGGTAGATGAGAATATATTTTAAAGTGACAACCAGCAAGTCACTTTAATTAAACTTGGAGACTCCATTTTCTTAAACAGAAAGAGAAAGAGAATGTATTTTCTCAAGTCCTCACAGATGAGATGTGTTCAGAAAATATGTAGTTTGTGTTTATGCCTGGAAGCAGAGCTCCACTGTGTATTTCTTTGATTATACAAACATACAATAAGATGATTTTGGGATATCAGTAATGATAGCTATCCTCTAAGTTGAACTGTTATAATAAATTAAAATGGAAGTTAGGGTTAGTGTTGTATCAGGCCATTTTAATCACATAACACGGCCATTAGACTCTCCATCCACAAATTGGCCATAACTTAGGTCAAATTATCAAATTACATTATTGGAATAATATTAAAATCATGTGAGCAGGTTTTAAATCCCAGTAGTTCATGAACTTTTTTTAATATCTGCCAAGTTGAACAATGGGACCCTTTTCAATTCCCCAGTGAACACCTATTAAAACCACAATTTACAACTCTACAGATCATCTAACGTGTTAACCAGGTGTTCCAGTGTTATTGTTTGAAATTCTACCTAAGTTTAAATCAAATGAAGAAAAGCCAAAAGTCCAATTAAAATCCCACATTGCCTTTTTATCGTGTGTAGGTGAAAGACATTTGTTATAGATTTAATGGAAGAAATCTAATAAAATTTTAGGCCATCCTCTTTTCTTCCCAGTTTCTTATTTCTTGCTTAGATTCTCACAGCTTACTGGCATTTCCTGTTCTTAACTGTAGAAAAAAAATGTAGAATAAATCTAAGAATTTCTGGCTTAATTTTAGTAGCATCTTAGACACTCTAGCTGAATTTGACAATTGAGTGTTGTCATGGGATATTAAAATCCTGCACTGGGCCCATTTAAGCTATTATTTCATAGGCTGTCCCTTAATCAGTTCCATCCCTCTGCTGTGTGCTCTTTGCCAATGTGTCTATTTTATTTAATAGTTCAGTGACAACAAATTTATGTTGCTAAGCTCCAAAAAGTAAACCTTACCAAAATTCCTCCCCAAACTGCCTTTACAGACATCCAACAAGGTAATATGGAATTCAGTTGTCTTCACTTGACCATAATTACTTCCAGACCCAAACTGCCTATCTTTGTCATTGGCTATTTTTCTCATTTCACCCCCACGCAAAAATAGTGGTCTTACATTTATGGTTTTCCACTTACATTTCATTGTCACTTGTCCCTCTTACCTTTGATTTGATCTTGACATTTAACTACAATGATGATGTTCTCCCTCCAAATACATGTCTTCTCTGTTTGACAAAAGACTTGGGTTTTCAATACCCAATAAAACATATTTTCTTTAGGATTTAAATCAGATTAAAAATAGCAATTATCTTTGCCATTATCTTAATCTGAAATACATTGAATAATATGATAAATAAGAACAATTTTTTGTACAGAATTAATTACCGGCCAAAAAATTTGTCAGTTACAGCACATCTGTTCTCTTTAAGGCTTTACTTAAGAAAATAATCCTTGCCAGACTTTTACCCGCCCATAATAATTACACAATTTTTACAGATGTAGTACAGCTTCACTTTGGTCCAAAACCTTTAATACAATTTGCAATGAATTTACTTCTTGGCTGGCACTTCATTATGTTTTTGCAATAAAGGGATTGAAGTAAAGGTATTTGTTTCCAGCTCTGCACCTTTTACTAATGTTTTTCTAAAAAAAACCCCAGCTAGGTTAGAAATCATTGTTAGTATCATCACTACTGTTATTATTTTGACTTCCACAAGTTTTGCATGAGAACTTTTAGTTTGGCACTTACCCTGGGCCTGTTTTCTTTATTCTTAAAACTGAAGGAAAGGGTACCTATGCACATCCAGCTGCAAAGGATGAAAGGTGTGATTTCCACCAATATATAAGAAGAATAATACCAGTTATTGGAAATAGGCCCTTACTACAAGATTTGGCTCCAGATATCTCCACGTGGCAGGGCTGATTAGGTCTGGGATTTTGGTTTGGCCCATTTAGGATGCAAAATTATATCCAATGTTTCATCATGTTCGTATCCTGACTTTTGGTATAGGCCAATTTCTAATTATTATAGTATGACAGCTAGAGCCACTGTAGTTAGATGCTGACTTGCATTTAGACTGTTATACACAACTTTATTAATCAGATGTAAGCATTTTATGTCACTGGAACTTGCTGTGAAAGTCTTTGGCATTAGTACAAATGACTTCTGATTTTTTTTTCTCGTTCTAAAATAAAGGAACAGCATTGCTGATTTCTACCACCAGGAGGTAGAATGAGTTTGGGTTTCTTTTTAAGCCATATTTTGCTTCTTTCAATACCTTCTTCCTTTGTGAGAAGTCACCTGGCCTAATCCTTGGCACCTGCTAAGATCCCTTCAGGCTATCAGATAGGAAAGGAGGACCATAAAGCATTTAAGACATATGAGGACTCTTCTTAAAATGGCATAAAGTCAGAGTACCTAGCTATGAGTACCTAGGTATGAGTACCTACCTGAGCTGGAGGCTGCTCTAGCTTGTGCTGGGCACCAGTTCAACTCATCAAAGATGAGATGAGATTCAACTCAAAGGAGTAAAGTAATACTCAACGTGAGTAAGAGGGGTAGCAGAATCTGGTCCAATGGGAGTACTTATGGCGTACAGTAATACCCAGCATGAGTGTGAGGGAAGCCAAATTGAGCCCAATGGAATTACCTAGGGAGTACGATAATAAGGGCAACAGAATTTGTGATGGTGATTTAAAATGTTTTTGGCCTTTAGGTATACTAATCATTGAGTATATGCAGATAGAACCATTATTGATCTATGCCACTCAATGGACATCACTGGTATAACAAGGCCTGAACTGTAACCACTCTCAACTGCTACATGCAACAAGGCACATTAGGTGCGCCTACACTGGCAAGTTAGGTCGACTTAAGGAGGCTTAAGTTGACCTAAACAAAGCCACATTCATGCTGGGCTTTATTAAGTCCACTTAAGCACTTCCTTAAGTCGACTTAAGGAAAGCTTAAGTTGACTTAATAACAACTAGTTTTAGGTCGACTTAAACCTTAAGTTGACTCCTTAAGTCGACTTAAAGCCAGCGTGGACGGGGATTAGTGCCTATGTCGACCATATTAAGTCGACTTAAGGCGTTAAGTCGATTTAATAAGGTCGACTTAGGGTATATCTACAATGGAAAAAGTTAAGTTGACTTTGTTAAGTCGACTTAACACCTAGTTTTAGGTCGACTTAAGCCTTAATTCGACTCCTTAAGTCGACTTAAAGCCAGTGTACACAGGGCCTTGCTCTTTGACCTTGCATCTTGAACAATCATTTGCATCTCTGCAAAATGGGTGTAAACAGACCCTTGTGAT
>ML685755.1:21560349-21592849 GCA_007922175.1 Pelusios castaneus | reverse complement strand
TAATGATGATATTTATTGTTTTCATAATAGCCCTCCAGTAGAAAACAATATTTCAGTTTGTCGAATATCTTAGATGATTCTGGTAAGTGTCTCCTGATTTCTTTTATTAGCCATGGACCAATTCAACCACAGTCTTTATTCAAGCAAAGCTCTGAGTGAGGACCCTACATATAATCAGACCTACATATACTGGGTGAAATCCTGATCCCATTGAAGCCAGTGGGAGTTTTGCCATTTACTTCAGAGGGGTCAGGATTTCACCCACTAAGCTAAGGTAAGAAGGAAATTGCTAATCTAAATGAGGTGGAGTTCTCAAGGGAGACTAAACAGGTATGTTCTGCTGTCTGACTTATGTTCTGTGGACTGTAATGGTCTCCTAGCATTCAAAATGACAGTGCTTCCATAAGCTTGATATCCTGCACTCCTTTTTGACCAGGTTAAAAGTGAACAAATCACACAGAGGAGAGTTCTTCTGAGAAAGATGACATTGTATTTTCTGCCTCTGTCTTTTATTTCCGACTGATAAGAAATACCACATTTTTAGGCTCTAGACAGTCATTAATTAATTAGCAGTATATGGTGTGCATGCATAGAAGGCTTCTATATGAAGAGCAAGAAAGGACAAAAAGCTCAATCAACTATATTTTTTTTACCCTTTTCCTCATTTTATCAGCACTCTTCTATTATGATTTAAAAAGAGTGATGTTTCAAAAAGTATGTCCACATTGATGCTGGGTAGCCTCATAGGCTATGTCTACACTTACTAAAATTAGTTCAAATTAGTTAATTCAAACTAACTAATTCGAACTAATTTTAGTTAGTTCGAATGAACTTAATTTGAGCTAGAAAAATTTAGTTTGAACTAAGCAAGTGCCAACTTGCGTGGTTCAGATTAGTGAATTGCATTGAGTTCAATGGGCCAGTTAGTTTGAACTAAGTAATTAGTTCGAACTAACATGGCCACATTGGTTAATTCAAACTAACTAGTTCGAATTAACCCTTAGTTCGAATAGCATATTCAAATTTATTAGTTCGAATTAAGGAAGTCCTTAATTCGAACTAATTAAAGCCTAGTGTAAAAAGCCATGGCTTTAATTAGTTCGAATTAAGCTTCCTTAATTCAAACTAACTTGCCAGTGTAGACATAGCCATAGGGTACGTCTACACTGGTGCCTTAGGTCGACTTAACGAAGGTTAAGTCGACCTACAGACTCCTGCATCCACATTGGGCTTTTATTAAGTCAACTTAAGCACTTCCTTAAGTCATCTTAATAATACTACCTCTTACAGTCGACTTAACACTTAAGTCGATTTTATTAAATTGGCTTAATCCAGTGTAGATGGGGAAAGCACTTAAATCAACCTAATTAACCTGTAGGCCCCCCTCCCAGCTACCCACAATTCCTCCATTGACCTAGCACCTCCCAGGGTGGACGCAGGCAGTCGGCAGGACTTTTCAATGCAGACTCTCTAAGTCGATTTAAAGTTGACCTTGTTGGGTCAACTTAACAGAGCCTCCAGTGTAGCCATAGCCATAATGACTTTTACATCAGTAAACAATACATTCCATTCCAGTACCTTATGGCATTGTGGGACTTAGGCAAATATCTCTCTTGGATAAGTTTCGCAAGAGCTCAGCATTGGGCTAAATCTTCCCCCACTGAATCAGTGGGAGTTATCCCATTGACTTAAACCAAGGCTGAGCTTCTTGAAATTCCCACCCACTATATGACTTTTGCAGAGTAACTATAAAATTTTGATATAAAGAGGATCTGGAAAAGAAGAAAAATGATATGTGATATTTTTAGATAATTTATTACATCATATTAGGCAGAACCCATATCTATTATGCTGTATTAGTATCATATCTGATAATTATTTGGACGCCTCTACACTGTTTAACGTCCACCCTCGGGGTGTTATTCATCGAGGGGTGCGGGCGGACGATGGGTTCTTTGCCCACTGGGATAATAGCCCGGCCTTGATCTGATGGAAGGGAGGAGGCACTGACACATACATTGGTGGCCAGGGGGGGGTCAAATAATAGAGGGTTGAACGGATCCAGCCGACAACCCAGACAAACATTAAAGGAATTGAATAATGTTCCCATAAGGAGAGTAGTAAGGGGGGCAGAGGGGTATGGGAGGTTAACAGTAACAGGGGAAATATCAAAGGAATCAGGAAAGTTATAAGTAGAAGATATTTATTGTTAATCATCATAAGTACAATAAGCCTTAAGCGCTTTTAAAAGGAATATTTAGTAAACAATCTTTTACAATTAAGTGTTCACAGAATTAAACTATTTTTGCTGTTATGCTGCAGCAGGTCTTAAAGACAAAAGTAAATGCGCATTATTGAATGTTTAATTGCTAAAGCTACTCTTATTACACTGTGATTGCCCCTAACTTCAAAGGGGATTGCAATCTATTCACCTGTACTCCCAGGCAGGGGTGCTAACCTACTTAGTCCCTAACCTTATACCTATTTCCCCGTACCCTCGGGGATCAGGGTGCTAAACTACTTCTGTCCTTACACCAGGACTCGGGGTGCTAAATCTTCAGTTGCTGTTTCAAATTCTCATTTCTCATTTCCCATTTCTCATTTCTCATATACCTGTAGTTACCTGTAGTTACTTTGAACCAGTGCTCACCGAGGCCTATTATGGTTTCTTAATACTCACCGAACTCCTTACCGATGTGTCAGTTTCGTCACCTTCGGGGATCAGGTGCTGACCTTTCTTTGATGAGCTCGGGCCTACATGCCAGTCCAGTCAACTTCAAGACCAGGTCCTGACCTTTCTCTGACTATGGATAGACCCCTCTTCCCGGCTCTACCGTGCCTTCTGGCTATGGACAGACCCCACTTGCTATCGTAGCCGGAGCCACGGGGCATCTTGAATCTGTCCAGCCTACTGTCTGCCTTAGTTTCCCCAGAGGTGATATTTATAGAGTTTTAGCTCCTCGTGCCCCTCCTGTTCGTTTTAGAGGTTCCCACGTTCTTGCCCCTTTGCAACATAGCCCTCAGTTCCCATACGCTTTATGCTGCAACATAGCCATTAGTTCCCATACGCTTCTATGCAGGGAGCTCTTTGCAACATTTGTAAAGTATTCAAGGTTGCAGGTGCACGCTATGTGACGTCTGAGTTCTTGGCATAGGTTCATGTGAGCTGTTATGCTAAGGCCTTTGAAAATTGGTTCAGGCTAAGGCCTATACTTTCAAGCTACTACTTCTATAGCTATATAAATTTAATAATATAAATTCCCATTAACTAAACCCACTTTCTACATTATTATGTTGCCACATCTGTACACAGAGTTTTAAAACATTCTACACGTACAACAGATCATTAAGTGCTAAGATATTAGTAACATATTCAATGAATAGTGTGTTGTGCAAACAAAACAGAATAGAAACTTGTCAATGCAAAAGATTTTTATATCTTTGGTAGTGGGTCATCTTTTGGTATTCAAATAAGTAAACTGTATTCCATCATTGCCCATTCCAGCTTCCCCCTTCCACCATAGTCTAATTGAAAGAACCCCAGAAAATAGAAAATGCTCCATGTAGTTGTGAGAGGTTTAGGGCACAGTATTTTGTTTTTTTTTTTTTTTTTTGGGAGGGTGCAGTTAATTGAGTCATGAGTTTTACAGTCTTGCTTGTCCTTTTGTATTTCCAAACTCTCAATTCCTAAAGTGAATAACTGGTTCCATTTTCAGCTCTGCTGTGTTGCCTGTTTGTGGAGGGTCTCACTGTAGCTGTCAGTCTGCAATATTTGTCCAAATAAAAAATATGTTTCAAACTTGGGAAAACTGTGTCCCAAAATATACAGTCTGTATTTTTTCAGACTTTAAAAAAAAAAAAAAGCTTGAACTTTGTATCTATTTTAATATTTAATTTGTTCTTTGAAAATTCCACCATACTGAGAGAAAACATCAAGAGACACAGAGGGAGGGGTTTTTTGAGGGTGAATTGTGACCAGCTCAGAAACAAACGAGGACAGGACTGGAAGGATGGCAGTCTGGGAAACATTATATATACATGTATGTGCATACTTATGTCAGTGTACTATTTATACACAACAATCAGGTATAATCTTGCAGCTTTTTCTCACCTGAGTCTACCAGGGCCTCAAAATTAGTGCCTGTGTCTGTATGCATTTATCTTTTTCTATAGTGTATATATGTATGAATGTCTGATTATTGGTAAGTCTCTTGCATATGTGTATGCATTCAGGTGTACAACTGCATGTGTTTTTATGTCTATCTGTTTCCATTGACTGGAAGTTGGCCAGGACTGTAAATTATACATATGCATTTCAGTTTCAACATATCTCTTGGATAGCAAAACTGTACATCATCAAAATACAGAGAGAGAGAGATTGTCTTACAGCTCACTTTTGGGTTTCCCTTTCAATAACATAAAAAGCGCCATGTTTCTTTCTTTAAGATGTCTGTATGCAGTGGGATAGTGTGCAAGATTCTAAGAGCAATCAGAACATTCTAAAAAGAAGTCCAGAGAGATAGTGGACCGAGTTATGCAGCTTGCAGACTTTTCTCTTTTTTTTTTTTTTTTATAAATTCTGTCAGTTGGATATTGACTGACTTCCTAATGCACATTCCTCTAATTCTTAATTAGAGTGACATAGCTAATTAATAAGTTTTTTCCAATTATAAATTAACTTAGGATCAGAACTCTGGCTTTGCATGTAATTTCCTATAATCGCTAAAGCTACTGCAAAAACATGTCTCCTACCAACCGTAACTTTTTTATTTAACACAGACAGACAAGTTCTCACTAGGTTTAAATTTTACAGCAAATTATCTCTGTTGGGATTTAAGAAGAGAAATTTAAAAAAAAATTCACAGGAGTTTTTTTTCCTTTTTTTTTTAAATCCCCCCCCCCCCCTTTTTCTTTCTTAAACAAAATAGCATCCCTTAATGGACAATTTCTTTTTGAGATTTAAAAGGAATTCATCTTAATATTTTAATGTTATTACAGGGAAGGAAGAAAGAGAGCAGGTGATAATTCGTTTTTTCATAACTGTTACCACCTTTTCATGGTTTCTGCAAAAATGATTTGGGAGGATCCCGCATGCTGCTCATTTATAGAATCTTAACTGGAGAGACACTTATCTCTTTAGTAATGAACCAGTGTAATTAAAGGTGGGAATGTGGAAGGGTTCAGGCACTGGCAACATGTCACATAGTTGGCTGCTGCAATTCCTCAGTGGTTTATCAAAGACTACTCCTTTAATATGGAGATTACACTTATGTACTTGTCTGAACTTGAAAGGCATTTGCCTAATTTACTTATTAATGAGATGTAAATCTATTTGTACGGCACGTCACAAGTTTCCTGAAATCGCTGCTACTTAACCGGTGATAAACCCTATGATTTAAATGAAAAATAATACATTTAGCTTTCCACATTCATTCTGTTAAAAATTGATATAGTCTATGTTAAATTTATTAATATTGCTTGCTGTCATTCAGTTTGCAGCTCTTACTGAAATATGACTTGACAGCGGCCGCATTAAAGATGTATGCCATTGTATTCAACAAAGATTAATGGAGCCCGGTAAAAATAGCTGTAAAAGAGAAAGTGATCCGAATGTAAAATCAGTGAATTAAATGAGGCCTTGCATACCATTTGTTAATATGCATGAGGAGGGAGGCAGCAAATGAAAATGTCTCCCTGCAAAGTTCATTTGGGAATGTTTCAATATTTTCTGAATATCACCAAACTATTGAACAGTAGCTTAATAGAGCCCATGTACCACAGAGGCCTGTGTATGTGCCCTGTGAAAATCTAGAAACAAAAAATTGATTCATTTTCAAACATAACTGAAAGCCTGAAGTAAAAATAATTATAATATGATCATAATAAAATAAATCCATGTGTGTTACATGTGGTATAGATATCTTCTTTTTTTCCTCCCTCTTCTCAATGTCTATAGTGCAGGTTTTCAATATTAAAGCCACTTGTGATATAGAGCTTTAATGTTATATGCTTCTTTTTATGGGAGAATTGTATGCAGTAACACTTAAAGGGCTTAGATTCCAAGGATTTATAAGAGGTTAATATGTCTGTCTGTCTCTGTGTGTGTCATACCTATTCATATTCTGGAATCTATGTAGTGAAAGATTTTGCACAGTTCTTTGAATATTATTTTCAAGGGTTGATTTATTTCAATCGCCCTTATTATAAAATGCTACTGAATTCATAACCTACCAGGTTAAGACTTTCAAATAAATTAGCAGTGACAGAAAATAGTATGCAGTAATCATAATGTAAACATAACATATTTATCAATCAAGATGTTAAGTTAGTTTGAAGGAATTGAGCTATTATTGACAGACATCCATAAGACTTGAATATGTTTGCTAACTCCTAGATTTCACAGAATCAACTATTCTGAAATCTCTTTCTTCAGCAATTAAAAAGAAAAATAATCTGGCTAGATCTTTGGTAATAGAGTAGTTAATGCACCAGAAAGACTGTCATGTTCAAGACAATTTAGTGGTAGAACGTGTATTTATATTGTATAAAATATTGTAGAAAAACTGTGCCTAAGTATTAACTTCCCAAAAGGTTAAAAATCAGTGTTTGAACTCAGAATAATTTAAATGATTTTTATTCTGAAGCTCAGTTTATTTCACCCTCTTTTGCAATCTCAACAGGTAGCATGATCTGTATAATGTAGAAGTCGACAAATGTACTTCCCAGGCCTATAAGCAACTCTTTTTGTTGAAGGGGAATGGGCTGGGGCCTTGAACTGGCCTCCATTATAGTCCTACTGATGAAGGAAGGGTTTTAGTTATACGGTGGTAAGGCTCTGTAGGCTCTCAAGCAGTCAATTGCATTGCATATGTTAAGAGCCAGACCTACTTTCTATATTGCATCCTTACAAACTGCGTACAAGTATCAAAATTTGGAATATTTATATTTGAGCCCTGGGATTCTTGTGTTCCACATTTGAGCAGTTAAACAGGCTACTATCCCAGATCTTTTAAAATGTCTTGTTTTGTACTGAAGCAGTGGGCCAGGCTATAAACATGTCAGCTAACTTAAAACATGATGTCTTTTATAGGTATTGACATTTTGCTATTAAATGGACTCTGTCTTTTGGAATCAATGGCAAGAATCTCTCTTTTTCTTCCAAGAACCAAACTAGAGGGTAAGGGACAATGAGAGGCAAAATCAAGCCAAAATAAAAAGCCACACATTAACTTTTAGTTCCTTATTTTATATTGCTGTCTCTCAGATAATATGGTGTTCTATTGTAACTGCATCAGTCTCTGCCGCTGTATTTTAATATCAATTATAAAGCAAGCCCATTCTATCTTATATACCAAATGTAAATAGTTTGGGGGTTTCAAATTTTGATTTAATACCACTTTCAAAAGCCTTTCATCACTGATGGGGAAAATCTCTCACTCTTCCTGTCTCTCCCATAGTAAAATGAGCCACAGGGGCCATCTTTTATTTCTTGTGTCTCTTTAACCCCTGACTGACTTCTGTAGGGGTTTGCAGTGCAACACGAATGCTGGCTCAGGCTCCAAGTATAAGTTTGAAATGAATAGGGGTGGGGAACGAATCCTTTTAATTTTTGATTGAACATTTCATTACATTAGACTTTGTTATTTGCAGAGTAGGGACCAAAATCTATTTTGGGGAAACTAGATCGATATCAGTAGAGCCATGTCCATGAAGTATGACCTCTACAGTATGTTTATCTGTAATGCTTTAACAACAGGAGACACATCAAAAATACATATTGAAAAAAGCAAAATGCTTGGACTTCACATTACCAACTTCATCTGAGATAATTAATTAAATCCACCCACGGGGCCACTGTGATTGTACTGACCTCCTTCATAAAGTACTTTGAGATCTGTTGATGAAAAGCACCATGTAAGAACTAGATATTATTAATTAATAATTATTAATATTACTGATGGCTAGGAGAATGCGACTGCTGCTTCTGAAGTGCTTCCAGTTCTGCAATCCCCCACAGACTCAGTGTTCTGAAAAGCAAATGCTCTCTGCTTCCCTTTCTCCTCTTTCTGAGCTAAGTACAGGTTACTCTTGAAGGAATGAAGGCAGAATGTAGTAAAAAATGCACATAGTAATAATAGCCTGCTCTCAAACTTACTAAGCATTCCTCCTTTAATCACTGTCATCTTTTTTATTCAGCCCACCTGAAATACTGGCACTTATGCCCAATGCTATGCATCTTCTCTGAGGGCTGGATGGCTGCCAATTATTAGGCTGCTTTTCTCTAGTCTTGTAAGATGACCATCTGGGCAATCAGTGATGGGAAGGCAACCTAATTTTTAAGTAAAATAATACCAGAGAGTATTTGAAATGAGAAAAGTGCAACACTGGCAGAAACCATTAATGTTTCTGTTATACAGCACCAGAAATGCTGATGGAAAGGAGCAAAGCAAATTGGCATCACAGTTAGAAATAAAAAACCTTAAATTTTGCCAACCATTAATTGCTGAAACAGGTTTAGTAAATAAAATAATGAAGAATGGCATCTACTCAGTCTTATGCAAACTTATGCATCATACTTTAGACCAAATTCAGATATCCAGTGAAATCAATCCCTCACTTACACCAGGTCTGAAGTTGGTCCTTTGTGTCCACAATGTAAACAGTAAGAATCACACTTTCCCGATGTCCATTAAAAAATGAAATATTTAATTCTTGCCTGAAAAAGTCTGGCCATATGAAAAAATAATTACACTAAAGAAAAGTAACTACTTATCTTTCTGAAAGCTTCACATAAACTGAATTTCAACATTAAAACACAGAATGTTATGCTACTCTTGTTATAAAATGTTGTCTTCAAGATGATGATCAAAGCTGGCTAGGACACTAGCCAATGAATCAAGAAACATAGGCTTTATTCCTGCCTTGTCCAATGAGCTGCCTAACAAGTAACTTCATTATTTCCTGCCTCAATTTCCCCAGCTGTAAACAGGAGAAAATGATATTGACCCCTGTTGTTACGCTTTGCCCTTTTCTGATGGAAACTGCTATATGTAGGCACGGTGATATTATTAGTAATTATGCTTGTAACATACTTTTAGGAATACAGATGCCAAACGCTATGGAGTAGGTCTATTTCATAAAATAGAGGTCCAGATATGGCTGGGAGGTTATATAGATAATGAAATTATAAATACACAGATATTGCTTATGACGAATTAACAACCGGCATTAATCAAAAATTTCTTTCTGATCTTCTGACGAAGTGGGATTTTCTCCCACGAAAGCTCATGCGATAAATAAATCTGTTAGTCTTTAAAAGTGCCACCGGACTCTGTTGTTTTTATGTGTCTGAAAGACGCTCTGACCAATAAAAAGTCATTAGCAACTATAAAATGTTGCTGAAGGATAATGGGAGGCACTTTGCATTTGACTTTCGCCCACTTGACTTGTGCTGTATCCGTACAGGTGACTGAAGGTATGAGAACTGTAAATGAACAGCTGAAGTGACCACATATTCTAATTTCAGTAATTAATAATAATACTTAGGACTTACAAAGCACTTTTCTTATTCAAACACAATGTCTTTTACAGTCTTGTGTTTACATAAGAAATCATGAAAAAACTCAAGTTTAAAAGGACTATGCAAAGCATGCCAACTGAACAATTTCTCCATTCTCAATGGTAAAGTAAGCAGGATGCTTGGTCTGTTATCAAACCTGTAACACTAAGCTTCAGAGAGCAAGTAAAACATCCCTTGATGATCTGTCAACCATATCTCTAAAACATGACACCATAAGCATCTTACACTGGAATAATTCTTTTTTGTCTTGCATATATAGTAGCTAACAGTGTTATAGGAAGTTAGGCACCTGACTACCTAGCTGACTCTGTAAGTGCTATGCATCATGTTTGGCCTCCTTTTTGCCCTTTAACCCCTGTTCTCACAATATTGTGGAGACCCTACAACACCCTGTTCTAAAATCCTAGCCATGTCACTGATATTAAGTGCTATTGCTACAGTTTTGCATGTTTATTTGTTTCAGGGAATTTCTCCCATATTTACTTATATTACTATCTTCATCAAAAGAGTTTCTGAACTGAACAAAGCATCATCTTTTGGGTTGGGGCTTTGGGGGGGGGTTATTTTCTGGTTAAAAACTCAAGCAAATAGCAGCTTGTTGAGCAGTTCTGCCAAACTTCACATGAAAGAGGGGGGAAAAAAGAGCCATTCACTTTCTTCCCATTTGTTAGGACTGAACATTTCAAGTCCAGGGGCCTGATTCTCCATCTGCTCTATTTGTTGCAGGATACAAGTAATTTCCACTGAACTGATACTTATCTTGCAGAGAGTCTGAGGGGAGAATCAGGCCCCAGTAAATCACCATTGCATTTTCTCCTTCCATTATAATGGAATTACTTGAGAACCTTTCTCCAAACCTTCCATTTGGGAACAGCACAGTAATTCGCAGGGAGGGAAAAATCTGTTCTGTAATATTGTGGCCAGTTTGTAGTTTATTGCCAATGAGGGTTTTTTAGATTAAGCATGAATCACTGGCAAATGTAAACATTGGCATCTCAGTACAACACGTACCTGTTGTTGGGTTTTTTTAATTTTAAAGCAGGGTTTGCTGTAGGGGTGGATGTCACTGTAGAGTGTATTGCAGATATTTCTGTGCAATGACATGAACATGACTGCAACCATATTTACTCTTCTGTGTATTCTGTTGCTGCAATTTCATTAATTGTAAACCTGTTCACTGTTTGCCAGTGAGCTATTTCTGTGTGTTTATTTACAAATAGGTTTAGCACTGAAGATTTGTGGGTATACAAGAAGAGTCTTTCAAAAGAAAGGCAGTCTCTTGAGGAAAAAATTAACTAAATTCCACAGGTAAAAATTTAATTTTCAAATACCTTGCACATTTACTATAAATAGCCATAGTCTGTCAGCATAGTCCTGGGAGCTTCCCTATCAAAGAAGACCATTTGGAAGCAGCCGTTGTCTTTAATGGGTCTGTAGACAAGGAATGTATTGGTTTTTGAGTAATCCCAGCCTGTTTATAATCTCATCTATTACATAAAGAGGATATGAACATAGCTCCCCATTGCATAAAAATTATCTATACTCTAGTGCAGACAATATAGTCAGTCTACTGAAAATAATAGAGTGAACTCAACTACGCAGTTTATTCCAATGTGTAAAGTCTTCGTACCTCATAATATCAAATAAAGTCTACTGCAAACATCATCCTCATATAATTGTATTATACAAGAGTAGTGTCACCTTTTGTTTAGAATAGTACCATTACACTTTTATGATATACTTTAAGGGGAACTAGATAGTACCATTGATTCTTGTACTAGCATTTTACATCAAAAGACCTCTGTCTGCCGTCCAGGGCACTGAAATCACAAATGAAGTGAATTTAATGGTCTAAGTTTGGTCTCCAGAGAACAACAGAATAGTTAGTACCATCATAAAGTCTGACAATGTAGCCCTTTTGACAGGTTTTTGTTGATAATAGGCTTGAACGGCAATCTTTTTACCATGATATAAGAGGATCTTTTAATGCAGGGTTGAGATACAAGAAGGAAGAATAAAGTAGGGAAGGCCGCGAAGTGCAGTATTGTGCACACCTGCACACACCTCGAGTAAGGTTAATGCAGTAATATCTATGTGAAAGCTGCCTCCCCCCCACATTAAAAGGAGCTTATCATTAGGGATTACCTAGCCACTGCACCAGCTGCAAGTCTTTACTTAAAGACTTAAAGGTAAAACTCTTACCGTTCCCAATCCAGTGACATTTGCAGCTCACTATAATTTATTGAATATCTTCCAAAGAGCAAACACAGGATTTCTCTTGGTACTGTTTTAGTTGGGTTGTAAACGCTTGCCATTTACCCAGAAGAAAAATAAATAAATAAAGGCAGGCACATTTACACTTTTGCAAAGCATCATGTAATATTCTGAACCTGTCTTTTCATGCTGACTCTCTTCATGTTCAATCTAAACACTGTTTACTCACTTAAAGGCTTGTTCTAGCTCAGCTATGAAGTACAATGCGTACACACTTTCAAAGCATTCATGAAAAAGCAACTTGTTCCTACATTTCATTAGGCAGTGCTAGGCTTGTCTAAAGAAAGTGTGATTTTTAAAAAAACAAAAAACTTTGTCATGAACACCCAGCAATTTTCAATCTTCAGCATTTACAAAGCAATGCTAGCTATACGTTTAGAGACTTTAACACAGCAAAGACTCTTCAAAACAGAAATGTAGTGAGGTTCTCTTCGTTTATAAGGAGTGACAAGCTATTGTTGAAGAATAAAACTAAATAGTTAAATAAGCCAAATTACATGCTGGGTGATGAAACATTTTCATTGCCTTCCCAGTAACATGCATGCAAATTGTATTAATAGGCTATAATTATGTAAACTTTATTATGTGTGTTAAAGATAACATTAAAATTATAAGCCAAATGACACTTAATCACCATTTGAAGGTAATGATAAAAAAGTCAGCAAAATTAACAGGCATCATCAAGATTGTTGTGCTTGCTGTAGCTAAAGGAGTGCAAAGATCTACACCATTTACTTAACTCTTGCATGGTGCTGTTCATCTACAAACATTAACAAATGATTATATGAGCATTGGGGGTCTGTTTGCTAAATACATTCCCTAGCTGTGCAAATATACCTGGTGCATATGCTTAAACTAAGTTGTGAGTCAGACATATAGTCAGTTTTCATTATTATATTATTAATTCTTCTTCTTTCTTTTTACTAATTTGCCTTATCAGTGTGAATTCCCTAGGTCAGCAAAATAACACATTGACGCCTACTAAGTATAGAAGAGGAGGATGAAGTAAGCTGCTGATTAATGTACAGAATTCATGGAAAAACAATCTCTAAAAGAGCAGTTCTGCTGACACTTCAGCCACTGTATATTGATGTAGAGCCATTGACTGTTCTGGATCTGGCTCATGTTGTCAGATCTGGCCCAGCAGAGGAGCTGGCCCACAGTGTTTTATTTCCCTTTTCCTTTTGTCATACTAGGAACATTTCCATGGAACAGAATTGCTGTTGTTTAGTATTTCAATAGATGCTTATTCCTTAAGGAATAAAGGACAGAGCAAGCCTTGCAGGCTTCAGAACGCGGGGTCTGGAATGCTGCCTGGTGCTTATGAAGGCAAGGGTAGATACATTGTGCTGCACTGCACAACCGCATAAGAGCTGGGCAGATTCCAGGCCTGCATTAAGGAGGGTTCAAGGCTTGAGCTGTCCCTACTCATTTGGAAACAACAGGTGCCCCAAATGGGGCTGGGAGAAATGGCCTATACATGATTCTACCCATCCCACACTCCTGCCCTTGGGCACTGCCAGAACTGCTAGCTGCTCAAGTGCTGGAAAAAAGGTGGGTGAGGTATTATCTTTTATTTTACCAACTTCAGTGCACTCCACAATGGTGCATAGAAGTAGATGTGAAGACTGTTCATATCCAGGAGCTTCCGGATGCGAAGCAACAGATCTACAGTTGATGTAAGTCAGTGAGAGCTATGCTACGCTAATTTATTCCAGTTGACTATATTGCCCAAAATGTACATCAGGATGGGCTCTGGCATGAAGAGCTCTGGACTTCAAAACTATGTTTAAATTTTGCCTGTCCCTACTGAGGTCAGTGGCAGTACATCTATTGACTTCAGCAGGGGCAGGGCTTTGTTTCTGTGTAGAATATAGGACCAAACATATTTTTATCAATAAACAAATTCAAGTCGTTATAATCACCTGTTAGGCAATTATTCATGATATTAAAAAAAGATGCACTAGGAGGTGAATGAGCAACAGGAGCTGATGAGCTCATTACACACACACACACACACACACACACACACACACAAAAGAGAGAGAGAGAGAGAGAGAGAGAGAGAGAGAGAGAGATCTTTGTTTTCAGAAAATGTCTAGCACTTGGAAAAGAGAAGGAGAAATGCAGAAAAGACCTGAGTAGTGTATTAGTCCTATAGACAAAGTTTTTCAGAATTATTACTGGGTCTTTGAAGTTTTGACCAGAGATAAGCTAAATCTGGAATCATAAATCTGAACACTTTAAATGGCTCAGTCTAAACCTTTTGATTCAGAGTTAAATTCAGAAACCAGAAAAGCCTATACTCCGGTTCTGCATCTGAAATCTCAGAAGAAGAGATGATCTCATGAGACTTCCATCCTTTGAAACCATGATTCTTTATGAAGAGCTGAGGAGATTTTTGGAGCCTTCGGCAATAACAGACACCTCATTCTAGTCCTGATTCAGCCTGGAACCTGACCCCCAGTTTAAACTTAACCCTGACCTGAAATAGAGCACTGCCTTCTAAGGATGCTAATTTTAAAGTGAGCCTAGGAAACGTGGTGATTCAAAGTAAAGTTGATTTGACCCAGTGCTTCATCTTTATGGTCCCAAACCTAAAGCACATACTCAGTCCAGGCTCATTATGGCCTAATCCTGAGTCCAGCAGTATGTGTGATAGAGCGCCCACATGAGCTATACAACCTGACTAGGCAATGCTGCCATGTAACATTTAACTGATCACGCAACTCCCTCCTCTTCCCTTGGATTATAGGTCCAGCCCAGCCTGACTGCTAGAGGTAGACATTAGGGATTTGCTGCAGAGAAACCACTGATGTGCAATGCCTATCTGATATCCCAGTTAGAAAGGGGTTCCTTCCTCGTTCACTGGTCTTCACCTGAGGAAAGACTTAACAGGACCATATGGCCCAAAGGCACTGCCTCCTTTGTTTAGGAATTCATCTGATCTTTTTTGGTTGAATGGCAATGTCACTAATATGAAGCTAACAAGTTACTGAAATAGAATCACACCAAAATCCCCGTCATCCTGAAATATCATATCCTCCCATTAATTTAATGCAGTACAAGTGTGATGATTTGGAATAGAGGGGCTTAAACAGACTATTTTATGGCATTGATATACTGGCTGGATTTTTGCACCCCTTTTGTAATAGTCTGCTATTCCAATATAATAAAAAGGGCAGTACCGTCACCCTGTCACCCATTGATGTTGAATTGAGTGCTTTCCTAATGCAAATATCTTATGCAAATGTTCAGCATCATCAGGAAAAAACAGACTGTATTTTGAACTTGCTGTTTTACAACAGGAATATGTGAGAATCTCAAGTGCAATAATAAATATTTCCTCAATGTTCATGCATTTGGTTTGGAGGAGTAAAAAATTATTTCTGACCTTAATCCTATTTGATTAAACTGTTAATAATAGTACATAAAGATTCTGTAGGTTTTATTGTGACACAACTGTAAGATGGTCTGGCACTTTGTGATGCAAAAAAAAAATCTAACTTTATTTGTGTGTGTCAACAATAACAATGGAACAACATTTATTACAAACTGAGGTAGAATGGATGAAAGCAACAAGATAAAAGAGTGCACTGTATGAAAACATCATTAAAATATAGCAAAATACCACCAAGATTATTTTGGTATATTATGGTTGTTCAGAAACATATTTGACTGGAGCATCCGACCATGCTCAGCCACAGGATGTTTTCTGGTTAAATGTTACCGGTGCTGAGTTATCAAAGCCCCTCTAATTGTTCTAGGTCATACCCCACATACAAAAATACATTGCTGTATCTCTCGTTTGCATTATAAAATCTTTAGATAGTGCTTTGGCTTTCTTTTCTGTCTGAAATGAACTGTATTATTCCTGCATGTATGAGAAGTGAATGAGCATCTTTTAATACTTTTGAAAAACAAAGACAATAAGCCTGCTTTACTGATATCTTACATTCCAGTAAACAGGTCTGTGTATCAGCCTTTGATCTGTATTTTCTAAACTTCATAACAAAACTTCAAGAATAAACTATTAACTGCAAATTAAACATTCTCATGGAAGCCAAGAATTATTTTTCAGGACAGAGGGCTCAATTTCCCAATCTCAGGTGTATGATTAAAATCAATTAAATCACTCTTCCAATGTCAGCGGCAAGATTCTCCTGACAAATGAAATTATGCGAGAAAAGTGTTCTCTTCACTCTTCAACCCTTTCTCAGCATCACTCACATCCACAAATGAGATCAAAATTTTCAGCTCGGGGATTTCAGAGATATTTTCCATAAGAACATGAAAAATCCCAGGAACCCTATGTAAGTAGACTTTATAGTCTCTAGTGGGTGAGATTTTGATGGCCTCTGTATGTTAGATATATTCATGACTAACTAAAATGAAAGTTACAGAGTGAAAGTTAACCATTTGGGGACCATACTAGCATTTTTTCATATATTAAAGTTTTAATGGAAGAATTATGTGCTAGATCCTAAGATACATGTAGTAACCTTTCTGTGTCTTTTTTCATTCACAAGGAAGTCCCTGGTGGCGTCTTCCTACTGAAAAACTGAATTTTATCAATCTCCTTCAGTCTCTTTTCAGATACAAGTCTAGCAGACAGGCTAACCTTCAAATGACCACACCATTTACTGAGGGCATAAAGGGTTAATACTTATTTACAGCAGTATTCCTTGCAACAAAACAATGCATATATCTTAGAAGAAAGTATTTCTACAGTAAATAAGATTTGGAACATAGAGATATCGCATTTTCAGAGGTGTTCTGATGTGGTTGCACTGTAACGTCAGCAAATTATTTACCTCTTAATTTGTTAAAACATATGGGCTTAGAGGTAACTTTGCCCAGGAGGCATACATCTATATTATATGCTTGTTTGGTTTGACTTCATTTTCCTTGGAGACTTGAACAAATGTTTTCTGTATTTCAGAAGTTTCCCTCCCCTCCATCCCATTCACGTGTTTGAGGCAGCAGTTTTACATATGTATTTTGTTTCTTTTGACTGTGTTTGAAAAGGAATGTTCTAATTTATAGAACAACAGGCAATGTGGAGCAATAGTTCAGGAGGTGAAAAGTGGCCTCGTTATACATTTGCAAGAGAGATTCTTCACAGATCCGTCCAGCCTAGAGATGCCTGACCAATCATAGGTGTTCAGGTTTTCTGGAATCTTTTTCAGCTAGCTGCAAACAGTCTGTATCCAAACAGAGAAGTAAGCAAAGACCTTTTAGACATCATAACTGGGCTTTCCATCTTTCAGTATGAAAAGGCAACATATGAAATGTTACATCAGATTCCATGTGAGGGTAGAAGAAGAATAAAAATCACCATGGGTTTATAAAAAATATTTTCACCAGAAATAAATCAAACCATATAGAAAATATAACTTTTTGTTCTACTTAGATGACAACTTAGAAACTAATAATACTTTATAACTGTAGTCTTGAAGGTCTAACGCTTCCTTCACACAATAGTAGTTAGCATTTTCTGCAGTTTAATAGAACAGATTGAAGGGATGCAGCTTTGCTAAGGGGAGGTGCATCTAACTTGTAAATTAAGTCGACTTAATCTTGCTTAAGTTGACTTAATTTACCCTGGGTCTACATTACAGTTTCCTTAAGTCGACTTAAGGAAAATAAAGTCGACAATGAAAATTAAGTCGACTTTATTAAACCTCATTTTAGTTTGACTTAAGCCTAAAGTCAACTTTTTAAAGTCGACTTAGGCCAGGGTAGACCTGGAGTAGCCCTAAGTCGACTTAGGGCTACTCCAGGACTCCACCACTGCCCTCCCTACTGGGGGGGTGGGAGTGCACAGGGGGAGCCTGGCATGCCCCCCCACAGGGCAGGGCAGAGCCTTGCCCACCCTGCCCCTATGACCTGCCAGGGTCCCTGTCCCCCTTTGCCCCATTGTACCCTGGTACAATGGGGTAAAGGCTGAGCCCCCTGGCACTGGGCAAGGGGTGCCCCCCCTGCCCCGTGGACCTGCCCTAGGTCCCCCTGGCAGTCGACCTAGGTGTCCAGTGTGGACACTCTAGGTCGACTTTGTAAGTTCCCCCCAAAGTCGACTTTAAATTTAAGTGTGGACATGCTAAGTCGACTTAGCTAAAGTTGACTTAAAAATACAAATGTAGACATAGCCGGGGATTGCACTTACTCAAAACAACTAGTTAGGTATGTGCCATCCATGATATCATTACCAATGTGCTGTAGAGTGTTCAGAAGAATAGCACAGTTATTTGATCTATAGCCTTACATGGATACTTAATGATATCTCTAAACCAGGGTGCTGCTCAGCAGAGATAATCAGTAAGAACCAGAAGCATTTTTCCACAGCCCATGTCTTCGGTAAAGCGGTAAAGATGTAAAAGTTTGGCTTAAATAGAATCAATTATTTTTTAATTTTACTGGATCTTGAGCTGAGTTGCTATGATCAAGATTCTCAAATCCTAATCAGCATTCAAATGGTTTATGGCCCACAAGAAGGGCTTTATTCCATGGCTAATTCCAAGGTGGAATTTACACAACTTCCCTGAGTTCATGTATCTTCTTTTATTACAGTATTGAGGAACTGCAATGACATTTTATTTCTTTGGAATTGACACACAACAATTGAAGGTCCCAAGAGTAAAACCAGGCAAAAATTCTCCAGAGGGAGTTCATATGCTGGAAGTTGTCTTCTCCTATGCCCCCTCCCCTCTTTTCTTGTGAAATCAACACCTCAAAGTTCTTTTTGGTTTTTCCATTTGTTTATTCCAGCCATAAATATTTTATTACTTAAAAAGGAAGCAGTGTTTGCTTCTAATTGTTTTGATTAAATATGCTAATTACATGTTGGAATATTAATGATACATACAGTACTAAATGTTTTAATAATGAAATAAGCTCGCAAATATAACAACAAATTAGCCTGAAACTGCTACATGATTTTCATCATTTTATATTATAGGACAAATCTAAGGGAAAATAAATCAAACTCCAACCTTTCTGACTTACCAACTAAAGTTCAACTAAACTTTAAAAAAAAAAAAATCCAAAAGAAACATTTTGGGCACCTTCATGATGTAAGTATACAAGTTAATTAATTAATGTAATTAATTAAAACATGGAGCCACCCCATAAACAGCCTAAATAACCAGCAAAATTCTGCAGGCATTCAGGAGAGTGAAATTCTTCATGCAGACTGCAAAGCAGGACAGGAGCTGTCCTGTTCAAGCCCCGGCTATCTCAACACAGCCACCCCCTTGAAACGGACTAGACAACAATTCTAGTTATTCTGGTCCTTCTGGGTCTCTATCTCAATCCTCCAAATTTGTCAAAGAACACAGTTCCATGTAACAGCGCAGACCTCTTCATAGAGCCAAGGCATCTTGTCTTTCCAGTACATCAGTCCTACACTATCCATAATAGTCCATAATACTTAGGGCATACACCAGGAATTTAGCCAGATAGCAGACACAGTCAGCATTTGCACTTAGAAGACATAGCCAGTTGAAAAATAGGGGAGAAAATTGCCAAATATACTTACCTTAAGTAACATTAAAAAGAATGAAAGTGGTTGTTCTCATACTAACTAAAACGGTGGTTTCCATCATGTAATGGTGGTCCAATGAACATTGGAAGCTAGTGGAAAGCTGCTTTCCTCACTATGTAGGAGAATCTGTTGATCCTCCACCAATGAGGGAAAACAAAGACAAGTTAGAAGATAAAGCTGTTAGATGTTTTAGGCAGGACACAGAGGCTGCGTCTACAGTGGTAAATTAAGTCGACTTAAGCTTGCTTAAGTCGACTTAATTTACCCTGCGTCTACACAACAGTTTCCTTAAGTCGACATAAGCAACTTGCTTAAGTCGATTTAAGGAAAATAAAGTCGACTTAAGGAAAATTAAGTCGACTTTATTAAACCAACTTTTCATTAGACTTAAGATTTAATTCGACTTTTTAAAGTCGAATTAAGCCAGTGTAGCCCTGGGGTAGCCCTAAGTCGACTTAGGCTACTCCAGGACTACACCAATGCCCTCCCTGCTGGGGGGGGCACAGGGGGAGCCTGGCATGCCCCCAAAGGGCAGGGCATGTGGGCAGGGTGTGACGCTGTCTGGATTTAGGGAAGCATTTATGATATTATTTTCTATGGATATCTCATAAATGCTATAATCCATAGGAACTATGTCATGTTTGGTATCAATAGAAAGGTAGTAATTTGCTGGGAATGATTATATAGTTTATGTCTAGGAATTCTATTTCGATTAGAAGTTAGGAATTTGATGTTATATCTATACTTTAACTTGTGTCATTCTGGAGGAATGCCTTAGACAGGAGGGTGTGAACAACCATTGTCTCCTTAATGTTAAGGAAGCTCCCACCTACAATGCGCCAAAGGGAGAAACCTGATGAGCCATTAAGGAGACAATGCCCAAGGTCCACCTAGCCCCACAAAGTCGACCTAGAGCATCCAGTGTGGACGCTCTAGGTCGACTTTGTAAGTTCCCCTTTAAGTCGACTTTAATTTTAAGTGTAGACACACTAAAGTCGACTTAGTTAAAGTCGACTTAAATTAACAAGTGTAGACATAGCCAGAGAGATTTGTCACATAGTAATTTATAAATTCCACTTGGTGATAAGTTCTGGACAGGAATTAGATTTACTGGATGAAAATCATCCCTTTCATAAATCGGTGCAAGTCCTCAATAGATTTATACTTGCTTGCACAGTGACCAAATTAAGCACTCTGATTGCTGAAAGAATACACATCTATTTTGAAGCCATTCTGGGAGTCATCAAGGAGAAATCTGATGTTAGCCATTTGACATACAGTATTTTGTTCATTTGGTAGCTACCTTGCTGTTGTGTAGTCTTTTATTTTTTTTTCTGTATAGAGTTCAGTCTGAAGTATACTAAACAGAATGCCTAGCAATGATTCCACCTATTCCACATATAGCGCATGGAGGACTCTTTTAATTATATTTTTTCCATTAAAACTATCCATGAAAAAATTTCATGAAAAAGTCTCAGTTTTGATGAACTTCTGAGCTTGAAATAATTTTTAAAACATTCAAAATTATCAAAATGGTTTGCGTTGACATTTTCAATGAATAAAAATAAAAATAAACAAATTAAAAGTGATCAAAATCAAAATGAAATGGTTTGAGTGTCTTGAACCAGAACGGGGGGGGGGGGGGGAGATTTTCCGTTGGTGCAAATTTCAGGATTTTGACTTTTTGTCCCAAACCAGAACAGGAAAATTTTTTCAAAACTTAAAAATTTTCACAGGACAGGAAAAGTCTTTCCTGCCCAAGTGATCTACAATAGTCAATAAGCATGTAGCAAGGCACCTAGAAATGGCCATGATCACACTGATAGTGTCATATTTGTGTTTATGGAAGTGCAATATCTTATTGGAGTGTGACAGTCTGTGGTGAATATTTAGCACCTTGTGACAAGTTTTGAAATGTTTTGCAGGACATCACTTCTGTCATTCTTTCATAATCTTCTATTTCTTGTTTAGCTAATGTTAAACAGTGGTGGTTGGTGGGGGTGGGGATGTTGTTTTGTTTTCCTTTAAATGTTTAAGTGAATGTAGTACTTGTCAAAGACTATGTCTACACTTGCAAGTTAGTTCGAATTAAGGAAGCTCAATTCGAACTAATTAAACCTTGGCCACACTAGGCTTTCATTAATTTGAATTAAGGGCTTCCTTAATTCAAACTAATAAATTTGATTGCTTAGTTTGAATTAACGGTTAATTCGATTCGTTAATTCGAACTAAGTCAATGTGGCCATATTAGTTCTAACTAACTGCTTAGTTCAAACTAATCAGCAGATTGATCTTCCTGCAACTGACTAATTCAAACTAAGCAAGTGCCCTGCATGGCCATGGCTAGTTCGAACTAGCATTCTAGTGGGACCATGCTAGTTTGAATTAAGTTAATTCGAACTAGCATGGCCCCCCTAGAATGCTAGTTAATTAAGTTAATTCAAACTAACAAAAGTTAGTTTGAATTAGTTAGTTCAAATTAACTGATTCAAACTAGTTTTTGTAAGTGTAGACATAGCCAAAGGTGCTTGGTTGGCAGCAGTAGAAAAAAGATACCGTAGTCTTTTAAAGAATAGAAAAGCATATTTTCCAGAGGGGTAGCCATGTTAGTCTGTGTACAGCAGAAACAACAAGAGCCCTGTGGCACCTTAAAGACTAATACGTTTCTTCGGGCATATGCTTTCATGGGCTTGGACCCACTGCATGCATCTGAGGAAGTGGGTTGGAGCCCACAAAAGCTTATGCCTGAAGAAATTTGTTAGTCTTTAAGATGCCACAGGACTCTCGTAGAAAAGGCATAGGCAATGGAAGTGCCTTCCTATCACAGCTTGTTAACTTCTTCCCAGGTTGAAATCAAACTAATGAACTACTGCAGGCTCCATAAGCCACTAACCCTTAAGTAGACAAATTATTGTTAGAGCAACTATTTGAATTTACATCGAATTTTACTTTGATAATAGTTGGGCATGTACTGCACTGTACATGCCTAACTTTAAACACATTAGTAAATTGGTGTTAGGCACATGCTTAAATAATTTACTGAATCAGAACCTAAAGGCCAGTCCCTCTCTATAATGTCTTTGAGAATTCTGTCTATAAGTGAGTGCCTTTCCTGATAAGGACGTGGTAGTGATGGTGGGAACATGATTTTGACAAGGTAATCAAACATGTGACAACTATTAAAACTCATACGTCCCAAGGTGTTTGCAACAGATTTCCACCAAAAGCTACCTATGGTATGAACACAGGGCTAGTTTTTTTATGCACTTTTGAGCATATGCAATTACTTCATTTTTCAGTGGAAAGGATCTTAATCTTATTTGGAATGTCTTGATTCAAAATAACTTTTATGGGCATGTGTTTTCACAATATTAAGTTATTCCTCTTTTGTGATGGAACAAAATACTCATATAATACATTCTTTAAGAGGGGTTTTTCTTGTTTTTTAGTATTACATTACAGTGAAAACAATATACTTTTCTTTGTGCAAAAGTTTTGCCCTCTTTATTTGTTCTTCTTTCAAAAATGTTTGCCTCTAAAGATTTATATAAACATTTTAAAAGTTGCTGGATGAGCTTCCATATCTTTACAGAATAACTATGTTTGTGTTTTTCACAGTAAGTGCAATGTAACTACCTTTTGATGTGGGAACCAGATTTATAGTGTCTTACTTTTGTAAAATCTAACAGAGATAGGGATTTATACTGCTGTTTAGCTTTAAATAATGCCAGTCAATGCTGGTTTTTTGTGTAATTTTGGCTCACACATGAGTAAAGAAAAAGAAAATCTCAGATAAGGTGGAATATTATGCCTCATATCACAAAGAAGTAGTTCGGTCAATCAAACTGCTCTAATTTAGTCAAATTCCAAAGGGGTAGCCGTGTTAGTCTATTGTAGAAAGACAACAGAGTCCTGTGGCACTTTTAAAGACTAACAGATTTATTTATCACATGAGAACTAAATCAAACCTGCATTCAGCACCAAGAGCTGACTCAGGTATTTATATTCTGCTTAAAATAAGTCTCCGCTCTAAGCTACATACAAACCTTTCCTTTTCCAATTCCAATCAAACCCCCAATGTAGTCTTTGCCCCCTCCCTTCTCCCCCGCCATTTGCTAAGGATTTGTAACAATGATCTAATTAATAATTTTCCCTCTCCACTATGCTCTTCTGCCTACATTTTAATATGCCATCACAGCAGACTGAATGGCTGCTCCTCAGAGCCAAGGCAAAACACTCAGATCAAATTATTTAGAACTTCGCCCTTCTGAAAAGAAAAAGGTGGAGTTTAGGGATTAAGTAGCCATGTGTTTATGAGGGGAGACTTGATGTTTAAAAGGAAAAGGCTGATAGAAAGGAGAGACCTCTAGAGAGTGGATCTAAACATTTGGGTGCTCATACATATTGAACCTATATCCTTTTGATGAACACCCCCATCACTGTTCTAACCATGAGCTCGTCATTCATGTGACCAAGCAAAGGTCATTATTTCCTTGAATGCTGTAATATGACCTTGTAAAAAGGTGCATAAAGAAATGGGCCTGTCTTCTCGAAAGCTACCTTGTACACCAGAAGACAAGAATTTCTTATATCTTCTTCCAGGTCTTTCCAGATTTAATTAATTTCCTGCTGAGTTCAGGAATTTGGATGAGTAAATATAAACTTGTTTGGAGAAAATATGTTCTGTTTAGACTCAAATCTTTCTTGCAACACAGACTGAAACTGAAACAAGCTCTCTTTCTCTCTCAATCTCTCTTTCTGCAATTCATTGAAGGCAGACACTTGAGAGGTAGTTGCTGGTAAAATCTGCTGTCCAATGCATGCAATAACATCATAAATCTCAGAGGCATGGCAAGACTGAATATGATTGGACAATGAATAAATATAAGAAAAGGAGCTGATTTAAAATTTAAAGAGTTAGAACAAAAAACTTTTGAAAGCCAATGAGATGTAAATGCAACATTTAAGTGCCATTCTTTGGAGCCTGAGATATTTTAACTTCATGATCAGGGCCAAAACCGGAAACTCAAACAAAGAAATAAGCACTATCTGCTCACAAAGGTGTAACATGAACTAAAGATAGGGCTGGGGTAACAAGAAGAATGATCCAATTGCTCTTTCAGTAGCTTTTGATTCCCACCCGAGGGATAACACACCTCTTGGGCTCCATCAATCCACTTCCATTCTATGAAACCTCTGCCACCTCTCAAATCTAAGAGTGATGAATTAGGGGAGAGAGAGTGTTGCTGTGTACATGTCTGCACAGGGTGAGTTGAGAATATTCATCTCATTTCATATGTGACCTTTTTTTATTCAGCAAACCTGAAAGGTCTGGGCTGCATAATCATATCTTAGGATACAAGAGAAGTGAACTAATATATAAACAGTCTAATGTTCTGACCTTATGGTTTTAACAGTCCATATTAATTTTTAATTGCACTGTTAAAGTATCAATAAACAGCTATTATACAAATTAAGTGGTAATAGGTATTTTTATTTTTAGTCATGAATTAATCTTAAAATAAGCTGATTATATAAATCTTTACCCAAGCAGTGGCTAATCCTAGGCACAAACATTATTTTGACAAGATACATTCAAACAAACATTTTCATGGCAAAATGTTATCAGATACTAGTGAATAATTAGGCTAAGACATTCACTTCAAGAGTGAGCATTTTAGAGCTGTGATCATTAAGTGAAGGTACTGGGAGCAATCCAGAAGGGAACACAATATTATAAGCCCTGCAGAGTTCCTTTGTGGATTCTGATTAGGCTGCTGGCCTCACTGATGTTTTCATAAGTAAATATATTCACATATTGTGATGGTGGGGAAATCTTTATCAAATTAATGGCAAACAAAATGATGTCCATGTAGATGAAATTATTATTCACCAAAATCTGTAATTTGTTTCAAAAGAAAACAGGGAAGTTGTTGATTTAAACCACAAATGGTAGCTATGAACAACCACAATGAGACCATAGCCCCTAGTTTATGTCAATGTGAGAAAGAAATGATAGCAAAAGAAAAATATGCCTGTGTTAAAGCTGGAGCATGAGTGCATGTATTTAGGTCTCACTCTACAGATCTTGCATGTATCTGAATTGGTTTAACACTGCTTGTGTTTATTTCTTTACTTGTATTTCCTTTATCTCTCAAATAGTGGTATTTTTTAAAAAGGATCTATAATAATATGATTTAACTTACTCCATCGATTGAATGGACTATTGATTAATAGGTAGTAAACAAAGGATATTTTTTAAATGTTTAATGGTTGTTGCATCTGGTAAATGTCTAATTAGAGGGTTATTGAAGTTGAATGGGTGTTTGACATTATAGCATATAGAGGAATATCTCCTTAAGTGATGTTATAGTCTGTTGTGAAAAAGCCTAGTTAGAAAACATTTTGTCATAGGCTATAATACCTCTGATGAAGGGCTGTTGGGTCATTGAAGTTACTTATGAGCAACGTCCTCTAATAGGGTGTATCTACACTTACAAATTAAGTCGACTTAAACTTGCTTAAGTCGACTTAATTTACTCTGCATCTACACTACACTTTCCTTAAGTCGACTTAAGCAGCTACTTAAGTCGACTTAAGGAAAAATAAAGTCGACTTTGTTAAACCTACTTTTAAGTCGACTTTGCTGGCTAAGTCAACTTTACAAAGTTGACTTAGCCAGTGTGGACGTGGAGTAACCCTAAGTCGACTTTAAGTTGACTTAAGGGGCTCCAGGGATTCCCCACTGCCCTCCCTGCCAGGACCCCCCAAAGGACAGGGCAGAGCCCTGCCCACCCTGCCCCTATGCCCTGCCAGGGTCCCTGTCCCCCTTTGCCTCATTGTACCAAGGTACAATGGGGCAAAGGCTCAGCCCCCTGGCACTTGGAAGGGGTGCCCCCCCGTCACTGTGGACCTGTCCCAGGTCCACCTAGCCCCTACAAGTAGACCCAGGCATCCAGTGTGGACGCTCTAGGTCGATTTTGTAGGGTCCCCTCTAAGTCGACTTAAAATTTGAGTGTGGACATGCTAAGTCAACTTAAATTAACAAGTGTAGACATAGCCATAGCTTGAGAGCCTGCGTTGCTGTCTGTAGGGCTTGTGTTGCCGTCACACATGCACAATATAACAATGCAAAAATTAGAACTTTTGTTTAATCTCAAAAACTGCCTGGACACGTGCACTGTGTAGCACTCCAGTGTTCCTCCAATCTCCAAAGAATATCTGAATCCACCCAGGATACTAAATCAGAGCATGAAGCCCGAGCCTACTGCGTGCTGAGTGTCCTGAACCCCCTACGAATGAAAGCATTTTGCACCCAACAGGATTAGGCCTCAATGCTTAATTGTTTGCTAAATTTCAACACAGCATGAATTGCTAAGGCTTTATATTGAATCTGTGTAAACAAGGAGTTATCCAACTTTTTGTACCAACAAACATAAGTAACATGATGAGCATTGCTGTAATACTGAAGGCTTTCCCCCACTCCTCTATTGGGATGTTTACTAAGGAGATGTGATATTTATATTTAGTCTAACAACTGGCAACAAAACACAGTCAGCTAACTAAGATACATGAAAAGTAGACACTGGCATCAGTTCAGCTCTCCATCTCAAACAACCCTAAATTGTGGTTTTAGTTTGGCCCGTTGGAAAGAAAACGCACATTTGCAAAATTCAGATAAGGCTCTGGATTAAGATTAAGATACACCCAAAAGTGTAGGGATATTGAGATCTGAAGCTTGGGGACACACAGGTGAGATATCAGGAGGCACAGCACTAGAGACATGGCAGTGGGACAGTGGGGGCTTTACATTACCTCACAGCTGTGGGATTCTGAGGTTAAGCAGTGGTTCTCTAACTTATTTGAAATGCCCTGGAGGGACTGTCTGAGAGCCCAGAATAGCAACATAGTAATGTGTTCAAACATACCTATACACCCCTCCCATCTCTACACCGGAAGGTGCAGAAAGCCAGTACACTTCACACACTGTCCTGAGAATAATTTGTACCTGGTGTTATCTGGCGTAGTTCTGATCCCTTTATACTGCAGGCAAATGCAGAGGGGCCTGAGCACAGTCCAGAACTGAGGCCAATGCTTGGGCAATTATCTAATAGAAAGATAAATAATATATCTTAATATCGGTAAACCCCTAATTTGCATACATTTTGCTTTATGCAAGGTTATATTTTAAACATATGTTTTTCTCCTCAGTTGTTGAAATTTCGCATTATCCAGATTTGTCTGAATGCCTGTCGTTTTTCAAGGCTTAAGAAATTATATTTTTTACTGGAAGATGTGTTTTTTAAAGTTCTCATGAGCAAACCAATTGTTTGGCTTTCTGCTTACAATGTTTGGTTTCTTGTTACATGAAGTACAGAGCGTGTAACTAAGCTGCTGTTCACTGTTTAAAAAAGTAAATTGCAAATCTCTTCAAGCTGCTCTTGTTTTATTTCTAGATTCGGTCTGCACAAACACATACAATACATGCTGTAAAATGGATTATTATGCTAAACAAGTTTACTGCTTTAAGCCCTGATTTCCATGAATTCCAGCAGAATTTCTGTATACATGAATGGTCCTATTAAGTTCTACATAGGGTTTGCAGGTTGGGGATCTTAGCAGGAAAGGCAAAAACATGGTTCAGTACTATTAACCAATTTTTTCAGGCAACGTTTTAAAAAGTGGCCATTGTCTTTAGCTGCCCTTCTTTTCGGATGCTAGGTAACCCCAATCAGTGGTCACCTTTTATGTCTGACCTTAACATGCTGAAGAAGTAACTACTGCAAGCCTTTGGCAAGCCTATCTGCCCAATTGGAATAAGCTGGTTTAGAGAATGCAACATATTTCAGTATCTGAAATATACACACTAGAGCTTTGCAAAAAAACATCACCTGCCATAAGGGTGCCTACCTGTTCAGCCTTTCTGATCTGCAGCAGAGCCTAAGGGAACAGTACTGATGTAATGGAATTTATGGAAAGATAGGCAGAGGGGCTACCGGCAGTAGCTACTCAGGTGCCCCCTGCTGCCACCCGTTCTGCCAAGTGAGCATCAGACAAAAGAAAACAGCATACGCTTGCCAAGAGGGTCAGGCTTATGCCCTAGACTGGAACATAGAATCATAGGCTATATCTACACTTGTTAATTTAAGTCGATTTAGCATGTCCACATTCAAAAATTAAGTCGACTTACAGGGGACCCTGATAAATCAACCTAGAGTGTCCACACTGGACGCCTAGGTCAACTTCTAGGGGCTAGGTGGACCTGGGACAAGTCCACGGTGGCAAGGGGCTCAGCCTTTGCCCCATTGTACCTTGGTACAATGGGGCAAAGGGGGACAGGGACCTTGGCAGGGCATAGAAGCAGGGTGGGCAGGCTCTGCCCTGCCCTGTGGGAGGGCACGCCAGGCTGTGACTGTGCCAGCCACCCTGGCAGGGAGGGCAGTGGGGAAGCCCTGGAGCCCCCTAAGTCGACTTAAAGTCGACTTAGGGCTACTCCACGTCCACACTGGCTAAGTCGACTTTCTAAAGTCGACTTAGCCAGAAAAGTCGACTTAAAATGAGGTTTAAGAAAGTCAACTTTAATTTTCCTTACGTCGACTTAAGCAGCTGCTTAAGTCCACTTAAGGAAAATGTAGTGTGGATGCAGATTAAATTAAGTCGATTTAAGAAAGCTTAAATCGACTTAATTTCTAAGTGTAGACGCACCCATAGAAACTGAAAAGGACCATGAGAAGTCATCAAGTCCAATACCCTATACTCATGGCAGGACCAAGTACCATCTTAAACCATACCTGATAGCTTTTTGTCTAACCTGCTCTTAAAACCTTCCAATGATGGAGATTCCACAACCTCCCTATGCAACTTATTCCAGTGGTTAATCAACCTGACAATTAGGAATTTTTTCCTAATGTCCAACCTGAACCTCCCTTGCCATAATTTTAGCCCATTGCTTCTTGTCCTATCATTGGCAGTTAAGGAGAATAATTTTTCTCCCTCCTCCTAGTAACAACCTTTTAGGTATTTGAGCAACATCCCGGGAGCAACTTCATGCCCTATCTGCCGTCTCACTTTCCCTGTCCATCCTTGTTAGTGGCCTTCTCCAACCACATTTTTCTCCTTCCCCTATTGCCATTTGGTCCCCAAACTTGGCCCATTAGCTCTGGCTGTAGTTTTCTCACAGGAGCATGTAGATTTTCAGGACCAGTCTACTCCAGCTGTTGCAGTTACCCATGCCCCGTGAAGCCTGGGATAAGCATGTTCTCCATCACTGTTGTCCTCTCCTTCTCTGAGTGACAAGGAATAGTGGGGGAAAAACCTTCAGAAGCAGGTGAATATGAATCCTGTATGCTGCAAGTTGCTGAGGAGAGGGATGTTTTATGTGGTCTGTAGTTTCCAGCACAAATGATTGCTAGCTTAGGGGAAAATTTTGCCAATTAGTTCAAGATACTAGCTCTAAGCTGCTGCTTATTAAGTTTATGACTAAGACCAAAAGAGATCAAATACTTTAACTAAAAATCTGAGACTCCCAGGGCAGTACTGGTTTGGTAGACCCAACCTTTCTTTGATACATCAGCCATTTATTGCTACATTTAGCAAGCAAACACTCCATGAACCAGGACTGTGGACTAACATGAATCCTACCCTAACAGTTATTTTAAAGGGTGTTTACCCATTTCTTTTTTAAACAAACATATAGGTCCTGATTTTTCCACTGCCCTGAACATGTGTAGTCAATGCAAAGAGGGGTGTGAAACATAATTTCATCAAAATCGTGTTTTCATCTGCTGAGCATTAGTGTAAATGCCTGTAAAAGATATAGGGCAATGGAGAACCTGGCCCATAGCATTTCAGCCTTATTAACTGTACAGCTACTTAGAAGAGGTTGCAAACTTGAGAAACCATGACACTGAAATTGTGCCCAGAGAATGAGTTTATAACACACTCTACTCATTGACTATTGATTATAAACACAATATTAAATGTTTTTTCTAGGTCTGCAGTGGCAGAATGTCATGTTCTACTGACATTGATGCAATGTGTGTGTGGACAAGGTATCATATAACTGAGGGAACAACCTGGCCAGAAAAATAAAAACAAGAAATAAACACAGAGTATGAGATGATTATTAGCCAACCTAAGAATCATAGACTCTAAGGTCAGACGAGACTAATATGATCATCTAGTCTGATCTCCAGCACAATGCAGGCCATAGAACCTCATCCACACATTCTTGTAATAAACCTCTAACCTAAGACTGATTTATTAAAGTCCTCAAATCATGGTACAGAGAATCCACCAGCAAGTGAAACATGCCTCATGCTACAGAGGAAGGCAAAAAAATCCCAGAACCTTTGCCAATCTTCCCTAGAGGAAAATTCCTTCCTAACCTCAAATATGGCAATCAGTTAAACACCGAGCATGTGGGCAAGACTCACCAGTCACATGCTCAAGAAATAATTTTCTGTAATAACTCAGAATCCACCCCATCAAATGTTCTATCACAAGCTATTGGCATATCTACCATAACCAAGATCAGTCGATTGCCAAACTAGGCTGTCCCATCATACCATCCCCTCCATAAGTTTATCAAGCCAAGTTTTGATGCCAGCTAGGTTTTTTGCCCCCACAGCTCTCCTTGGAAGGCTATTCCAGAACTTCTCTCCTTTGATGGATAGAAACCTGCATCTAATTTCCTAATGTCCAGTTTATATCCATTTGTTCTTGTGTCCACATTGATGCTGAACTTAAATAATTCCTCTCCCTCTCTGGTATTTATCCCACTGCCGTATTTATAAAGAGCAAGCATATCTGCCCTCCCTTCTTTTGATTAGGCTAACCAAGCCAAGCTCTTTGAGTCTCTTCTCATTAGGCAGGGTTTTAAATTAACAAAGCACCAACTTCTCCAACTAATTCCCTTAATTTTTTTAAGTTGGCCTTTTTGAAGTCAAAGACCATAGTCACAGATCTATTTTTGTTCATCCTTCCATTTAATTTGAACTGAATTAGCTCATAGTCACTCAAACCAAGATTGTCCCTTACAACCAGTTCTTCTATGAGGTCCTCACTACTTACCGATACCAAATCTAAAATGGCATCCCCTCTTGTTGGTTCAGTAATTATTTGGTGAAGGAAATACTCAGCTATCACATCCAGGACAATCTGGACCCCATTATTACTACTAGCACTTGTCCTTCAGTCTATATCTGTATCATTAAAGTCTCCCATAATCACATAGTTCCCGGTATCCCAGTAGTATTTACTTCATTAAAACCCTTAAAGAGGTCTCTATTCATGTTCAGATCAGATCCTGGTGGTCTGTAGCACACCCTGAGCACTATCTCAGGGGAAATTCTAGTAGTTTCAGAGTAACCAGAAAGAAACAAACACAGAATAGTCATCATTTGTTCATTCAGTCATAAGCCAGGATGCCCTCTGACTACTCAAGATAGTGAATTAATTACTTCTTAAGAAGATGGCCTCAGCAGAGCCTCAATCATTCCTGCTTCATCTTTCTTCTCTCTTTCACCTCCCTTTCCTACCACGCTCTCAGGCTAACAATTACATTGTTCCTTTTTTAACTTCTACATTCCTTTCCCTTTGTGTGTTTTTGCTACTAGGATCCTGTTCCACTTGCCTTCTATTTGTTCAGCCCCATTCTCTATGCCTCTTTCAGGCCTTGTACACACGATCAGATTATCGCGCATTAAAGCTCATTACCGCGTGATAGCAACAACGGCGTACACACGTGCAACAGGGCTCTTGCGAGTTAACTGCCTTGTTGTCGCGCAATCCAACAACCACTCCGACGAGAGTGGTAACAGCTGTTGCGGATCATCTGTTGCGCGTTTGAGCTCGTGTGTATGCTCACAGCACAATGATTGGCCTCCGGAAATGTCCCAGAGTGCCAATCAATGCCACTCTGGGACATCGGAGCTGTCAACATGTCAATTTCACTGCTCTAGCTGAGCAGTGAAATTGACATATGGGCTCCGGCAGTCAGCTGGAGCCCCGCTTTAAAGCGGCGGCTTCAGCTGATTGCCGCCCCAGCCGGGGGATCGCGTGGCCGCAGAAGCTCCCCCGGAGCTCCTGCGGCCACGCAAACC
>ML685755.1:21409877-21559949 GCA_007922175.1 Pelusios castaneus | reverse complement strand
GGCAATCAGCTGAAGCCTCCGCTTTAAAGCGGCGGCTCCAGCTGACTGCCGGAGCCCGGCAGCTGGGGTTTGGATGACAGCGGGGGCTGGCAATGCAGCCCCCCCTGCCACCGGAAGCCCTGCAGCTGGGCTAGGGGGCTGGCTGTGGGCAGTGCATGGTGGGACAGGTGCCCACCATGCACTGCTCTTCTTTCGTAAAGGAGCATTCCATGGGTGAATGCTCCTTTGCGAAACAAAGTGCACGTGTGCATGCGAAAAAGCGCTATATTTATAGCGCTTTACTTGTCCCGCAATAACTTATTGCGGGACAAGTATGCTCGTGTGTACATAGCCTCAGTCTAGTAATGACAGTCACATATGGGAAGTACTATACTTCCATTTACACTCTCCATATGCTGTCAGGATCATTTTTATATTGTCCTTGAATATGCATGAAAACTGTTGCCATGGCAAATTTAAAAGCGAAACTCAGAATTTAGAACCTCATCAAACATTGCATTCCAGTGGTAAATTTCACTTTTATAGCTGGATTCGAAATTAAATTATAATCTATTTGCATCAATAAATGCTGATACCTAGCACTAACATAACACTTTTCATCCATAGATCTCAATTTATTTCAGAAAAGGATAAATACCATCAAAGTGCTTCACAGAGAGGATATTGGTCCCCAGATCTTTTGGTACAATAGAAATGTGCTTGGGACAAGTTTCGACATGGGAGACAAAAGTGACTTTCGGCCACCTTTGAATAGTGCTGGCTGGGAGTCTGTTCAGCCTCTAGTACAACTTAGAACAGACTGATTCCAAAATGAGCCTTGATGCCCATGATTCCAAATGGTTGAACTCTGGGCTAGCTGGAGTACAGTAGCTCCCCACCATACTCCTTTTGGCCAGATATGTCTAAATATCCTCAGGGTGCCAATCAAGTTGACATCACGGCTCCTTTGTGCTACCTGAATGACATAAAGGGCCAGCTAATGTGGTTCAATATCATCCCATTTCTTTGCAATTGGGAAACTGAGGCACAGGAAGGATAATTAACTTCATCAATGTCACACAATAGGTCAATGGCAGAGCCAGGAATAGGTTTCAGGTCTCCAAACTCCCACGTCCAGCCCATAACCACTGAACCCTCTGTTTCCCATAATTTTATAGTAGCTCTCAGGCATGGAAGTCATTGTTTAATATTCTGTTATTTACCAACCATGTACAGTTTATGTGGTAATATTCAATATGTTTACATTCAATATAGTACTATCTGCATTTTTCTTTAAAACTATAGATTTAACTTTTAAAGAAAAAGGAATCATCAGTAAGAAATACTACAAATAAGCATTGCAATTGTTTTCAATGTTCAGTTACTTTAGAAGTAGAATAAGAAAACTCCCTCTACAGGTTTTCTGTAGCTAATGCAAAGTAAATATACATTTTACAGACTATGTTTTATCCTGCTTAATATTTGGTAAATTATTAAGTCTGGGCAGAATACGTTAATTGCTTTCATAAGGGAAGAAATATTTTCATCACAATATCTGTAGCTCATTTTCTTTGTGAGATGAATAATGTACTCAGAAGACCCACTCCCTTTTCCCCAATCCTGCCGAATAAAATAGACTAGTTCAACTGTGAAAGATGTGTTTGCAAATGGCTAACAATTATCCTGGGCATTTTACTCTTCATTGCTAGTACTGCACATGTGTAAGAGCCCACAGGCCTAGAGCTGGGACTACAATGTCTGAAGCAACCACTACTTCCTCATTGTCATCACATGGCTAGGGAGGTTAGCCACCGAGAAGTATTGAGAGGCTGAATCCCACATGATGTCTCGCCATTAAGGGGCATGAGCAACAGCCTTCCATGATTCTCTGATTGACTGGCACTCTTCACACAAACCAGGAAACCACTTCTGGAAGTTGTCTGAGCATTGCAGACCTCTACTGTGCTTCTATCTCAGATGCTGCTGTGACTCACCTTGATACTGGATTCTTGACCTTGGGCCAGTCCATGGTCCTGATCTTGGTTTACTGGCTTCAATTCATGGCCACTGCTGATCCTAGTGCAAGACCCTGGCCCAATCTGACCCTGATTCCTACCTCAGGCTCTCAATTTGGTAATGGACTCTGATTCAGAGGTTTTAACCTGGCCTGCTCCTGGCCTGATCTTCAGTTCTACAGCCCAGACTCTAAGCAGCTCACCCCCAGCACACAAGCCACACATAACACAGCCCTGTCTATTGGGTAAAAATATTTTGACAAGGGAACTATTCCTTTTATCTTTTTACTGATTTAAAGAGGGTAAATAAATGAGATTAAAATGAACATGAGCATCATTTCCTTCCTTTGAACTTAGAAAGTTGATCCTGCTTTATTTACCAAATATCTGTTGTCTTAAGCCATTCATCAGGAACTAACATTATAAATTGGATTCCAGCAACAAAGCACAGTTACTATAATGCACATTTCCAAATACGAAGTATATGTTTAAAGCTCCAAAATGTATTACTATTATTATTTTAAGTTTCTCAGAAGACTGCTATTGTGTGCATATGTTTTAATGCATTATATACTTGAAGTGTATCACAATTTGTGTGTATATATATTGTTTGCTGTATTATATGATGGTCAAAACATAGATGAAAGCTGTGGTGTTCTTATTAGAGACATTTATCTAGGTTCTATGCCTGGCTTAAGGTGTAAATAAAATTTGATAAGAAAACAAAACCATCACCACATCACCTAAATTAAAAGAACAAGTATGTCTTGATAACTTTGACCTTTGAATTGCTAGGTACTGTCCGTATGGTTGTTCTTTAAGAAACTTCATTTTCTGGTAGTCAAAGCTTTTATTTAACACAGATTTTTTTTGTATATTAGAGTTTTTTCTTCTCCCCCTTTGCTGTTATTGGTACTCTATATGGCTATGTCTACACTGGCAAGTTAGTTCGAATTAAGGAGGCTTAATTCAAACTAACTAAAGCCATGGCTACACTAGACTTTAATTAGTTCGAATTAAGGGCTTCCTTAATTCGAACTAATAAGTTTGAATAGGGTATTTGACCGAAAGGGTTAATTCGAACTAACTAGTTCGAATTAGCCAATGCGGCCATGTTAATTCAAACTAATTTCTTAGTTCAAACTAACCAGCCATTGAAATGAATGGGGATCACTAATTCGAACTAAGTTTTTCTAGTTCGAATTAAGCTAATTTGAACTAAATAAAATTAGTTCAAATTAGTTAGTTCAAACTAACTAATTCGAACTAATTTTAGCAAGTGTAGACATAGCCTATGAAATACTGTGGAGTGGTTAAAATGCAAATCAGAACTAGCCCCCATTTGATTTGGTTTATAAAACCAAAATTAAACAATAAGACTTTGAAAAAACTTACCTTTTTACCCAAGTTCTGTTTTTGAGTTATATAATTTATTTCAATGTTATTTCTAATCATGTTGCTGGGAAAATATCAGTTTAATTTTACTTAACTAAACCAACCACTAAATAATGCTAAAAGTAATGTGTCAAAGAGACACCATCCAGTTCCATAAATGCAGGATAGCAGGTCAGTTCAGCCTGCCTCAGTGGCTCAATCACATTCACCTAAGGAGAAAAGCGTAAAAACAAAATAATCATTGGTTCTTTAGATCTCCCTTTGTTGGATTCACTTTTTAAACAATAGGCACCCAGCTTTACTATACAGGATTCTTTGGTCTGAAACAGTACCATAAAAATAACAAAAACACATTTCCAGTATAGGCTGTATGGTTGGCAAGTCATCTAGTACTCAAAATTTATACTAACATTTGCTCAGCACATCTTTACATTTCTTTCTAAATGGTCTTTCCTAACCATTGAAGTTATTTCATCATAGAAATAGTCTGTCACCAAGATGCCACCAACTTAATTTTGCCTGAAGAGTCCTCATTCATTTTACTCTCATGAGAAATGACAGTGTAATACAATCTTGTAAATTAATAGCTTAGGCATGCATCCACACACACTTATTCCATAACAGTAATAAAATAATTAAATATTTTAACTTGTCTCTAAAAAAAAATTTTTTTAAAGAAAATGTGAATAAGTGAGCAGAAGTTTGCAAAACTGTAGTAAGATTAATAAAGAATGACTTCAAGCCGAAAAAAACCTCAGTGCATCTCATAACCAAAGGGAAGAGCCTCTCTGCCTCCTCTTTTACAGCTGCTGCCTTTGGCTTCAATCCATGGTAATGTTCAGGATGAGGTCTGGATGGAAACTAAGATTTCTGCCATAATACTGTAATGATGTAAGAATTTCTAGATTTCCTTTCATTCAAATGGTCCCTCATTATTTTCTCAGAGGAGATACAAACACCAGATAACTAGGACCGTAAACTTGATTCTACTGTTACACTAGCATTGTTGACTTCACAACTGGAGAGTTCAATGAGGTAGAAGATATTAATTAACCTAGCAGCCATAATTAAGTGGCTGAAGGTAAGGATATCTGCTCTTCATATCTTGAATTTGCCAACACATTGTATTCATGTCCAGCTCTCTGTTATTTCAAAAGCTCCTAGAAATATATCATATAGAGCTCATACAAGTTGGAACCTCTTGCTTGGTTTGGAACTTTTTGGCAAGTTTTTTTCCTTCTGCATCTAGATAAAAAATGTTCTGGTCTGCTCCAAATGGGTCAATGTCTCCATATTTCATGTGCTAGTCTAACAGCTATTTTGTGCTCATATACAGTATGTATAACCACTCTTTCACTGTATGACTTCAACTAGCATCATTTTCTGATACAATTATCCAAGGGTGTGAGATACTTCGGTCAAGGCATGTACATTCTTGGTACTTTGACTCCTGCCGCAGACGGCTTGGAGTGTGTCATTTTAAAAATAAATCTTTAATGTGGATTTTTTTGTTTTAGAATCCATGAGCACAATAGAGCCGACAGACTTGAACATTGCTTAATGTGCAATAACTGACATATGAACTACTGTTTCTCTCTGAACTTTATACCTGCAATCATGGTCACCCTTAAACTTTCTTCTTGTCATACATTGATCTTATACACCATTTACATCTATATAAAAGTGTGCTAGCCCTCTAAAAAAAATTGGGGGAAGCTCACAGACACAGGGGTCATCTGCAGCCCTATATTTGTGGTGTGGTTCCCAGCCAAGCAATTACATCATATCAGTCCAGTCCTGAAATATTTTATTCCAGCCTATTGGAGATACATTATTCATTTGTGAGCATGTTTTCCATGACCTCTGTTAAATGTCTCACTAGTAGTCTTGAAACAACAGCTCAAATTTGTTCAAAGTACTCTGGTGTTACATCTATCAATTTCACAACAGTTTTTTTACTCTGGAGAGTGTTATAGTGTGTATGAAGGGGGAAAGATCAACAGGAAGAAAACTGTGTTGATCTTCCAGATTTTTACCTGTTTTTTTTTTCTCTTCCTCTTTGCTCTCATCTTCGCATAGCGACTACACTGTGATAGAAGAGATAGCCCGTTATGTGTCATGTTTTTCAAGTAAATTAAATTTTAATTGCTTTAATCAGTGGAACACCTAGTAGGTATTAGTAATGGTGCATGTTGATGTTATATTGGTAGGTAGAAGGAACCAAAGGAAAGAAGTTATGAGAACTACTTGAGCACCAATGAATAAGGGAGTGTGGTCAATATCTGTGAATGAGGTTTGTAACTGTAGCCAAAAAGGCATTTCCCCAGCTGCATCTGGCAAGGTGAGATGATTTTTCTTTCAGAGGCAGAGAGTGCTGCTATAATCCATGCCTTTGTCATCTCAAATTACCTTGGCCCTACTCCCTATCTGGCCCAGACTTTACCACTGTAACAAGCAGCATATATGAAGAATGCTCACTCTTTTCTGTCTCAGTCATGTCCAGACCCAGGTCCAAACTACACAAACAACAATGCCTCTGAATTATCCAGCATCTCAGCACTAATGGTAACATACCCACTCTATCTCCTTAGATTATTTAGTCACACATTGCTATTTGGACCACTTCAACCTCTCTCTGCTCAGTCCTCAACATCCTGTTATGGGGCAGGAGAATTTGTAACGTTAATGTACATTACTTTTGCATATGGGACTGATTTGTCTCTCTCATGATTATAAAACAGGACTAACTTCATTGAAATCAATGCAGCTATACCAAAGAGAGCTTTGGGGTTTTTTTTGTGATTTTTTAATCAAATAAATATCCAAAATGAAGCTGGGCACTTACAGGTTCAGTTATCATCTTTATCTCTTGGCCTTTGTACTCTCATCATATTTAAAACAAAATTATGACTAACCAGGACTTCCAAATAGAGCTCAACCTGGTCTTTGTATTCCTCCCTGCCACTGCTTCCTCACCAAGTGGTGACTAGTAGGTGGGTGAAACTTTGAGTCTGCTGATGAAAATTTGACGGCAAACTGGTATGTTTAACTGTGTAATGCTTGGTTATAGAAATAAGGTTGGAAAAGAGTATCATAAATCAAAATGTGAAGTATGGTTTACTATGTATTACATCGGGATACAAAAAATAAGTGGTATTTACCAATCACATGAACAAAAACTTTATGAAGTGGATCCCTCTCTTCCCAAGACCATCAGTGGCACTTTCTTCATCCAGTTTTCCAGCAACAGTGCTGAAATATACAGTGGTAAAGAACAGGGATTCAAATCCTCAAAAAAATTGAGGAGCTGGGCCTTTTTCTAAGTGGCAATGAGGACATTAATCATTGAGGAAAATCAGAATATTGATGCCCCTTCACAAATTTCTATGGAATATCCTAGGGTAATGGTTCAGCTACTCTTAAAGGTTTATGGGATTTGATGAGCAATTTCAAGGAAACACTCTCAATATACAAAATTAAAAAAGAAAGTGATGTTCTGTTAATGCACCACTTTTACTATGGCAAGGTTTGGGGGTGGGGTGGAGGTGTTTATGGAAAATAAAAACATAGAAACTTGGAATTGCAAAAATTGACCACTTGGGACCATTGTAATAGACTGTACAATTGTTACCTGAGAGAGGCTAATTTTTTTGAGAGCAGAAACAAATGTAATTTACTCTTCCTGATATGCAAAATCTATCTCACATCTATTTCCAGTATGAAATCAATTTTACATTTACTGGTAATGCTGTATGTAATCTTACTGAAAAATCTTTATATAATTTTCTATAGTGTCTTTAAAATTTGCTCAAGAGTAAATCTCAGTAAAATCTCTTAAATGGTTTACACATATCATGCCAAATAAAATGGTGCTTAAAATATTTTTTCTCTATATTCTGAAGATTGAGAAACATTAGCTCAGCTATTTAGTTCTGCAAGTGCTGATCTCTTCTGTAATAGGGGATGGTCTCCATATTGTATACCTTGGATTTTCTTATTTTTATTATTTATATATCACCACAGAAATACATTATACTCCATGGACAAATGGTTGACTGATTGTCTTCTTGCTTACTTTAATTATTCACTAGTGTAATTCTACTGACTTAAACTAAATGACTCCTGATTCATACTTGTTTAAATGAGAGAAGATCTAAGTCCAGATCTGAGGCCCCAATTGTGCCAACAGATATATGCCGATGCAGAGATCTTGTTAATTTGCATGGATTTGATTGAGGACTCAAAGATCCAGTGCCAAATCTTGAAAGGTGCCAACCACACAGCATAGAGGGTGATCAACACACTTAAGTCCAGCACCAGTCAGTGGGAGTTGGAATTATTTGACATACTGAGCCCTAAAGAAAGGCTCCTAAGAAAGTCAACTGTCATATTGTACCTTGTTTATTTTGCTCACCCTCTCACCATATGCCACATATTTAATGAAATACAGAGAAGCCTACACGAAGAAGGTCCTCTAGTAAGAAATCCTGTCATAACTGACCAGTTGTAAAATATCTCCCTGGTTTTTCAATCAATTTTGTTCAACCTTAGGCAACCAACCAATTTTTGCTGCTCTCTTGGGTGGTCACTTGACAAATTTAATATTTTTTTTAGTGAACTCCAATTAAAAAACCCAACCCCTCTCAGTATCTGTTTAATCAACATGTACTTTAAGAAGTTTTCTAGGAAATACTTTAAAGAGTTATTCATAGAATGTGATGCAATCTCCAGTCAGGAAGATCTTTTATTGCTGTTTTTCTTTGTTTTGTTATATTTGGGTGGGGTCATGGCCTTTTTTTTCGAAAAGTCAACACTCTCCCAAACTGTACAGTTGTGAGTTCTGCAAAATTTGGTTTAGACATTTTTTTCAACATGGTTCTTCAAGTCAAAGATTATCTGGCAAATGGTAATACAATACATTAAGAGAGAGAAAAAATTAAGAGAAATAGATACATCCAATTATAGACTTGTTTATACAACATGTACTGCCTCACCTCTTTATCTTCCACTTCAGCCAACTGCAGTATGACCACTTTTAAAATTATTATTAATGACTTATATGCCAACAAAAAAAAATCCTGAGTTTATCCAAAAAAGTACTCCACAGTTGAGACATGAAATGCCATTCAGGCATGTCATGCCACCCTTGCACCTTGCTTTCACAGCTGATTAGATGAATGGACTTAGATTCCAGAAGTGGTGGCAAGAACTACATAATACACCCTAGAGGACAGAATGACTTTGAAAGTTTTATTAGATTATTATTAGACTGTGATACTGGTTTGCAGTAGCCAGGTTATATAGTTGCTCACAAATTATGGCATTATGAAATACTGTACCAAATGCTATGGTCTGCCTTTAGGTTCCTTTGAAATATATAATGCTGAATTAGATGTTATTAACTCCTTGGCACTTGGGAGGACAGATTTTCCCAGTGTAAAAGTCCATTGCAAACACTGGATTCATCTTACCATGAAACAAAAGAGATGAGCATGTGACATGATGTATTTTACAAGGTGCTTAACAAGAACATGATTGGGAAAAACTGAAATCAATGCCATAACCTTATATTGTTTGTTCTTGGTGACTGCTGGAGTGCAACAAGATCAATGTTAAGACAACATTATTCACTTTAAATATCAGCGATGCTGCAGAAGTGAAGTAAAGTAAATGGATTGAATCTGCCAATGATACGAAGATGGGAGAAGGTGAGGGAGGAGAAAATACAGAAGAGAAAGTGATGTGATTTAAAATTACTTGAACTGGCATAGGAGGAGATAAGTGCAGCATGCAGGTCAATATCAAGAAATGTAATGTAAAGATATACATTTGGGGGACTAGGCCTCTTTCTTATGCTTTCAGTCATCCTCTGCAACAAACTGTTGAGCATTTCACCAGTAAAATAGAGGATGTGAATGGCGGCTTAGTGTTGTTGGCAGTACGAGGAGAAGGCAAAGGCCAAACATTGGTAGAACAGACAAGATTTCCAAAGGTAGAAAAATTGAGTATGTGGTTATTAGGATGAGCTGTAGATAGAAAGGAAGAAAGCTTGGGCTATAGAGTAAGCCTGAATGGAAATGCCTATAGCAAAGACATGGAACATACAAGATTTCAGCCAGCCAATGATATCTATGTTCAGGGATACAAGGATAGACAGAGCACAGGATCTGAAACCCAGAAAATGCCTTAAGAGAGGGTAACATTGGCTAACAGTGGATAACACTTCTCTCAAGCAGGTTTCTGTCTCGATGGCACATTGGGTTGGTTCATGGCCCCTCTTTGGTAGAATCAAAGGGCGAAGCATCTCCTTATAGCCATGCCTAGGATCTAGCTGTTTGTAGCAGCAGGATTACCACTGGTGATGAACATAAATCCTGTTGTTGTCAAGGATTCTTTTCATGCCTGAGATCCATTGCATGATTTTGGCTTTCTAGTTTGAGGGCTAACATTTGTTCATGTTGCTTTGACTAGAAACTAAAGCGCAGTGAACTGCTGTGACTAAATCTGAATGATGGCAAAGCTCACCAGGGTTGATCCAAGTTGTGGCCACATTTTCTACTGGAAAACCCAAAACAATACAGCAACATAGTTCTTCACTGTGCCATGACAGTATTCAGGTTAATCGGTCATGTACTATAATGAAAGAGCCCATTTCTTGTGCTACTTTCAGCACTGGAAAAAATCCAGAGCTGGCAGTTTTTACAATTTCAGTTCAAGCTCAACCTTGAATAAGATCACACAGCGCTAATGATTGTTAGTGAAAATGTAATGGGCCGTTTGAAATACAAAAGCACACTGGTGGGTAGAGAGGGTAGAGATTTTTTTTTTTTAGGGGAACCAATTTACACTAGCTACTTTAAAATACTAAAATAAAGGTAATATTATTACACATAAGCTCAAAACCCATTGAGAACATAACTGACCTAATATGCCTCAAAATCAAATAGCCCCCAAATCAAAATGCAAGAGTGGTATGACCAATCATGTCATTTTCAAAACAATCTCCAGTCCTATTCCAATGATCAGAGCCAGATTATGCTCATCTCAAATTTTTAAATCACATAGGATAATCCCATAGATGCCACTAGGTCTTGAGCCAACAAATTAGATTTAATTTTAGACTAAATATTGATGCTGTACTGGATATTATAGATACTCGAATGCTATGGTGATGAATTCCTGAGAAATATTTGAGACATATAGATACTAAGCACTGATCATGGCAATGCTGCTACAGCACAATCTCTATTAGGGGTTTGGGCAAAATAGAAAGAAGAAATGAGTGTTTGTATGCCATTAGGATTCCAAAATCAAATTAATTCCAGTATTCAGCAACCAAATAGACACACTCTAATGATTCACATGTTGGGGAAGGAAGGCATCCTACGTATGAAGTCAAATGCAAGAAGCATGACCACCCCCATTCTTGACATCTTCTTGGCTACCACTGTACCTAGTACTCACAGGAACACAGCTAGTCAAATCTGGTCTGGTTGGCCTCTCCAAAATGCTCTGACATCGTATACATGAAAAGATCATGGAAGGGTTTGCTAGAGCTAGATCTAGTGAGATATATTTTGGTATGTAAGAATTTCTATTTTGAAAAAGCATTTGACTAATATTTTCCTCAAAGAACTTGTCCAGTTTTGTATAACTGCCATGCAAAAAGAAGACAAGAGAGCACTCGTGTGTATGTCTGTGTTGATTTTATAGCACTACATTTGGTTTTGTTCATGCTTCTTCTTTTGGGGAAATACATAAAAGATCCATATTTGGCCTTTCAAAGCGAATATGTAAATAGCAATAAATTCAGTATTTGCCACACGTTTCATTTTGCACTTTTAAAAATGATTTTGTGATGATTGAACACAAAGGCTAAAGAATAATTTAATCATGGAAACTGATTTTCTTTTTAATTAACAAAGTTATCTGATTTGTTAAGTTAGCACCTCATGTAAAGCAAGATTGTGAACTACAGTAGATTTACTTTAATAATAATGGTGTTTTTATCATATTGGATTTCCAGAGCATCATTTTTCATCAATGAGCAGTAGCTATAAGCTCTTAAAGTGTGGATTTTTCACTTAACTAAAAATAGTGGTAGGCTTTTTAGTATCACACATTAGCATATTTACACTATTCTACATAAAAGGTTCAGGGATGTGAGAGGTTCTATGCTAGAGGGTATAAGTTAGATAAAGTTGCTTGTCCCTTTTAACAAAACAAAAGCCCAGGAGGGCTAACAATGTAATCTTCAGGCTCCTTGTATAGCCTTTGTATTCCTGCCAACTGCCAGTCTAGAGAATGAGGCACAGTTACATTGCGTCTTTGATATTCAGAATTTGGAAGAATAAACAAAAAATATTATTAATTCATCTGCTATAAGGCCTTAAGTATCCATTTTCTGCTTTCTTACAGACTTTAAGATAGCCAATAAGAACAAGAAACAAGAAATATTCAGTGTCCTAGTTTAAAGATTTTTCAAGCTTTGTTTTCCCAAAATGCCTTCAACATAAAGAGAACCATCCTTTTTAGAAGAGAGCAAAATAGGTACTGCGAAAAAGCAGTGTAGAATCAAAGAAGAAAGTGTCAGAATCAATCTAATATTTTAGTACTGAATGATACTATTTTGCTCTGTGTGATGTTCTCATTAGGCACCTGCCTTTCACATGCTGTAGTGAGGAAACAGGTTGGATCATAAGAAAAGATAAATATGTTTAAATGGATTTCAGTCTAGATATGGTCCAAAATGAAGAGCCCCTACCAAATATCATGGAGACTTGAATTAGACAGCATTACAAATAGAACCACAACATTTCTTTATTAAATGAAGGCTTTTTCTTTAAATTTTGTGTGTGTGATACATAGTTTGACTTATATCCATTTTCGCCAGTCAAAGGCAGCAGACCTTACTGAGGCAATACTCTGAAGGACTTCAGTGGTAGAGGCAGTGGTTCTTCTGCCTGAGTAAGAGCTACAGGCTTTGACCTCATGTTTAACCATTTGGGCTGGGATTTTCAAAGGCGGCTAAGGAACCTAAGCATCCTACTTCTTCTGAAATGGAGTTGAGTGCCCAACTCTCTTAGGCTATGTCTACACTTGGCCAAATAAGTCGACTTAGCATGTCTACACTCAAAAATTAAGTTGACTTAAAGGGGACCTTGCCAAATCAATTTAGAGTGTCCACACTGGACATCTACGTTGACTTCTAGGGGCTAGGTGGACCTGGGACTGGTGCATGGTGGCAGGGGGGCACCCCTTGCCAGGTGCCAGGGGGCTCAGCATTTGCCCCATTGTACCTGGGTACAATGGGGGCTAAGCAGGACAGGGACACTGGCAGGGTATAGAAGCAGGGTGGGCAGGGCTCTGTCCTGCCCTGTGGGGGGGGGCACGCCAGGCTCTGCCTGTGCCAGCCACTCTGGCAGGGAGGGCAGTGGGGGAGCCCTGAAGCCCTTTAAATCGACTTAAAGTTGATTTAGGGATAATCTGCATCCACACTGGCTAAGTCGACTTAATAAAGTCGACTTAGTCAGTAAAATTGACTTTATACTAGGTTTTATAAAGTCGACTTTAATTTTCCTTACATCGACTTAAGGAAAATGTAGTGTAGACCCAGATTAAATTAAGTCAATTTAAGCAAGCTTAATTCGACTTAATTTGTAAGTGTAGACGCACCTTTAGACTCCTCTGAAGTTCCCAGCTATAGTTTACCTGACTTTGATTTTTTCAAAAGTGTTAAATTACTTACTTACTTTCAGGACTATAAGCTTAATTCAAAGTCTGTTCAATTCAATGAGAATCTTTGCTTTGACCTCAAAGTGCTTTGGATCAGCTTTTTTCACAAAGGCTTTTTGATTGCACTCATATATGAATAATCAAATAAATGAATAAACATTTCCTGATCTACTAGGAATGAATTGACACTTGAATTGACACCAGTTTATTTTACTATTGCACACGGAGAAGATATAGTAGTACTGAATTTTCCTTAAAGACAGGGAAGGTTCTTGCTCTGTGAGTCAAGTCTAATGTGTAGTCCAGTTGCTCAATATTAAGCAAATGAGGAATGCCTGTGTGCTTTGTCCATCTCAGTATCTCGTGTATTGATTGCAATAAAGCCACTTTGTAGACAAACATGCTCACTCCATCAACAGGTAAGGGGATACAAATACTTTATTCAATGTATATGAGTTCTGACAGGACCTCTATGGTGTATGTGACTGGGAAACTACCAGTTCCAGAAAGACCAGACAGTGAGCAAAAGACCAACAATATTTTGTTCTTTTCAACAAAATGAAAATTTAACTTTCTGGTAATGGTGGAGCCAAACTAAACACTACAAACAGCTAACTAGCAGCAGAGAGATGTAACTGATTTACAAAGTACTCTTAAAACATTTAACAGGGAACTATGGCTATGTCTACACTGGCAAGTTAGTTCGAATTAAGGAAGCTTAATTCGAATTAACTAAAGCCATGGATACACTAGGCTTTAATTAGTTTGAATTAAGGGCTTCCTTAATTCAAACTAATAAATTTGAATATGCTATTTGAACTAAGGGTTAATTCAAATTAGTCAGTTCAACTTAACCAATGTGGCCATGTTAGTTCAAACTAATTGCTTAGTTCAAGCTAACTGGCCCATTGAACTCAATGCAATTCGCTAATTTAAACTAAGCAAGTGCCATGAATGGCACTTGCTTAGTTCGAACTAAATTTTTCTAGTTTGAATTAAGTTAATTCGAACTAACTAAAATTAGTTCAAATTAGTTAGTTCAAATTAAGTAATTTGAACTAACTTTAGTAAGCATAGACATAGCCATAATGAGATATTTTGGTATGGTGCCTAAAGTACTGATTCAAAAGGCAACTGTTCCCTTCGACCTTCTTTTGTGCATAATAGTAGCAATATTAATGCTAATATACCTGCTGAACAAGATTGTTCTTTGGAGCTAAACATTGTTTGCTTAGGTGAGGGATGTTACAGAGCAATTGAAAATAGTTGGATTCAATAGATCCTGAAGACTGGTTATCATAATATTATGTAAGTTAGCTTCTTAGAAGATGATGATAGTTGACTATAAGTGAAAGCAATAAAATGAGATTGTACAACAGTAAAATGATATTTGGTGAACTAACATTAGTAGTTACATTTGGTGAAATTAATTTCATTGAAAGAATTGAATAGTGATTTATTTACAGAGAAAATTTTAATTTGCTAAAATATCATGAATAGATTCACAGCTGAAGTAGATTTATTTCCATCAATAACAGTGGTTCCAAATTAAGTTAATTTATGAAAACATTAAAATATTGTAAAGATAATATAAAGTTAAGAATGAAGTTATAAAACATTAACACAGGAGTTTTTTCAATCAGACCCAAGTCTGGTGACTTTAGGAAAAATAACAATGAAACTTTAATATGATGTTTTCAATATTACAGTACATTGGTGGGACTGCATCATTTGTGTATTTATCACCATTAAGGTATGATGTTGATTTCCTTTGCCTCCTGTGTCTCCTTTCACATGCATACAAAGAAAGAAAATAATATTGTCACATGAAATGTTGCAATGGTGACCCTATGAAGCTCCACTCATTTAGCTGAAGAAGTTCTCTTCTGGGGGTTTTAGCAACCTTATTAATTAGCCCACTGTGTGGTAATCATACAGTTTTGTCCTTAACTGTAAACTGAGTAACAGTGCTATTAATTCAGTCCCAGACAGGTAAGGTTTTTTCAGTTAAGCCCCTTTGTTTACAAGGAAGATCTGGCCCACACAACTTTTAATAAAGCAACATTTTCCATTTCACCTCTTCAGGACTACAAAGTTGATCTTGGGTTTGCTAACATACCAAAGGGCCTACCTGAAAAAGAAAACTCTCCACTTCTTTTGTGAATAGATATAAAAAGCTTTAAAGAATTGCCTAACAAACATTAGCTGAAAGTCAAAATTACTTTTAAACCAGCAAGTGTAGTTTAAAAGTCTACCTGACCTGTTAGAAGCTAAACAGGGAAAATTATCTGAACATGTGTTCTATCAACTTCTGTCTGGTAAGGGTATGTTGCAATGGTGAAACACTATATCCTTTGCTTCAAAAAAAGCAAATTCCATATATTATGTACTGTATTCTACAATTTATGTGAACATTGAAAACAAAAAAGTATAATACATTTAGAGAATTGCAGTTTGCTATAAATAGAAACACAGCTATGCTATTTTAGCATTTTGGAAGATTATTTATATTGGAAAACATCCTTAGGCTAAACTATTAATGATGATAATGGATATAAACCACCCAAGGCTTGTTGAGCTGTTATTAATGAATTACTTGGCAAAACAAAAAGTCAGATACTCCATTCAGGTAGAAACTGGATTTGAGTAATGTGCTTTCAGAGTAGAAGCAACAATAAGGAGGTGTCATGGCATGTTAAAAACCTGAAAAATGCATGATAAAACAGTACATTACCATGGACCTGCTTCAAAGGTTGTTTAAGGGCTCTTTAGAGTTTACACTTTACAATGCTTACACAAGATATTGTGCACATTATGTGGATTTTAATCTTAGATATATCTTTATCATCTTCCTTTTTTAGCCTGTATATGTTTTTATAATCCAAATACCTCTTGTTTTATATAAAAGGAAACTTTAACAGCTAATATTGGACTTATTAATAACAAAAAAAACTTGTCTGCCGTTATTTTCTATAGTATAATACACATGTATCAAGTAAAACTAAGGATTTAAAGCTAAAGCATGTAATTGCTTATTCAGCAATTAACACTATTAAATACATGACAGTTGCCTTATTTTCCTCGTTCCTATCAGATGTCGCTACAGCCAGGGATATGTGCGGGGATTTAAATGTGGCTTCTTTTGGCAGAGCACGTTTAAACACCAGTTCCCAATCCACTGTGCTCAGGCCTTGCTGCCTCCCCACCCATTAGGGCCAGGCTGCCTGTCTGGGGTCCAATCACCTAGAGATCCAGGACCCCACCGCCTCTCCCCCACTGTCTCAAGCTACTTCCTGCACACCCCAGGCAGGCTCTGTACACTGGAGTCTGTGGATGTGGAAGGCCTGGGACTCAGAGGCTTCCCCACACCCCATCTGGTAGAGCTGTGCTGCCAGCTTGTTTCTCTGCTGTGGGACCTATCTAGTGGGAGTCGGTAGGACTGCAGACTGCAGTGCCTTTCCCAGGCACATCCCTTCAGCTGCACTCCTCATGATTCGCACTCTGGCAGAAAGAAGGAAGGATGGGCTTGGTGAAAAGAATCCTCAGGGGACCGGGGCAGAAGATGGAGGCAGTGGCGGAGATGCTTACTGGTTGGGCCCATGTCTCTGCTTGTCCCCCTGGCTACAAGTCATGACACACAATACACCAGACAATAGTGGTTTAGTCTCTTAATGTGCAATTCTTAGGAATTACTTTTTCACAGAGACAATAGACCACTATCCATTTAATTGACAATCTAAAATCCAACAAAGGATATGAATTGGAAGACTTCTGAGCATGACTGTAATTAAGGTATACTATGGCTCAGTACTGCTGCTAATGGATCTGGCAATTTGTTTTAAAGAGAAAGTGTCAATGTGCTTAGGCCCTCTTGTTTACCTCACTTATCAAATACCTAGGGGTAAAGTAAATTTGGAGAACTAATTAGATTAACAGCACCCTCTTTGTACAATGCATTCCCCATGGTGAATATCTCTTAAGCAGCAAATTGTCATGTTATATTATTTATAGGGATGAATGGACTAGTGGAACGTAAGGTGGATCGAAAACTGGCTAGATTGATGGGCTCAGCGGGTAGGAATCAATGGCTCGATGTCTGGTTGGCAACCGGTAACAAGTGAAGTGCCCCAGGGGTCGGTCCTGGGGCCAGTTCTATTCAACATCTTCATTAATGATCTTGATGATGGAATAGACTGCATGCTTAGTAAGTTCGCAGATGACACCAAGTTGGGGGGAATGGTAGATATGCTGGAGGGCAGAGACAGGATCCAGGGAGACTTGGACAAATTGGAACACTAGGCCGAAAGAAACCTCATGAGGTTCAACAAAGACAAGTGCAAAGTCCTGCACTTAGGACGAAAAAATCCCATGCACTGCTACAGGTTGGGGACTGATTGGCTAAGTAGCAGCGCTGTAGAAAAGGACCTGGGGGTTATGGTGGACGAGAAGATGAATATGAGCCAACAGTGTGACCTTGTTGCGAAAAAGGCCAATGGCATATTAGGCTGCATCAGTAGGAGTATTGCCAGCCGATTGAGGGATGTGATAATTCCCCTCTATTCGACACCGGTCAGGCCGCATCTGGAATACTGTGTCCAGTTTTGGGCTCCCCACTACAGAAAGGATGTGGACAAATTAGAAAGAGTCCAGTGGAGGGCAACAAAAATGATTAGGGGGCTGGGGCACATGACTTATGAGGAGAGACTGAAGGAACTAGGCTTATATAGTCTACAGAAGAGAAGACTGAGGGGAGATTTGATAGCAACCTTCAACTACTTGAAGGGGTGTTCCAAAGAGGAGGGAGCTAGGCTGTTCTCAATGGCAACAGAGGACAGAAGAAGGAGCAATGGTTTCAAATTACAGCTGGGGAGGTCAAGGTTGGATATTAGGAAAAACTTTCTCAGTAGGAGGGTGGTGAAGCATTGGAATGGGCTACCTAGGGAGGTGGTAGAATCTCCATCTTTGGAGATTTTTAAGGCCCGGTTAGACAAAACCCTGGCTGGGGTGATTTAGTGGGAGTGGTCCTGCTTTTTAGCAGGGGGTTGGACTAGATGACCTCGTGAGGTCCCTTCCAACCCTATTATTCTATGAATGAACCCACCAAATTCAATAATGTAGGAATGCCCCTTGATCTACCATGAGACTGGGACCAGGAGAGTAGAGTAATTAGAGGTTTATAAAACCAGATAGACAGAGAGAACTTTCACTCAAAACTTTAACTGGTCCTTAATTTCACTTTTTTTAATCTGAAAAATGGTGGGTTAAGCTTTTTGATTTTTTCCTTCACTTGTATCTGTGCATTTTCTGGTTCCAAGTTTTTGGGAATGGATATCAGACTACCACAAGAAAAGCCTCTTCTTATGGTGAGTCTGAATCAGCAAAACACCCACAAACCATCTATTCCCGTGAGTTTTTTCAGTTCAATAATGGAGGTTTGATTTGTTTAGAAAATTGTGATTGTTTATCTAAACAGTACCTATGAATTTTTGAGGGTTTTCAAACCAACAACTACTGTATTTGACTGATACTTCACCACCATCTAGATTCTAGACCTGTCCAAAACCTGCAGTTATTTTTAAATGTATCTGTTTTATTTGTAAATTGGACCCAACAGGATTCAGTGCTTTCCCAAAGTTTATTAAAGCCAGGTCAAGTCTCATTTGCATCCCTGAGGACAGAATGGTTGATATGGTACTACTTCATGGGCAAGCATTCTCCGCAGAATTTCCTAATTAATCTCATCACCCACTCTTCTTTGCTGAATAGTTTTACTTTCTAATAACTGTAATGCTTCAGTGAGTGCCCTACAAGCTTTATTGGGTTGAAATTTGGGGATTTACAGAAGGAGCATAGCGTGCACTCTCATTGAACATAATCATAGTGAAAGTGATATGACCAAATGTTCAGTATTTTTAGAGGACAACATTTTCCTAAATGGAAGTTCTGTATTTTAAATGCTATAACACTTACTCATGGGGTTCCTAATCCAGTTTGTTCCTTCTACCTCAGTGAATGCCAAAAAAGCAGCGTGCATTGGGCCACTGTGATTGTTGGAATGGATTACAAAAGGGAAAGTAAATAAACAATACAAAGCAATTAATATTAAATACTGAATGTGCAATTAATGTTAATGACAAAACAGCTAAATAATAAATCCTGGCAATATAACAAAGTGGGAGCACCTGTAGAACTTGAGGAGTTTGTAACAAATACAGTAGCTGCCTCGAGCCAAATATTGAATACTGGTTTCACCTTGCAAAATGTGTCTTATCTTAAGTGATGAACTTTGGTAATATAGCTAAAAGTTGTACTTAATTTGTATTTTTGCTCAATAGTTACAGTCTAAGTTTAAAAATTAATAATATTAAAATTACAGTGAACAAAAAGTTACATTTGCATGTGAAAATGTACCTGATGATTTAATTACTGTCCACTAAATCAGTATAAGATCCTTTAAAATGCAACCTGACTTGTAGTTGCTCATGAGTACAGAGTAGCAGCAACTGCTATAGATCATTGATGGTCCTTGCTTTGTTGGTAAATTATGCAGCTAGTTTTGTATCTCTTCATTAGCTACATATTTTATTTAAAAATAAATAAATAAATGAAAACAACCTAAGTCAATAGCAGTTCCCAGCCATAGATGAGTACTGAATGGACATAAGCAGCCACCAACCCAATGTCTGAGCACAGATTTCACCAAATGTTTAACAAAGGGATGGTCAGCAGTAGAGGCACGGGCAAAGGCTGGTCTCTGTATTAATTCCATGGCCCACTCAGTAATAAGGAGCTGATCTTTAAATCAAAGGTAGTGCCCAAGGACCAAAAGCATACATTGGGTTGACTAACAACCCAGGCCAGTTTTCTGTTATAGTTTTGCTGATGCTACTTTTGGGATATAATGGGAGAGAGAGGGGCAGAAACTGTGGCCAACAGAAACTCTTCTAGAAGACACTCAAGCACAGAATCCCATTTAGTGGTTGCAGATGACATTATTGTTAGGGGACTTCAAGTTTAATCTCCAGCTTTTTCCCAGTTTTGTGGGAATTACTGCATCTCAACCAAACGGGTTATTCATTTTTAAAAGTGCTGAAAAATAATGCCTCAGAATATCTTATGCCATATGCTGACATACTGCACAAAAATATGTCATGCCCAATTTTGATAAAATTTGTAAGAATGCAAAAATTGTCACAAGAAATTTTCAAGGCATCCTAATTTACATAGCCAGGTTATTCCTAGGCAGGAATTACCTTGAAATTTTTCCAGCAAAAACAGGGATTGCAGACCCTAAAACTTATAGAGATTCTCTTAGAGCTAGACCCACATGTGAGAAGCCCCATCCTCCTGGCATAACGAATCCATAATTGCATACAGCACACACAAATAATAGATAAATGAATCTCCCTCTCACACATACACTTTAGAACTTTATAGTTTAGCTCTCCAAGGTACAGAAGCCTCCATCATCTGAGTACAAGGAGATCTCCTTTAGCTGATATTAGAAGGGCCAGCCACTACCAGATAATGTCCCCATACATGGACACAGTGAAGGGGTTCCTTTAGGCCCTTAAAAAACCAGTCTTGTCTAAAGTGACAGGACTTGGGCAATAATAACTTGCATTATTTGTGGAATACAAATTGCATCAGCACCTTGAGCAGGGCTTAGACATCATTTTCTCCCTCAATGGCAACTATTCTGCAAATGTTTCCAAACTATTTCATCTGGGATATCTCTAGATAGCTCTTGCTTTTACTGACCTATTGTACCTCCTCAGAAGATGAAATGGGAAGATAGTAGATGTATATGCTTCATCAACTACACTACATGAGGGTTATACCATAAGATAACTATCATATTACCTTTTTTAAAGAAAAAAGAACAATAAAATCTGTTAGCAATCCCTTTAGTTTTTTGTGCAACAGAATGAAACTCTCTTTGCAGTAGTAACTTTCACAGTATATAAAATATTTTCTATTTTTGTCTTTATATAATTATTTCTGCAGAGAGCTGTTCTTTTAATCCATTCTTTACTCTGGCAAATAAACCATCTTCCAGGCTACTTTTGAAAAATTGGGCCTTGGTCTTTTTCCGCTGGAAAGATTCACATCTTTCTTGTGTAAGTTAAGACTTAAAAGAAGAAAAAAAAATCATTCCACTGCTGTCTCTCTCTTAGTCCTGATAACAGACATTTCTGCTTTTATTTTATTTTTTTGACATTGTACCAAGTTCAGAACAAATTAATGTTACTGCTAATTTTGTAGTTCATATAAATTTGACAACAAAATATCTGCTATGGGGAAATGGGAGGCTTTGACAAAGTACATGCCCAGTTTCTTCAGGAAATTGTAGGAGACAACATACCACTGACAACATATCTCTGTGCTACTCAATAAATGCATAAAACACCTGCATGGCAAAGTCATAATGTATAACAATTGATGGTCAAAAACCAGTGATAGGACCATTACTGTAAATGTTTATTAGCCTTTCTGCTCTAAGACCATGGCTTGGAAACAGAATATTTTTTGTTGTTGTTGAAAAAAAAGAACATTAAGAAAAACATAAATGGCTTCCACGCACAGGATAACACACAAATATATACTAGGTGAACACTCCCCAAACTAATGCCATTCACCGATTTTATTGCCAGGTTTCACTGATTTTATTGCTAGGTGTCTACAATGATAAAATACATTGTGTGACAGCAAAATTCTGTGAAGGATGGAGCTGCCTGCAAAAGCTTACCCACTACTTGCAATAATATCAAATTATAAATGAATTAATTTGCTTGCTGACCAAGTAGTTTGCCATATTAAAGTGCAAGTTTGCAAGACATGTATTCTATTATCCTAGATTGCACTCTTGACACTTTACATTATGAACATTTAGCATTCATCCTTTCATATTTTGAACACTGATTACAAAAGAGCTGTCAGCACAAAGGAATTTTTTATTAAATTTTCAGTTATAAAAAGGAAGGCTCTTGTAGAACCATCATAAAAGATATGGATTGAAATTAAGTAAGTAAAAAAAGACAAAAATATCTCAATGATTTAAATGTATTGAGATATTATGAACAAATGCAGACTTTAAAAAAAAACCCCACACAATAAGCAGTATAATTGCTTTGCTTATATCATAAGGAAAATCAGATTGTTCCTCATGCTACTTGCTGCAATCAAGGAAGTGAACATTTATTTAACTGGTGCTCTGGAAAATCAACACCAGTATTGTTTTTGTCACCATGATCAAATGATGTCATTAACTTGATGAAGAGGCAAAGATCATTGATTAAAAATGGCGGGCAGCATGCACTGGAGCAGTCAAGTCAATATTGGGTACTTTGAGTAAAATAACATCTGCACTTTTTGATCTATCTGAACTGTCTAATCTGGATTTGGTTGTTTGCAGTGAATGAAAGCCATCGCTAAATAATACAATCCAAATATTTTGTTCTGTGTTAGTATGTGTCTGGAGGATCTCACCAAAATAAGCCATATCATCAAGGACCAGGATGAACCTGGCAGCCCATGCAGCCTTTTGTGGCAAGAAAAGAACTAACATATAAATGATCTGTATGCAAGTAGATTTAATAAACATTACAGGAAGGATTTGGCTGAATCACTAGACAGGGACTTGGCTGGATCACTAGACAGTGAAATGAAGTTATTTTACCAGGTGAGTGTTCTTTAGGATGAATGAACCTATTAGTGATCATACTCCAGTAAGTTAGAGAATGATTTTCAACATCCACATTGTATCAATTAATGTTATATATGACAATGAACATTGTAAAACCACAATACAAGAAACAAGAGTCTGGTTGAAATAAATAAAGACATTTTATCCAAATAACCACAGTGCTCTTTCTTCTATAGATTCTGATACAAAAGTGAATTGAGTCTCTATACAATTTCTTACATTATTATGGTGTACTCTTGACATAATATTACTTCCTGGGTAAAAATTAAATGGCATGTTGGTCAACTGTTACTCAATTATATTGATTTATAATACCTTTATTATTCTGATGTTGTCTGGGCTTCTTTATCTGTCCATATTTTACATGTACAGTCAGAACATGTTGAAAAGGACACTATTTGATATCATCTCATTCCAAAATGTTCTTGATATAATTATACAGATAAGAAAATAAAGAAAGCATATAACAAGCAAGAGAAAATATAATCTAAGAAAAACTTGATTTTAGACTCTAGCTGTATATTACAGACTCCCACAGTCATATCATGAGGAGAGTTTCTAAGGAATATGGTGACGGCTGTTTAGAACACTTAGAGCAAGATTCATCGTGTGTGAACTGGCCAGCAGAAGGCCTAGCACTACTTACATTCCACTTACACACAATCTTGAGGATGTGAGTTGTGAATAGGCTGCATGCACAGGGTAATAGTACACCTTCATACATTATAGAAGGCATTTTTATCACTACATTTAAAAGAATATATAAGCAGATAAATACCTTTCCATGACAGATCAGTTGTTACAGAGGTTTTGCAAGAAAGTATTAAAAGTGCGTTATAGCATGGTTTCAGTAACTAAAACTGGTAAGCCTAGGGAAGGAATAATTCATATGAACCATAATAAAGGTCATGGACTCTTTAATTTCCTCTTGCCACATCTCTAATTCCAATGTAAGGCCATGATCCTGCAAGCTACTTCATATGGGAAACTCCTGTGCCTATGTGGAGCTCCCTGAAGTCAATGTAGCTCCATAGGATGCAACAGAGCAGACTGCAAGTTCTTGACCTGAATAAATACCAGAGTGTATAATGAAGTTCTTCAGTACACCTGTGTAACAGAGCCAAAGAGGGGAGCTAGAACTTGAGTTTTACTTCTGCCATTTAACAGACCTCATAACCTTTGGGACACTGTCTTAACCAAAGTCTTGAACTCTGAATGAGTTGTAGCATACAACCTTGAAACCCAGGAGAATGGAATGCTTGCCAAAAACTCCTGAAGAGGAGAAGAATTGTATAAACTTGATAATTATGAGAAAAGGATATGCACATCCCTAGTTTTGCTAAATTTGGGATTGATTATAAGAATCAAAGTGGTTGCCCAGAGTGAAAACCTGTATTTGAGGTTAACTGACAAATATCAAACTTTAGACTGAAGCATATGATTTAATAGCAGAAGAGCTTAAACCTACAAGAAACCTTGTAAGAAAAAAAACCAGGTTTTTTTAATGACCAAGAGGCAAAGCTGAAAAAATATTTTATATGCAGAATAACTTATTTTTGTGGCACTGAAACAATATTTGACTAGCACAAAAGAAAGATGATGTGTTACAAGATAGGTAATCCAATCGTTTTAGAGTTTATGGCTGCAGAGTCTTCGCCGTATGAGAGACAAAGAGATTTTACTTCCTTTCTTTCCACAGGTGAATAAACCTAGGGATGTATAAAAAAAAGATGATTCAGAAGCAAAGCCTTAAAACTAAGACATAAATGAGTAAGATAGCCTTTGTGTCCATAAAAAAAATGAAATCCTGAATTAAACAAAATAAAACAGAAAAAGAAGCAAAGTTACTAGAGAACTTTGCTGGTCCTCAAAAAATTGAACCCTTTTCTTTATAAAATTACAAAATTGCATATTTTCTATGCTCAAATATTTTGTGACAAATAGGTCAGCTAAAGGGCTCCATAAAGAGGAAAGGACTGAAAATGCTAAGAAAATAATTAAGGGAATAGTTCTATCCTTAGGATAATGCATCTTTCATTAAATTCTCCAGTTCTGATATATATGTCATTGAAAGGGTCCATATCTTGAAACTCAAGAACATTATTCTTAACTATGAACATAAAAATAAACACATTTTTTCATTCTGTTTCTGTAAGATACCGTCATTTTCTCATATTCATATTGTGTTGGGGTAATAAGTGAGAAGATGACAAGAATTAAATAATAGAGTACTGCCTTTTATCCAAGGATCTCAAGGCATTTACATATATTAATACATTAAATCTTTCTACCTTCCTATAAAGTATACAAGTATTGATATCCATAATTTAAAAATGAGAAAACAGAAGGAAAGCTAAATATTTTCCCAAGGTCACATGATGAGTCAGAAGCAAAGCCAGAAAAGGAACTCAGAACTTTTGATTACTGGTCCTGTGTGCTAACTGTTGGAATATTAGACAAGATTTATACTAAATTCTTTAATTGATCAGTGTAATCTCTCTTCCGTGTGCAGGCTTGGAATGAGGTATCCCACTACTCCACAGAATAATTCAACACTGGGGAAAAGAAAAGAATAGGAGGACCAAAAGGCAGCAAAAAAAAGCAAAAAGGAAATTGGCTGCTGCTTTACCAATTTCCCGTTGGGGCTCTTCACACATATTGCTTAGAATAGCCATTACAGAAAGGTTTGCAGCTCAGGAAAGCTTTTATTGACCTCTCTGTAAATGCAGAATGGTCCATGAATTAGATGGGTGGGTCACCCCTAGGAAGCTCAACAGACTTGGCAAGTTCCTGTGAATGACAGAGCACCGGGATCAAGAGGACTGATTGAAAATATATAGTTATTATATATTACTCTTTTTAAAAGCTTACTCTCCAGAGTATTGTAGGCCTGGATTCACAAAGGTTATTGAATGTTTTTTTCTTCAGTCACAAACACTTCAACTAGAGACCAATCAGATTCACAAGCAACTTTCTATCTACTAAAATCATTTTTCTGATAACCCATTCTGTAAGTTCAAAAACATCCCCTTTTCTCCCACACACAAACACAACTTTCCAATCCATATAGTAACAATCTATTTTGCATTGCATTCCCATTCTGATGAATGGAATCTTTAATAGCCTTTTTCAGTTCAACAAAAACTCAGTTAAATTTGAATGAGTTTGGCTTTCCCTACAATGCATTTTCCTTTATGCTTGCAGTTATTTTCCTAATACTCCAAAATTAAAATTGTTCTATTTAAACATTTGGATTTGGGGGAGAATTTTCCTCCCCCTTCTCTAACAACCTATATTTATTTTTGGTCTTTTAACAACAATCTATTACTTGTTCTTAAAATAATTTTTAAAATTAAATGTAAGATTAACTGATAAACTAGACCTACTTTTTTAACTTCAATTTCCTGTGTAAGAAACTTTCACTTATCCAAATGAACATTCTCTCTCTTAGTTATCATTTAATTGAATAATAAAGTTGAGGGTGGAAAGCCTCTTCAAATCAGAATTTTAATATTTTATCTGTTTCTGACTCACTAAACCTTTTGTGAATCCCACCTGTTACCTCTGTGTGTATCAATGACCATAGAAACTCTAGAGATTTATTTATGGAAATCCATGGCTTCAAGATTTTGATCACAAACTCCTAGATAAAATCCTTCAGTAAATGAGCTGAGGCCTTGCTATAAAAACCTTCACTAGGGAGGCCACTAAATAGCTATTTTAGATGTACACCAAAACTTTAATGAGGTGGAAAGGGGGCACAGTATAAAGTCAGGAATGCCAGTAATAATAAATCAACAATATCTGAATATACCCCCCCCCCCGGCCCGCTTCCTCAAGAGCGTCTTGACAAAGGTCTTAAACTCAGTCTTCTACTTACAATGTTGGCATCCAATAACGCAAAGTCTTCTAGTAAAAACCATTTCCCTTCCTCCCTGTCTTCCACTGCACAATACACACTGCTTGTTATACATGGCTGCAAGAGTCCTGTGCCCAGGTAGGTCCATCTCCAGTTGGTCTGTTCCAAGATCTCTACCTCCTAACCTAGCTGAACTGATAGCAATTTAAATTGATTGTTGAGCAGTAGAGCCCTCTCTTGAGTTTTTCCGGTATGCTGCTTCCAGAGGTGGCTTTTGGGTAGGTAAAGCAGGTGCCCGCCTAGGGCTGCCTAGCAGTAAGGAGCCCCTTCCCCTATCCCAAAAGCCGCATCTACCTCCCACCCTGCAGGGCACATGGTGGGGAGCTGGGTCCAGGGCTGAGGGGGTGGTTCAGGGCCCCTGATGGGGAGCCGTAGCCATGGGGGGGTTTCAGGGCCCCTGGTGGAGAGCTGGAGCCACAGGGGGGCTTTTGGGATCCCCGGCGAGGAGACCTATAGGGATCCCTACCATGAGCCTTCGCCTAGGGCCCCAGACAGCGTAAGGCCGCCTCTGACTGCTTCCTTCTATAACTTTAGCAAAAGCCACATTTGTACTGTCACCTCCTTTAAAGCTGCTTCTTCTTTACCTGTTATCTCAAAGCCACCTCTGCACAGTCTCCACACAGGACTCAATAGCATAACAGAATCATTACCAAGGTGGACACGTGCCCTACCAACATCCCTCCTCTCACAATCTGGCATAAACACCAGCTCCACAGTCCAGCTATGAAACACTGAAGCTTGGGTCAGGGTGACCCCTCACACCCTCCCAGGTGTTTCATACAGTTCACTATTGTTCTTTCATTTCTCAACAGAAAAAATGGCATTTTATTATCCTCCAAACTTAAATCATGAATTTTCTATGAGGGAAAATCATTTTCTGACAAACTCTGCTAATGAATGGTTCGAATCTTCATTTTTTTAACCTTCCAGAGTTCCGTTTTTAATCTAAAATTGTCTAATTTTTTTACTCCGACCATTTTACCAAACCATGAACTACTTACTTGGCTTGGTGAGGAATTAGTTACCTGAGGAATCTCATTGGCTATGTCTACACTGGCAAGTTAGTTCAAATTAAGGAGGATTAATTTGAACTAACTAAAGCCATGGATACACTAGGCTTTAGTTAGTTCGAATTAAGGGCTTCCTTAATTCGAACTAATAAGTTTGAATAGGGTATTCAAACTAAGGGGTTAATTCGAACTAACTAGTTCGAATTAACCAATGTGGCCATGCTAATTCGAACTAATTTCTTAGTTCGAATTAACCGGCCATTGAAATGAATGTGGATCGCTAATTCAAACTAAGCAAGTGCTTGCTTAGTTCGAACTAACATTCCAGTGTAGCCATGATAGTTCGAATTAAGCTAATTCGAACTAATTTTAGCAAGTGTAGACATAGCTATTGATTTCAGGAGGAACACACAAGTAAGTAACTGCTCAACTATGCAAGTAAAATGTTCAAAATGTGGCCCGTCTGAGTTGCTTACCTTATCATATTGTATCATTGAAATTCCCTTATATGCCTGGCATGAAAGGTACCACATAAGTGTAGAATGATTGATTGATTGATTGATTGATTGATTGATTGATTGATTGATTGATTGATTAAAAGCTATGATATGAGAAACTTTCTGAAATCAGAACATAAAGTGCCACAGAGGAAAATACTGATTTGATCCACTTTTGACTGATAATTTCTAAATGTTATATTAATGATCTTGAAGACTGTCCAGCAGAATGTGTGTCTGAATTTCTTCAAAGGTGGAAATCTAGGCTGCAAATCTTCTTAAGTGTTTGTGGTATCAAATTAAAAACTTAGTCAATTTGTAGAAGTGAAAAAGTGGGCAGACTTTACAGAACAAGAAATTGATCAAGTGGAATCTAGAATTATATTTAAGTAACAATATGAAAGTTTGAGATTTTTCCACTATGCAACTGTCAGGTAGAAGAAGTGTATAATTAACCCACAAATACTTTTACACAAGCATGACTATTTCTATACCATGGTGAGGAAGAGAATTCTGAGGGTTCTGGGAAAAAATGAAATGAGAATATCTGCAAAACAGAGATCACTTGGGTTGTATTGGAAAAAAGAAAGATGATGAAGATCCTCTTCCTTTGAACTCTTTACTTTGTCTTTATGCAAAACTTTAAAAAGAGGTAAAGTCACAACCTCACTCCCAAGAGGGTTCCAAAGCTAATGCTGACAGGAAGTAATAAAAATGCCCTTATTTTCAAGGAGTTTTGTTATGTTTGTTATTATAGCTGGATTTCTGGAAGTGGCTTTGTGCAAAAGTTACATTTTGAACACGTGGGAGTCCGGCTGTCATATTTTCCTTACTCAGGAATAACGTTAGCCCTTCCAAACTCAGGCTACACACTCCACTTTGTACCATACCATATTGTCATTACAGTTGTGTATGTGTCTACAAGTACAGTGTTCTTAAGCCTGCAAAATACAATAAAGAAGAAAGAGAAGCAGCAGGGAAAAATGTGTTAGAGCTGGTCAACAAATCAGAAAAATGATTTTGCAAAACATTTCAGAATTTCAAAGTTCTTTCCACTTTGCATGGTTCAAAATTGACCCATTTTAAAAGTTTTTTGTGTACATTTTCTTGATTCTCTTACCAAAGGTTTTAACAAAATCATTTAAAAAATATGACCGAAATTTTTCATGTATCAAAAATCAGGTAATCTGTAAATTATAAGAAAATTGATAACAAATAACAAATTTATGCCTCTTTATACTGCCAGAGCGATGCAAAAGGGCATGCATAGAAATGAAAATCAGATCCTTTAGTGTCCATGTTTTCCTTCAGTCTATACTTTCTGTATAAATCTTCTTATAAAGTTTTCCATCTGGGAGGCTTTGGGTATTTTTCACAGCAGCCATGAACTCTTGGTCAATCTGTATGGTTTGTCTTCTGTGTTTACACATGTGCTCTATAGTGGATGTCATAGCAGTGAAAGGGACAGCGAATAAAATGAAGAATAGAGATATGGGTGCTGTTCTATTTTCCCCCAACTCATTGCAAAGCTTTGTCATGAATACATAGCTCATGGCAAGCTAGGGTGTGGGGTGCTAGCCTGTCCCACACTAAAGGTTCAATATGACCCTTTTATTGTTTGAATCCAAACAACTTACTTGATTTGCTGAAATAATTCTGAACTGACCTGGCGATTTACCCTTCTTTGCATTTATACTTCCCCATCTCATACTGTACCCTCCATTGCGTGTGTCTGATGAATTGGGATTCTGCCCACAAAAGCTCATGCGATAAATAAATTTGTTAGTCTTTAAAAGTGCTGCAGGACTCCTTGTTTGTTTTTCATATGAATCTTGTTACTGCAAATTGATGGTTCCCTAGTGTGCTTTGTTCTATCCTGCTTTGAAAATCTTAAGTTTTGTACTGTCTTGTTTTCTAAAACTGTCCAAACTGGGTGCTAAATTTAGGCTCCTGAATCTTTACAGAAGCACGTAAATAGAAGTACCCTGATTTTCTCAAAGTCAGAGAACATGAAGCTCTCATGGACTCATGAGTTCAGAACCTCTGAAAAGCAAACAGGACAGCTCCGGTTAGATGCCAAATATTAGGTTCCCTGGTAAGGCAATTTTGGTCTATATATTTACTATTTTAATATGAGTTTTATCTTAAATAGCACATAACAAGATTTGAAGTCAATCATTTCAATGTCCTCTTGTAGGCAAGCATGTATATTACAGAACCTCTTTTCTAGACATGATACAGCTACACCAGCCTCCACCTTTTCTAGACCTGCCTAGCCTCAGGCTTTAGGAAGATTTCTCAGTCCCTCCAAATCATCCCACATATCTTAGGATGTTTGATGATGTATAGGAAAGGAATTTGCAAATAGCTGACAAACAAATCAAGGGTAGAATCTCCAAGAAAAGTACATAATCACAGTTAGGAGCACAAAGGCCCATTGTAAGTCAAGAGGATGTGTTCGCCTAACTTCCTAACTGTTTTTGAAAATTCCACGTTAGAAAAGCAACAGAGAGTTGGATGCTCTCTGGACAAAGAAAAACCATTATATTCCTGATGATGTCCAGATTCCTTTAAAGCAGCAGTGTCCAACCTTTCTAGCCTGAGTGTCAAAAAATCATTTCATAACAGGAGGCCAGATTCAAAAACGAAGAGGCAGTTTAAAGCTGCCATTTCTTCCTTTCTAGTGTTTTCCTCATGTTCTGATCTCCCAAATTCTTGGGAAACTAAACTGACAGTGTACAAACAGCTAATAAACCAGATTACCAATACCAAATTTTAGGTACAAATTGCCCATCAGTTTTCTCAGAGTTCCTGCTGGCTTGGGAGTGGGAAATGGTGGCCTCATTTTTCAAGTTCAGCCTTTATTGCCCTTGTATCTGAGAAACATGCCCATCTCTGCCTTCTTTCCCCACTGTAATCATCCTCCCGGGTGCCAACCCCTGATGGAAATACTCATTCTTTTCTTCCATTAGCCCATAGCCTAACCTTCCTTCTTTCACCCCATTTTCTTGACCTGTCCACTCCTGAAAACTTGTTCTATCTGTGACGCTCATATGCCAGTTCAGATCAGAGCAATAGGCAAATTCACTTGGGTATGATTATAAAAGTGTTAAGTGTTAGTATACATTCAGATTAATTCACGAATGGCTTCTGTAATCAGTTTTCTGTTTTACATTACATTTACATTGCCTATACCCCTATAAATACATTTAGATTATGTATATCTGGTAATTAGATAACCCTACATTAAAGTGCACATTAGTATTAAAAACTGAATATACTGGATGCGTAAACTTCATAAAAACTAATGAAAGATTGCTCTGGCTGTCACATTTTGTTTCCATTACATTTACCCATCACATGAGATGGGAGCCTTGGAAATGTAAAAGACTGCTAACTTCAAAGCATGCATCATTGTGTTCCACAATGGAAATTCATGGACTCAGTTTGCATTTAATCAACAGGAGAAGAGTCCATGCTATGATAAAACACTTGCCAGACTGCTTTCCAGAGAAAACAGCTATAAGAATGGATGTAGAATTCAATCCCATATTCTGAGCTGTTTAGACACTTTCAGGGAATGTTCCAAATAAAAGACAGAGATCCCCAAAGTTATTTTGGGCAATCCTGATTGACATTTATGGAAAACTAGCAGATAACTACATCCCTGCTACCACTTGGAATTTACAAACTTGGACTCACCTTTTCATATATTTTACTTGCTTTAACCTCTTAACAATTTTCAATTCTTTTTCTTAGCTAATACATTTTTAGTTAGTTTACTAGACTAATTGGTTGTCCCTGTTGTTTTTTGGTGTAAGATCAAGAGTACCCATTGAACTGGGGTAAGTAACTGATCCTTTGGGATCGGGAGTAACCCAATGTGAGGTGATTTTTGGTTTAAATATCCTTTCATCATAAAGTCAAACTTGTCTAGGAAGCAAAATGCCCTGGAGAGCCTAAAGGGACCATAGTAAAACTAATATAGTAATCTTGGAGTACACATTTGTTTCTGGGTGGGTGATATCTAACTATAGAATATACCTCCAGTTTGGGGTGTTTGCCCTGTTTTCTGACAGTCCGACCTGAGACTGACATTCTCAGTGTAAACTACCTTAGATAGCATGGGTGCGTCTACACTTACAAATTAAGTCGACTTAAGCTTGCTTAAATCGACTTAATTTAATCTGCATCTACACTACAATTTCCTTAGGTCAATTTAAGCTGATGCTTAAGTCGATTTAAGGAAATTTAAAGTCAACTTTATAAAACCTCGTTTAAAGTCGACTTTACTGGCTAAATCGACATTATAAAGTCGACTTAGCCAGTGTAGATGCAGATTAGCCCTAAATCGACTGAAAGTCGACTTAAAGGGCTCCAGGGCTCCCCCACTGCCCACCCTGCCAGGGTGGCTGGTACAGCCAGAGCCTGGCATGCCCCCCCAACAGGGCAGGACACAGCCTTGCCCACCCCGCTCCTTTGCCCTGCTGAGCCCCCCTGTCCTGCTCAGCTCCCATCATACCCAGGTACAATGGGGCAAATGCTGAGCCCCCTGGCACTTGGCAAGGGGTGCCCCCCCCGCCACCGTGGACCAGTCCCAGGTCCACCTAGCCCCTAGAAGTCAACTTAGGTGTCCAGTGTGGACGCTCTAAGTCGATTTGGCAAGGTCCCCTTTAAGTCGACTTAATTTTTGAGTGTGGACATGCTAAGCCAACTTATTTGGCCATGTGTAGACATAGCCCATGACACTGGCCTCCCCCAAATACAGTGATCACAACTCTGGTGACTTTATCACAAATGTTGTGACAGGTAGTGTTTTATTTGAAAGTTCCAGTTGCTAGAATGAGGTTTTTATTTGAGAATCTCTAATTTTCCAGCCTCACAACTGCAGAAAAAACCTCAAAGACATGAACCCTAAAGACTACAACAAGACAAGGTAAATAAAAAAACCCAAAATGTCTTTTTTTTTTCAATCTCATGATTTTTAAGTCAATTTGGGGTCTGACTAATGATTTTTAAACACTTGGGGTTAACAATACTGACTCAATCCATATCACAACCCACAAACCTCTGGAAATAAAGTGCAGTGAGAGACCCCACCCTTAAAAACCAAGTGCTACCACATCCTCTCTGCTGCTTCTGTCCCTTTTCCTAGTGCTCTGACTCCGGGTTGCACAAGATGCTGTACTGCTCACTTCCTACTGTACTGTTCTCCCTTCTGTGAAGACTCCCATTCTGCTCTCTCCCTCCCCAGTCTCCTGCTCCTAAAGAAGCACCATCTCAGAGGCTGCTTCGCTCTTCACCACCCCTCTTGTCTTGCTGGGGGGGAAGCTATCATGGAACACATTTTCAATTCATATAGTTTCAAATATAAATTTTCCTCTTGACACACACACCCTTGAGCTGCAATTAAGAGCCCCAAGGCCCAGATTATTCATTCCTGCCTTAAAGAAAGGGGAGATATTTCCTGATTGTTTTAAAAATGCATCAGATATGGGAATAGCTCTCTTTCAAATGGCAAAGAGATTCCCATATGTAATGGTGCATACACAGCTACCACCTGTACAAGAGGGACAAAATGCCTGCCATCCTTCAATCCCCCTTTCACGCACCTCCTAAAATGGGTGACACTGGATGGCTGCTCCCACCTCCACAGCTGGTCAGAGTTAGGGAGTTAAGCAAGGGTCCTCTAATTAAGGGTGACTCCTGGGCATTAGAAGGTATCACCCTCTCTCCACTCACCACCTTTCTAGTGGATTTTACTATGAAAGGGATTGATCCCAACTATTTCTTGAAAAAGACCAAATATCAAAAAATCAGGAGATTAACCCATTATCAGGGTTAAAGATATTTTTTCATTCATCTCCTCTACTGACATCCTCTCAATAACTTAGAGAATTACTACTGCATCGCTCTGATCACTTAAAAGATATCAATATTATACATGGGAGAAATCCTGTAAAATTCAGTAGTTCAGTACTAACATTAAAGTGCTATCTTCAGAAAATTCTGAGCCAAGTTTTGCATGTGATTCCCCAGTCTGTTACAGATGAAAAGAAATGAGAGCATTGGAATAGACTTCACAATCCTTCAGGAAATGGGGCTGGAATGAAAAGACTAGTTTGTTACTTTGGTGTTCACCAAGGGCAAATCATCTCTACTTAATGAACTGCTATTGACACTTGAATTGCCATACCGATAGACCAATGGTCCATTTAGTCTAGGATCATTTTACTAACAGCAGCCAATATTGGATGCTTCGGAGGTGAGGAGAGGCAAAAATTAATTCCCATTAAAATGAAAATAAAATTGGAGAGTCTTCATTTTCCAGGGAATGATCATTTACAGCCAGAGAAGTCAGTCAAGTACTGAAGGCCAAAAGGTCTTCTAAGTTAACTGCTTGAGACAAACAGAATTTCTAAGACTTGGAAATATAATGAAGGTTTCACTGAGTGAAATTGTCACTGAAGCTGATTTTCAGACAAGATTCTATATACTCCTGATACATGCACATGTGTGTTTTCACTTGTTCAGCAGAGTGCTTAAATTTCTTGGGAAGACCACCAACTTTGCTGAACATCATAACTCAAATCCAGCATTTTGGTCACAGTAGAGTATTTGGATCTCACACAAAACCACTGGATGTCAATCCCACTTTTTGGTATGAACATGGTTGTCATCTGTACTTCATATAAACTCTATTGTGATTCATTAATGCATGTACCATTAAAAGGAGTTATAGGAGAATGAAATAAAAGTAGCTGATAGATAGAGTTGCACTGATGGGTTCCGCTTGATTGGTAACATCAAGTGGCAGAATGAGAACAGTTTTTAAGATATGATTAAATATAAATTTTATCAAAGGAGCAGTGAAACATTATTGCTTAGGCTCTTTAAATTTCACACACATTCTGGGATTTAAAAAATAAAGCACCAACTTTTTAATCTGGAGTTGACAAAATTACTATGTTGTATTAATTGTTACTTTCCTAAATGCATTGTATTTTTCATAAGCAATGCCCATTTAGCATACAAAAATGTTGACATCAAATAGGCCGTGGGAACTTCTTAGTTGTACACAAACTTCCAAATTCCATAATTACAGAAAATTCAAAAAAAAGAGAAGCCATCTGTAGTATGGCCCTGCCATAAATTGATTGGGTTCTTATTTACACTGGTTGTCTTTGACTTCAATGAGTTACTCCTGATTTAAGTGAGAGAAGAATAAACCCCTCCTCCTACCACCACACACACAGAGCTCATTGTCAAATCTAGCACACTACATCTTAAGTAAAATTGTGTGAAAATCATTGGTTTTTTTTCTTTGCCCAAGTCCAAAGAAATGTGGAACTTAAGAGTTCACATACTTGGGGTTAAGCTTACCATCTTCTGGGTGGATGAATCCCAGCTGGAGCCTATAGGTCTTACTGTAATACAAATAACAGTAAACAACAATAACAACAGACTAAATCAAAACCCTCACTACCAACATTCAAGAACATGTGGGGGTCTCTGAATGAATTGAGACTTTTCTGTATCCTCCACAAAACACAGAGATTCTGAGTTTGTGTTCACACTCATCCCTTTCCAAGTAACTCAAATACAGTAATTTCAATCTGAATTCCCTCTCTGATCTTGGTTCCTCCATGACTTAGTCTATCTGCATTGCCTCTCACAGAGACAACCCCAAAGAAAGACATTGTCTTTAAATTTTGGTTGGATTTTATTGATCCTATCAGTGGCTGTGTCTACACTGGTAAATTAAGTCGACTTAAGCTTGCTTAAGTCGACTTAATTTACCCTGCGTCTACACTACAGTTTCTTTAAGTCGACTTAAGCAAGCTGCTTAAGTCGATTTAAGGAAAATAAAGTCGACAATTAAAATTAAGTCAACTTTATAAAACCACCTTCCTAGTAGCCCTAAGGCTTAAGTTGACTCCCTAGAGTCGACTTAAGCCAGTGTAGATGTGGGGTAGCCCTAAGTCGACTTAGGGCTATCCCAGGGCTACACCAATGTCCTCCCTGCTGGGGGGGGTATAGGGGGAGGCTGGCATGCCCCCCCACCTGGCAGGGCAGAGCCCTACCCACCCTGCCCCTATGCCCTGCCAGGATCCCTGTCCCCCTTTGCCTCATTGTACCTAGGTACAATGGGGCAAAGGCTGAGACCCCTGGCATTGGGCAAGGGGTGCCCCCCTGCCCTGTGGACCTCCCCTAGGTCCCCCTAAGCCCCTAGAAGTCGACCTAGGCGTCCAGTGTGAATGCTCTAGGTCGACTTTTTAAGTTACCCTTTAAGTCGACTTTATTTTTAAGTGTGGACACACTAAGTCGACTTAAATTACCCACTGTAGACATAGCCAGTGTGACTGCCAAAAATTATCCTGTATCTTAAAAAAGACTGCCACCTGAGCCTAGAGTGACAGAACAAAAGAACCCACATTAGAGTCAGTTACCATGTTACAGTCTGTGCGTATCCCTATTTTTAACATGACTCCAGATTTCATCTGCAAATTTGTCTTAAATTCAGTAGGTGACCAATCTCCTCTGACTTGCAATATAGCTTATGAATTTTCAAGTAATCACAGGCCATGAATAGAGCTATCAAGAAGCTTATATGGTTTTCAGACCTGGAAGAATATAGGCAGGAAACACAATAAAAGTGAAAACAAGGATGAGGTGTTAAATTATTTACATCACTAATATCAATATTGATCGACTTGAAAATTTCATCATAATCAAAATTTGACTATCACAATTTGAAAGAAGATAGTATATTCTACTCTCATTAAAGTAAATGAAAATGGCACATTATTGTCACTTCTTTTAAGCACTGGGGATCTAGTAGCATTTTTATTCTCTATGTGAGGTACCAAATTATTAGTAATCTTGTGAAGAACCACCACCCAGATACCTATATAGTCTTATGTTTTCAAACTGTTGTTTGGTGTGATTTCCTACCTACAAGAGGTTCATCCTAAATAAAGTTAATCTGCATTCTTCAGTTATTTTTAAATAAGAACTCTGTATTAATTAGTAACTACTTTAATTGCTATGAAATATTATTCCACAAAATAAAAATGAAAATTAGAAACTAACCACTCTACTATTTATGGATGCTGAAAATTAGAAATAAATATTCAACATGTCCCTTTAAAGTCATATGCCCAGCCAGTTTTGAATAATAAGACAGGACAAAGTCATTTACACAGGAAAAGTTAATAGTTTCTGCATTTTGCTGCTGGTAAAGAATTGAAGGATGGCTGATTTGAATCTTCCTTCAATCTTCCATCAATAAAACAGAGACAAGGCAGATTCGAAAGCTGATCTGGGAGAGTCATGTTTTTATAATTGCTTTTTACCCTCAGGCGCTTGAAATCCAGAGGGTCAGGAGTGCTTGTGTTACTGCTGCAGCAGGCCAAAAGGCCCAATCAAAACCCTGAGACACAAATTAATTTGTTTGTGGTTCTCAGGGCTAATTTGTGGGAAGAGAAAACTCTTTGCCTCTTTAGAATGTTATAACCTAATTTAAGAGAAATCTGTGTAAAATATTTACGCAAACTTTACAAAAAATATAAGATTTTTTCTTCAGTATTATTTGGAAGATTTAAACCAAGTTATGAGGCTAGAACAATTTATAAAACAAATATAGAAATTCCATAGACAAAACCATTTCTTTGTAAAAATTGTTTGCAAAATTTCACAACAGTTTAAAATAGATACTAATGTTTTGAATTATAAAGGCATATGTAAGTGTCAAAGAAGAAAACTGTGACTGGTAACCAATGCATCTGCATGAAAGCCAATAGTGTATGGGAAAAGAAGGATTAAAAACATAATATTGCTCTCAAAAACATTTAAACAATTTTGTATTAGGAAGATGTAAGGGAGTAGAGTACTATCAAGGGATGAGCTTAATGGAAAAATAATCTAAATTGCTCAGTGTTTTGCATTCTCCAAATGACAAGTCCTTCCTAAGTAGTAACTATACTACAATCTCATTCTGATTTATAGAGCCAGGATCCAAACTGTGCTCCTTTATTGTAAGAAGAGACTTTAATAATCAGCATTATTACACAACAAAGTTAGCATACTGAGGGAATTGAATGTACAAATATTTGACTATATTACACTGGATGTGCTATTCTGAATCTGCTCGATAAATTTCTACAACTTTAAAATACTTTCATATGGAGCCTTACATGCATTCAATAAGTACAAGAACAGAAGTCTTCAGAAAATTAAAGTGGCGTTTCAAAGTATCTTCTGAATAACCTGATCTTAAATTTAAACTGAGAAAAATACTATCTTAAAATAAGTGCTGACTATTAAAGATTTTGCCACAATTCTTGGCAATGAAGCTGGTGTTTAGAACAAAACCACAGATATCCTGCCAACATTCGGTATGCAGGACACTCATTGAAGTTGGTAGGAGTTTTCCACAAAAATGGTGCAGGGCTGCTTCTTAAAGAGAAAAGAACTGTGTAGATGCAGTTACTGAATGAATATTTCCCCTTGATGAGGCTCTGCAACATAAATGTTATAATTATATTGCAGGTTTGTACCACAAATGGATGTAACTACTCTAGAATAAGCCAGCTTTAAGATCATAAACTATATATCAAGAGAAAACTAAAATAGATTTGGAATTATACCTTAAAAAAGACTGAATTATAAATTAGATCAACTTTAAATACCTCTTTTAATACAACAGAACAGGTTCAAAGGAAAATCATAAGCCTTCAAATCTAAAGTAATATCCATATTTGTATACTTTATCCCCAAGAATTGTACAGAGGAAAACAGCTGGAAAGTGAAGGCATACCTATCTATTCATGGTGCATTTTTTCCAGGTAAAGTAGTCTTCTCTGTTTGGTTCTGTATTGTTAAACCTGATGTGTGAGAAAACTACCATACTGCATCTTGTTTTAGAACTACATCTGACCCATTCTAAATGTCCCTTGTGTTACATAAAACATTTGCTTCTAAAGGAAGAACTAAATGAAAGTGAACAGTAAATCACTTGATTTAAAATTTACATTTGTTTACTCAGCACCTCATTTAAAACTGTTCATTGACCTTGTTTGATAGCTGATGAGACTAGTGTGGGGTACTGACTGATACAAACAATATCTGACAACACCAAAGGCTTTGAAACTTTGGAAAATAAATAAAGAATGACCCAGACTGGAAAGACAGTAACAAAAATATGACACCATGCTTTTGGCTCCAACCTGGCCATCAACAAGTTTAAGCTTCAAATTAGATTGTTTCTAACCATCAGAGAAGTGAAGTTCTGGAAGAGCCTTCCAAGAAGAGCAATGAGGGCAAAAAACTTAATCGACTTCAAAACTGAGCTTGATAAATTTATGGAGAGAATAGTATGAGGAGACTGCCTATAATGGCATGTAGTCAACCTGCAACAACTAACAGCATTATCCCCAATGGCCATGATGGGACATTAGATGTGGGGAGCTCTGAGTTACTACAGAGACTTCTTTTCCAGGTGTCTGACTGGTGGGTCTGGCTGACATACTCAGGGTCCAACTGACTGCCATATTTAGAATCAGTAAGGAATTTTCCCTCAGGTTAGATTGGCAGAAACCAGAGGAAGGGGGAATTCTCTGTGTCATTGAGCATGGGTCACTTGCAGAGTAAATGCAGATTTTCTAATATGAAGTCTTTAAAATAATGACTTGAGGCCCTCAGTAACTCTGCCAGATGTTAAGGGTCTATTACAGGAGCTGATGAGCAAAGTTCTGTGGCTTGCAATGTGCAGGAAGTCAGAATAAATGTTCACAATAGTTCCTTCTGATCTGGGACAGTGTGGCACTCTCCACACCAGTCAGGTGCCTCCTGGTGATGGTATTTGGGGATTAGGTCAAGCCATCCGCCACTTGTGCTCCATCACTTTTCTCAGTTACTCAGCCATCTGGCTTAGCACCAGTTCAAACACCCCCTCTCCCCCACTTCCTGGGGAAAGTCCTACTCGCTAGTCCTGGCCACTCTTCAGCTAATCAATGGCCTCCAGTGCTGTTTCTGGCACTCTGGGGAAGCGGAGAGGGACCCAGGCCAGCCCACTTATTTGGGCTTTGTCCCAGGGACCTGTCTGCACCACCACTGCCTCCCTCCAGTAACTCCTCTCTAGTAACTATTTCCTGGGCCTCTTTCCCTGCAGCTTCCTGTCTTGCATAGACCGTCACCTCAAGGCCGCACCTCCACAGCCCGCTCTTGGTGTACTTCCCTGGAGCCTCCACTGCTTATGGCCACTTCTCTGGAACTTCTGTCATGGTCCTTCCTTCAAGGCCCCCTGCTCCCAATAGCTCCCAGTGGAGCCCACTGAGCTGTCTGGGGTGCTGATTCTGGCAACCAGCCAACCAGGGAGACAACCTTCCTCCCTGAGCACCAGGAACCAACTGCCTGCACTGAGTCTGCAGCTCCCTCTTATACTGAGCTGCTAGACTCTGATTGGTACTCTGCTGCTTCCAACCAACTGGTTGTTTATTTCCAGGCCCTTTTAACCCTGTAATTACCAATGCAGGGCAACTGCCTGACCACATGATCTTAAAGTCAATGAGTCTGTGAGCATTTATTTACCCACCTACATTATCATTAATCACACAAATTCCAAGAAAAACACACAAAAGGAGAAGATAAATTTGCCAGATATAAAAAATCTTTGGCTACACCAAAATTGCGGCTGTCAATAATCCAAAACATGGGCAAGCAGTGGAAATGTGAAATTAGATTAGAGGAGTTTTGGAAGAAGCATTGACCAGCAGAAGAGAAATCAGCACGGTATGGTAAGGCACCCTCCCTGAGCCCTGCTAGATTAGGCCTCCCTCTGCTGGTGAAAGAGGCCTGAGGTAAGTCCGCCCCACCCTGGACATGTCTTTAGGTTGTTGAGTGTGTGCTTCTAGTCTTAGAATATTTGGAGTGTGCCTTGGTCTGGCCCATGGAATGGTCCACTGTTCCCGCAAGGTGGGGGTGAGTCAATAAGGCTTTGTCACCCAGGCCCTGGGGACTACCTTTCCCTGATTCTTCCACTTAAGCTGAAGGCCTGGTCAGGGAAGTATCTGCCTGTCTCCCAAGTTGGTGCTGGTTTTTTCCTCCTGCTGCTCGTCTCATGGAGAGAAACACTGTCTCCTATTGTTGGGGAAGACTCTCCCCCCCTGCTGCCACAAACCTACAGGCTGCTTGTTTCTCTCTCCTCACTTCTCTGGCAAGGTTTTAATGGTCCAGAGTAGCCTTTAATTGGGTTCGGTTGTTACTAATTAGCCTGCAGTATTCTTTCTCTTGCTGCAGGGAACAGTGCCTTTAACATTCTAGGGTTGACATACCTGCCTCCAAGTGCCTTTGTGTAGTCCTCTGATCTGACTTCATTACAATGGTTAGAACCAGGGACATCTTTATAATGAACATATACAAGCCACCTAACATCACATGGCCTGAAACTGATCCCATCTTACCTTATCTCCCTCATCCGCTCATTTATATAGACTACTTTAACAGTCATCATGAAGACTGGAGATATTCAAATGACATAGCACCTGAATAGATCAAACAATGGGCCTCCCTTGAAGACACAGATCAACAGCCGTGACACGTGTTTTGTTACCCATAACAGCAAAGGTATCCCATTGACCATAACAAGACCCATCCCCAGTCACTTCCTACATAGCCAGCATTGCCCAATTATCCTTCAAATTGGCCTGGAAATGCCTCTTTTGCAGTTGGTGCCAAAGATGCATTGTAATTTATGCAAGGCTGAATGGCCCGCTAAACTTCAGAAACAGAACATCAGATCACACAGTGTGAATGGATACCTAGAAATGTCAGCTGTTTCGTAAACATTCTAAAATCAACCACCATGAAGTATATCCCACACAGTCACCACAAGGCTTTCACTCCTGCAAGACAAAAGAATTTGAGTCCCTCATAAGGGACTATAAAAGGAGTAGCAATCCAGATAAAGTCACTGTGCTGTTTGAGTGTTATATTTGGCATGCCTGGAAATACGATGAAAAGCCTTGATTTCACCCATTTGAGCCACAACACCTCACCTATTTTTGCAGCATCTTGGAGGATCTGTCAGTTACTCAATACCTGGTAAAGGTGACCACAAATACTCTTGTTTCTCATCTTCTTTCTAATAGAAAGATTCTCACAGACAAGATTACATGCTAAGTGGTCCATCAGGAGTACCATAGAAACCTTCACCAATGCCCAAAGGAATCTACTTTCCTCTCTTTACTCTGTTAAGGAAATCAGAGTTGATTCTCAGAAACTAAAAACTGGAAAGCTGCAGGGTTTGATGGTATTCCTCCAGAGTTTCTTAAGAACATGGGGAGACAGGGATGGGAAAGGGTGGTGGTGCTTTTTGCTGCTGTGCAAGTGTGTATAGCACTGGAGAAGTCCAACAAGAAGGTGACAAGCAACAGTGGTTGCTCAATTGAAGCCCATGGAAACTCCCAGAGGACACAGCCAGCTACTGCCCTACCCCTCATCTCTCAACCACAAACAAACTCATAGAATGGACACTGCTCTGCCATCTGTACGACATTTTTGACATTCACTGCTTCCAGTGAAACAGCGCAGGATTTCACTCAAAGATGAACTGCAGTGACCAAGTAGCTTCACTCACCAGTTACATTGAGGAAGGATTCCAATATACGCTAAAGACCCTTGTTGATTTGTCCTCAACATATGATGCCATCTGGAGATGGGGTCACCTCCTTAAGATCTCCCTCATAATTCACTTCTGGCAAATGATCCATTTCTTGGAGATGATGACCAGGGACTGCCACTTTAAGATACACCTCAATGACCAGATCAGCAGACCAACAACTCTTAATTTGTGTATCCTTTAGGGCTCCATCCTGGTCCCAGTAATTTTTAACTTGTAGACCATGGCTATACTAATGACAGAATCACGGAAGTTCCCGTAAGCAGATGATTGCACCCTAACTGCTCAGCACACAAGCCTCCATATCCTCCGCTGTACTCAGCCTGAGATCTTAGCACACTGTGGGTGCGTCTACACTTGTAAATTAAGTCGACTTAAGCCTGCTTAAGCAAAGCTGACTTATTTGAACAAGTGTAGACATAATCTATCTGATTATTTCTAATGATGGAAACTTAGGCCTAGCCTGACCAAAACCACGGTGACTGCTTTCCATCTGAACAATAAAATGGCTAATACCAAACCTGATGTGCAGGTCTGTGGTGAGAGTGTCAGCTATGAAGCTAACCCAAAGTACCTCAGTGTTACAGTGGACCGGAGGTTGACCTTCCGACAACACTTTGAGAATATGTGTGACAAGGTTACGTTGCGCTTACTAGGAAATTGAATGGAACATCATTGGGCTCCAGTCCACAGACCCTGCAAACAGCAACAGCTGCTTGGTACATTCTGCAGCTGAATACTGGGTGCCAGTATGGTCCCACAGTAGTCACACTAAACTCCTTGCTCATAGTGCAAAAGTATGTGCATAGTGTTAGAGATGCACAGATCAACACCGGTCCTATCACACATCCAGCCTCCACAGATTAGAATTGCTGTCCAGACATCTCGCTTTCTTAAACCATGTCAATGCAAATACAAGATCCCCATAATACAATGACCTGCAGAACCTGCCAAAAGACAAGATTAAAATTTGGCAACCCTCTATGGAACTGCATCAAGACCCTTACACTCTACTTCGATGCTGAGACTCAATGGAGAGCTCTATGGAGTGTTTCAATGACTCAAAACAAACAGCTCATCAATGACCCTGCCGAGGAACCAAAAGATGGTGCAGATTGAATCACATAAAGACATCTCATGGGAAATGTGGACAAACCTTCTTTAAATGGAAAATGAGGCAAACATGTGGCCACAGTCATCAGTCACAAACAATGGAGCATATCATATCTGAATGCCCATTTGTCCTTTTACCAGGGGCCTGAGGGACATTCATCAGCTCACTGCTGCAGCAATGTACTGGCTATCAAATCCGATATAAATTTGTAATCATTGCTACCTACTGAAGCCATATGAAAGAAGAAGAATCATACAAATAAATGTACTGAAGTCAGAGGGACTACTTGGATAAATAAGGGTTTGCAGGATTAGGCCCTATACCTATAAGGGTATCGAAGGAAGGTTGTCAAATAAACTGAAGACTGATAGCTGCTGTATTTTCCCCCTACAATAATCCAGACACAACATATTTGTCTGAACAAAATAAAAACAAGTCCTCTTTGGGCTACTCTGTTTGCTTTGACAGCAAACTTGAGCTTTAAGCCAAGATTCCAGATTCTTTTTCTAAAAACACTTCCACTTGTCTGAAAGTGTATATATAATGGATATGTGTTAGCTGTAATGTGATTCTAAAGTAGTCTCATGAGAATACATGCATCTCTGAGGACTCGGTATTGTAGTGGGTTCTACAGACCAATAGGATAAAATTGGTATTCTAACAATATGGAGAATGCCTTTGAATAGTACCTCACAAAAATATAAGCCTTCATTTATAATTCCACTGTAATACATGTTTTCCTTGAAGGAAGTGTTTTTCTTTTGTAAGAAATGGAAGTGACAGTTTTGAAGATTCTTTTTGACTTCATACAGGATCAGAGCTTGCAGTCCTAATTTTATGGTACCTTGTACCAAAAAATGGTGATGGGAAGTGCAAAATACTGTGAAAAAAACCTAATCTTGAAACTGGTTTCATATGTATCCTACCACTCAATCTGCGTTAACTTTGAAATTCAATGTCATAACTTCTGTTTGAACAAGAAAAAAAATAAGTAAGCTAATGAATAAGGGTAAAGACAGATATGTCACATATATTCACATATGTTCAGAGGTACCAGGCACATGTGTGCTGTCGGTAAGGAAGAGGATCAAAATAACACATATGAGCAACAATATTTGTTACCTGAAAACCAAAAAAAAAAGTTGTTGCTCTTCTGATAAAGACAGGTTCAACCTATAGATATTCAAATTGATTAATGAAGTTTGATTGAGATGTACTATTGGGTCAGATTCTCCAGTGGAGACCAGCGGTTTACATCTCACCTGCTTGGCATTCCCCTGATATAGGTATTCCCTTATGTATGACTATTTTACCCATACTACACTGGAGCAGGCTGGGTGCTACTCTAACATACATCAGGCTGCTAGAACCAGAAGCAGCTGAAAACACAACCTGGGATCAGTTTAGCATAAAGGCCACACACCCTATCTATCTCCTTTCCCCTACTGCAATGGCAGCAGGAAGGTGTGCCACATCTGAACCCTTACAAATGCAGAACTGGAGGATAATCATCCCTGGCAGATTGAGCTGTAGAGATTCTGGCTCATCATTTATAAATAACATGCAGTACAATACTCTGCACTTCTGCTTTTCAGACCAAGGCTCCAATGCATCTTCCACAAACACTGTGTAACATCACTACCTTCATTTTACAGAATGTTTATGTGACCTGCTTAAGGTCAGAGAGAAAGTCCGTGGCAGAGCTGGGATCAGAACTCAAGAGCTACAAGCTTCCCATCATGCCTGCACATGGAGGGAAGTCAACACCTGCAGGTTTCCCTTTCACAAAGATTGGCAGAATGGCAAATAATGAAGATGCCTTGATAAATGAGGCACAAACGAACAATATCCATTTCAATATGACCAAAGCTAAGGTCAAACATCTAGGAAGAATCAAATCAGGCCATACTAACAGGATAGGGGAGTTTGTCCTAGCAAGCAGTGACTTTGAAGAGGACTTGGGGGTCCTACTGAATAATGAGCTGAACATGAGCTCTTAGTGAGACAGCACGGCTTAAAAAGCTGATGAAATCCTTGACTGTATAATCAGGGGATTATCTGGTAGTAGGAGTAGAGAGGTGACTTTATATTACCTCTCTATTTGGCAATAGAGCAATGACTGCTGGAATAATTTGTACAATTCTGGTATCCACAGTTCAAGAAAAATGTTGAAAATGTGAAATGGATTCAGAGAGGAGCCAGGAGAATGATTAAAGAATTAGAAAACAAGCCTTCTACTGATAGACTCAAGGGGTGCATCTACACTGGCAATTTAGGTCAACTTAAGGAGGCTTAAATCAACATAAACAAAGCCATGTCCACACTGGGCTTTTATTAAGTCGACTTAAGCATTTCCTTAAGTCAACTTAAGGAAAGCTTATGTCGACTTAATAAACTTAGGTTTAGGTCGACTTAAGCCTTAAATTGACTTAAAGCCAGTGTGGACGGGGATAAGCACCTAAATCGACCTTATTAAGTCGACTTAAAGCATTAAGTCAACTTAATAAGGTCGACAAGGGGCTATGGCTACACTAGAAAAGTTAAGTTGACTTCGTTAAGTCAACTTAATAAGGTTGACTTTAAGTCAACTTAAAGTCGACTTTATTAAGTCAACTTAACAAAGTTGACTTAATTTTCTAGCGTAGACATAGCCAAGGAGTTCTCTTAGCCCACCATATCTCATTTTTTGTAGATATCAGAAATAAGTACAATCCCCATGCATAGTTCCCATGAAAATATTGTTCCCATGCATTTTAATGATGTATTATATTACTACAATACATATATTCCATATATATGGAACCTTTCTCATTATAACTGGAATTATATATATCACAATTACCTTCCCCACCTCAATCCCTTCCCTCCCCCCTCCCCAAATCTTCCTGTAATCATTAAGGCAATAGAACAGAGGACTCCTTGAAGTTCTCTAGAGATTATGCTGTACTAATCTCGTTTATCTGAAATGTGCTAAAATATTACAATAATGGACATTAGAAAACCTTATTACAGATAGAAAGATCCAACTAGATTACTGTAGCTTTTTATTTTTAAAAACATCAGAAACAGTCAACAATGTAAAATTGTGCCAAACACTGATTTTAAAAGTTGAAAGATATAACCCTATAGTTCAGACAATTAAAGAACAGAGTCTGCTAATTATACATTGAGCAGTTTAACCTATTTGCAGACTTTGGATACTCAAATATTTCCCACTGAAATTAATAGGGTTCATAGGCACCCATGTAGGGGCAGAATCTGGCCCTAAATTTAACTATTTGAACAATATAAATTTTTAATTTAAGCCATATATCAAAAGAAAAACCTCACTGTGCAGATGTTTTACTGAACTCTGGCATGAGAACAAGAATTCAATTGTAGAATCTGTCTGTAGTTCAAAAGAAAAGAAAAGAAAAGAAAAACAAAAAACAACCACCCAAGTGTAAAATACATTCCATGAAGAGAGATACAAGTTTCTCATTTATATTCGACTTTGGGTAGGATTTGGTAAATGCAGTCTCTTTTGCAAAATGAGTATTATAGTGAGGCCATAACATTTTACTAACACAAATTCATAAGGTGACCCTAGAGATCAACAATAAAACAAAATTCTATAATAGGCTTAAATAACAAAAAAAGGTTCAGTGTTTCTGTTGTCCACACACATATGTTTTACTTTGTAGAGTTGCTTTAGCTGAATATTCCCTATAATCTCTGTAGTGGACCCGTTAAGAATAAAATACAATTTCAATCAACTAAAATCATGAAGCATTCTTGATAGCTGTAGATTAGCTTTTTACAGCTGTCTTGGTTTTTATATTGTCTCTTACAGAGAGGTTCCCCTCATATCTATAAAAAGGTAGGTAAATTAAACAAATTATGAACTATGCAGTGGTTGAATACTTTGTAAAATTGTAGAACCAGCTTTTAGAAACCTTTAATGTTTCATCTCCCAGAGGTGAAATGCCAGGCTCCATTCTTGTCTCTTTCAGTTGCCCTTGCCACTTCAAAATGTGTCTGAAAACAGCTCTGCAGATGGCCTCCTATGTTTTACAGGAAATATTACTTAAACATTGAAAAGGATCAAATTTCTTCTGATAGGAATTACAAATCTGGATGTCATTTTCTCTCTTTTACCCTACCAACTCTGGGAAAAATTTTACTGTTACAAATTACATTAAAGAAGCATTTTAGAGGGTTTTTTTTTAAAAAAAATATATATATATATACCACTTGTATTAGATAACAAAGTCTATACCTTAGAAATTTAACTCTGTCTTTCATATAAAATGGTAGCTAATCAAAGTGAGTCCTGAAAAGCTTTGAAGCTTTTTATATGCTAAATCTTGAGGGAAATATTGTATTGGATTTCCATTTTTTGTTATTCTTTTGAAAACCAAACAACAAACTTTTAATTTGCCTTTGTGAAGGAACTTAGTGTTTGAAGCATTGCTTACATCTTGACCATGTATGTATTATACACAGATTTATGTATTGTACACAGATTCATTAAGGCAATGGATGGTGACATTGTCAGGAAAATGGTTAGCATTAGTAAAACACACAATTAAAATAGTAGCAGGTGATGTCAGTTTTACTAGAGCTGACATTAATGACCTGTTCATAAGGGGCAATTTCCATCTGAATGTCATGTTCTTTAAATGGAAATAGCCAGGAATATACATTTTCAGTGTAAAGTAACCTTTTTGTAATTCATTGAATCCCCTTCTCCTGTACATTTAAGTACACATCTCTCCAAAACATAGTGGAATTCCAAAGGAAGATACAAGAAATTAAAAAGTAGGATTTCTTGAAGTAATTTATTAATATTCAAATTCAGGAAAAAACAAACTTTTTTTAATTAACAAAGAATGAATCTCCCTCCAGTCTCTACTTTTCTTGCTGCTCCAAGGCTGCAGTAAGCTGTGTCTGCCTTTGTTTTATATCATTAGAATTAAATATCCTTGCACATTTTATCTGTTATACCAGAACTTATCACTGAGTCTGGACTCTCACACATGCCATCTGTCAAACCCTTACCCTTTCAAAAAGGCCACATAAATGGGCTTTAGGCCAGGGTTTCCTGTGTTGAAAGGCTTCATCCTTACAGACCATGAAGAGCCAGCTTATAGTCAGTGCTACAGGCTATGTTCCTTCTTGGAGAGCCATGATGTTACAAATACAGGGCCTGATTTTCAAAGGTAGTGGAACCCATGATGTCAATTGAAAAGAATAGGAAGTACAGGTGCTCAGCCCTTTGAAATATGATCCACACTGAGGCTATGTCTACACTTGTCAGAATAAGTCGACTTTTCTAAGTCGACTTAACAAAAATCGAATTTAAATCAACCGTGTTAAGTCGACTTAGCATGTCTACAGTGTAATTTTAGGTCGATTTAAAGTCGACCTTGCTAAATCAACTTAGAGCATCTACACTGGACGCCTAAGTCGACTAGCAGGGGCTAGGTAGACCTGGGAGTGGTGCATGGTAGGAAGGGGGGCACCCGAGAGGTGATCCCCTTCCCCGGGCACCCCTTTAAAAGTGGCAGGGAGCTCAGCACCTTCCTCATTGTTCTTGGGTAAATGGGGGCTGAGCAGGACAGGGACAGAGGCAGGGTATAGGAGCGGAGTGGGCAGGGCTGTGTCCTGCTCTGTGGGTGGGGCACCCCGGCAGAGAGGTCAGTGGGGGAGCCCTGGGGGCCTTTTCAGTCGACTTAGGGCTACTCTGCATCTATACTGGCGTAAGTCGACTTAAGCAGTAAGTCGACTTAAAACGAGCTCTCATTAAGTCGATTTCATTTTTCCTTAAGTCGACTTAAGGAGCAGCTTAAGTCAATTTAAGGAAACTCCAGTGTAGATGCAGAGTAAATTAAGTCGACTTAAGCCTGCTTAAATCGACTTAATTTACTAATGTAGATGCACCCTGAAGCACTTAAGCTACGTCTACCCTTACTAAAATTAGTTTCAATTAGTTAGTTTGAACTAACTAATTCAAACTCATTTTAGTTAGTTCGAATTAACTTAATTTGAACTAGAAACAATTAGTTCGAACTAAGCAAGTGTCATGAATGGCACTTGCTTAGTTCGAATTAGCGATTTCCATGATTTCCATTGATTTCAATGGGCCGGTTAGTTCGAACTAAGAAATTAGTTCGAACTAACATGGCCACATTGGTTAATTCGAACTAACTAGTTCTAATTAACCCTTACTTCTAATACCCTATTCGAAGTTTTTAGTTCGAATTAAGGAAGCCCTTAATTCGAACTAATTAAAGCCTACTGTAGCCATGGCTTTAGTTAGTTTGAATTAAGCTTCCTTAATTCGAACTAACTTGCCAGTGTAGACATAGACTTAGGGTGTGTCTACACTAGAAAAAGTTAAGTCAACTTAATCCACTTTGTGAAGTCGACTTAACAGGCCTTATGTCGACTTAATAAAGTCAACTAAAAGGTTACTCCCTGTCCACACCGTCCTTAAGTCGACCTAATGGGCGGTTGTTATTAAATCAACTTGAGCTTTCATTAAGTCGACTTAAGGAATTTCTTAAGTCAACTTAATGAAAGTCCAGTGTAGACATGGAGTAATTTAGGCCAACTTAAGGGTCCTTAAGTCGTCCTAAATTGCTAGTGTAGACATACCCTCAATTAGAAAGTGCAAATAGAACCACTGCGGAGAATTTCCCAAAATACACAGGGGAACAGTGAATATCTCTATGCTGCTTCTTCACAAACTGGGAACATCCCACCCTAAGTCTGCACGCTGGACTCATTGTCTGGGGTTCTTGAGTTGCCCATAATTTATATCCACATGTGAACATGGACTGAACTTCCCATGCACTGATAAAACTGCTTCCTGTCCTACTATTTCCAGATCATCCCATTCTCACAATAAGCCATGCTTGTTGGACTCTGGTGGAATTTCAGGTGCAAATGGTATCATAATGGCTCTACTGATTTAAGATGATGTCACAGCTATAAACTTCAGCTCTGCACAAAAGTATTTTGCTTGGATTTCTTTTCATTTCAAGATCCAGTCATTTACCTCCTCATTTTAAAAACAAGCCAGCCCCATAAACCTTGATCCTCTTCTATCAAATATTCACCCACCTACCCACTCAGTTTTAATTTCTTTCTGTCTCCATGCATTTAGCACCTGCTTCCTTTCTGATTCTTCATAGAAACTCCAAGGGTTAGCTATGTTAGTCTAGTTCAGCAGAAATCCTAGTTTGTGCATATAGGCTAGATGCCATTTGTGCAAGAACCTTCTCCTCTGCAATTCCTGACATCTGGAACAGCCATCTTGTAGCTCAATTTCCTCAATTGTATTTATTTTCAAATTTCATCTGAAAATAAGTCTCCTCTCTCTCATGTTTGCTTCTTATTATTTCCATGCCCATGCATGGACTTTTGGTCACTGGTGTTGATACTTCCCACAATGCATTGCCATAGCCTCCTCCATGCCAACATATTGGGAAATATGTGAAAGCCCTTTATGTAGGAGGCAACACTTTCCTAGAAACTTCCTTCTCTGGCCGTTCTATTTACACTGACGCCTCCCACGGGGCTTAAGGAATGCAAGACAGCCCTGCAGGGATTTTTCAACTCTGGCTGAATTTCACCCCCTGACTCAGTTTCTTTCTATATAGAAAGGGGCTGGTAATCAAACCTTACAGGGATATAATAAAGCTAAACAAGTGTAATACACATTGAAATTTCCAGGTGGAAGGTAAAATATACATGCAAAATACTACCCAAACATTATAGCTGTGATAAAAACAAAAAGTACAGTTAAGGCCAAGAGTTCCTCCCTAGGCACAGAACCATACACATTGTGTATCATATATTATATCTGCCATCTCAGACTCCTGAAGTACCTTAACAGGAAAGGTAAGAATAAAGTGGAGGGATATTAGGTGGTATAGTGAAGTTACTCAAAATTTAACTCTTTAATTTATAATTTCAAACAAGCTCTTAACAGTGTGGCAAGCCAACTGTGCATATCCCTCTGGTGACATTGGGGCAATTGTGCAACAAGCTATCTGATTCATCAGTGCAAATCCAGGTTTGTGGGCTAAAAAGGTGTAAAACTGGAGGGTGCAATTTTAGTGATACATCTGAAAATGTTGCTCTTGGGATTCCATATCTATATCACCAGTGAAACTGAATGAGTTTATTCCACCCCCCCTCACCCCCATTTTTCGCTCTTATAAAATGTTTTCCTTTAAAATAAAGAGAAAAAGAAAAAGTATTTTTCTCATAGCAATTACTTTAAGGAAACCAGCGTATGACTATGACTGGATATCTGTCCATGGTACAAATCTGCCAAATAATTTGGCACCATTTGCTATAATTGGCAGTGTCAGCTGAAGAAACACCCAACCCTGAAATGGGTTTGTTGCTGGTCAGCCTCTGAGTGCACTGGAATTTGGCAGAATTGTTTGAAATGGAAGCTTTTACAATGGCTAACTGCTCTTTATCTGGCTCTAGTTAATTGTATTTGAGTCTCACACTTTCAGGAATGTTACATTGCTTTTTCTTCTATTTTTAGTCCTTCCCCTAGAAAAGAAAGAAATGGCAGTGAATTAAGGATGGAATTTCACCCTTACCTTTGAATCTTTTTGCTTTTGTGTGTGTCGCAACCTCAACATGCAGGGGGGTTGTACTTAATTGTAAATCTAGGGGCTGCTGATGAAGCAAGAATAAAAATGATGGCACAATCAGTAAGTGTGGGGAAGAAAATGGATTTTACAAGTGCATACTTTTAAGAAAAGAAGCCCATCTGAAACATAAATAAATGTAAGCCCAAGGGACTACACCTCTGGCATTAACTGTCTAGCCATTATGGTACAAATCTAAGGTCAACTAACAGCATTTCTACGGCAGGTGAATATTTAGATATCTAAAGCAGCAGCCCACATCAGAAGGGATAAAATATTCCTGCAAGCTAAGTGGAGACTTTCCAAGTCCAGGCTTATTAGCTACCTGCAGCGTTCTTTTAAGTGTTTGACAAAGGAAGGGGAGGTGAAGACAGGTCATCCTAATCAATGAGCTCCTCATCTCCAGTGAAAGCATACTTTGCACTGTCAAGACACCTCTGCCACTGTCGCAGCAGCTCCATTACTTGGAGGAGGGATGGTTTCCAGCAGGGACTGAACGGCAGGAAGGAGAAACAACTCTGATATACAAATGTTAAAACCGAGAGAACAAGATGATAATGTTCAGAGTCAATATCTCATAAATACTGAACCATTTACCCATGCAGTCTTACTTCCCCCACTCCCACCTCCGTTTCTCTTTTTGATGGAATGAGTTCCCTCTCAGTGAAAGTAAGATTTCCGTGCGTATTCTTGATGCTGTTTAATTTCACAGCATAGAGCTATAAAGGAAGAGTCTGCTGGCAAGATGAACTTTGGAATTTCAAGCAGATGATGCAATTAGATTTTTTAAAAGTTTTGTCTACACTGTTAACTATAGTCAGAGTAATAATTGGAGGCAGGAAACAGAAACAACAACACTTCTCTCAGCATTATAAAGCCAGCTGCTTGAGAGTAGTTACTGTGGCAAATACTGTGAAAGCCTGGCATCATTTTGGGTTGTATAGCTCAGCCCTTCAGTTAAAAAAGTTGACAATGAAAAGCACTTTTCCCACCTGAAAGTGAAGAGGGAAAAATGTTCCTGAACACAAGTAAACATAAAATATACCTTATTAGAAAAGAATTTATAGCCACATAATTTAGTAATTCTTTTTTTGAAAAAAAAATTATAGCATGGATTTTTTTCAAACACTGTCTATCTCTTTCCTCTAATCATGTTGGTATGATAGACAATTTCCCTATTTAACAATCAGTTTATATTTTTCCCATAAGCTGTATTATTTAGAAAAATTCCCTGTACAGCACATTATTATGAACCGGCTGTGTGAAAATAATGCAAATTGCATGTAAATATTTATGTGGAGAATTCAACAGGAATGAAATGATCTATCAGCAAAAAAAAGAACAAACAAAAAATAAACACCAGACCTTTACCATTTTAAAATATTTTTTTAAAGCTTCTTTAGCTTCACTATTGTTGCATCATTTCCAAGCTCTTTAAATTCTTTTGCATAAGAAAAATGCTAATCTGCCTGATTAATAATAAGAGAATGCAATTTTGGAAGGGGCTTTAATAGTGATTATTAGTTCCTCTGTGGTTTTTTGTTATTCTGTTATTAACAAGGGGTCAGGATTAGCAAGCCTTTAGATTTTTTAAATATGTTTACAATTTAAAATAAAATAAAATAAAGGAAACCAGTAACAAGAAGAAGAAATTGCCAGGCTTGTTTCAGTAGATTGTGCTGGCAGGAAAACCATGATAAGATTGGCTAAAAGACAGTTCCACATGATCCAAGCTATTGTCAAATTGTACCACTATACCTTGGCAGAGCCGTATTTCTCTGGCATGGAATTACAAGAGACCCATTGCTTCCTTGTTCTTTTCTACTTGTACAGTTCCTCCCCTTCTCCCTTACACACACCTGAGGGGTGGGGGAGCAAGGTGGGAACCTTCCATCCAATAATTTATTTCTGTCTTACAAAAGGAGCATTTTAAGCTTAAATATTTACTCACATCACACCACACCAATGCAATGAACAATTTTGTTGAACAGAAGAAAACCTATATGAGTATATTCTTATAACAGAATGCAACTCTCTCTGAAGCTTCCCTCCTGCTAACAGCTATCTGCCTGGCACAGGCCTGCTGGATCTCAGCTGGGACTTTGCTAAGGATCTCGCTTTCATGGGCAAACATAGCTTCACCTGCCCTCTAAATCCCTCTTTCCTCCTTCTTTCCCAGCCCTCCCAGCTGAGCTATGTTAATCAGGTGGGGGACACAAGGTAACATTGAAGTAATTCAGCCAATTAGGCCCTGAATTGTTTGCATCCAACAGCATTTTGTATTTCTGCAAATGTGTGAAATGCAAAATGTGCCCTGCAGCAAAAACGACAGCAGCCATGTACTGGCGGCATGTCAACAGATCTTCGGAACGGCTGACGGCTGATCCTGATGCATACATATGTTTGGGAGAGTGTGGACTTTTTTTTATGTATGTGCTTCTCTACCGAGAGGAGTCAGAGCTGGGGGTCTTGGTGGCAGATGGGCAAGGGTAACAGGGATTGGCTAATCCCAAATCTGCATTCTCTTCTTCACGTAGCAACTGGGGAAAGATGGAGCCAGCTGTCAAATGGAAGACTTTCATGGTCCCCTGCACACAACAGCTGCACAGGCCCTGCCTGCTTGGTTCTAAATTATTAAACATCTTTTTAGTTTGTTCCAGCTGCAGGCATCAGTGTGTTTATGCAGCCTTTGTGCATTTTACATATGATTCCTTCTCCCCTCCTCTCATCAAAATGCTGTTTGTAAAAGTCATTATCCCATCTGTGCCCCAGTTTGGCCAAACAGCCTAAGACAAATCCGATGCTATTCTCCTTCCAGGACAATTTGGGAGTTGAAGATGATGGCAGTGACTTGAGACTTTAGGGGGTTGGTGCTTTAGCTTGCTTTCACTCTACCACCTGTAAGCGGTGGTGTCATCTCAGCAGCTTAAGGGTACAGACATGTAATAAGGATCTTTGCAAGTAAGATTTTATCCTTGGAAACACAGCTTTAGAAAAAAACCCTGTGCCTATCTGTCTATAAGGATTTTTCTGAGCATTTTCACCAAGGAGGGGTGATAGGAGAACCTGCTTTAAATAATCTCTCACTGGCAGCAAGCTTCCCTGAAGATTTCAACAACAATAATACTGTTATTATTTTCAGTAGACATGAATATTCACAGGCTAGGTATAAACCTACCCTGCTCAAATGGGATAGTTCTGCAAGAAAGCCAGTGACTCCTAACTCCTGGACTCCAGCTAAAAACGTCTGCGAAGTAATAATGTAATAAACATGCCACTGGCAGTACAAAACATGACCTGATGTATTAATTATATTCCAGAAAAAATGGCTTGTTTTAAATGACTGCTTCCTGCAGGATATTCTGGTTACAGCCAGATTCCAGTACAAAACATTCCCTCCTGTCATGAATAAAGTCTTAGCAATGCCAGTTGCTTTTTTGCAGACATTATTAACCCTTTTATCATATGCATGGTTATTTTTAAATCAGTAAACTTGCACAAAGTGATCTGGCATCCGCATTTTCATATTTGTTTTCCTTTTAAATTCCCTTTCCCGTCTCCGTTGGCTGCCACTCAGGACCTTCGTTTGGCTAGGAGGGGAAAGCAAGGAGCTGACTATGCAGCAGCAATCCTGCCAGTGCTTGGCTGGTTGCTTTGGCTAGCTGTATTAGCGTGATGATGCATGGAAAAAAATACATCGGCCCCCCTCTGCAACTGAGATCAGGATGTTTGAAGACTAAATTAGGGTTGGGATCCCCCTAAAATTTCCTCCTGCTCCCCTTGTTCCCCCTCTTCTGCAACAGTGCGCTCTGCTGTCCTATTGTGCAGTTGGCCAGGGAGATGATGTCTAAGTAGAGCCTCCCTGCAGCCTTTTGAAAGCCAAGCAGTTTGCGCAGCACTAAGAAAGTCCATTTTTCCTTCGTATAGGGGGAGAAATAGTGGACATAGTTAGACATGGATCCTGATATGCCTTATTACCAGTCACTTTTTCCAAGTGCTGGAACTTATGTCCTGGTACTCCAAGGATCTTGCCCTTAATGTGACATTGTCATATTAGTCCAGATTTTAATGGTACCCTTACCTTTTCCATAAATTTAATTAACTCCTTTATATTTTTAGTTCCAAGGCTCTAATTCGGTAGGGCACTTAAGCACATGCTTAATTTTAAATTTATGAATTATACCATTGAAGTCAATGGGATTACACATGCTCTTAAGGTAAGGCACATTCTTAAATACCTTGATGAGTAAGGGCCTTAAAATGACTGCTGATCATCAGATTTTTTTTATTTTCTATTTTTGAAAAAAATCACTGCTGTTGGGTGGATAATTCCACAAGCACTGTCTGTTTTCAGGAGCCATCCGTGCCCACCATTCCTCTGATAAGCAATAGAAACCAAGATGGTGCTCTACCCACTTCTGGAGGGTATACATGATATTGGAAATTCCATGTCTATGCACAGTTGTGCAAAGCACGAAAGTTTTGCTTTGCAGGGATTTGTGTGAGTACGCCTCTTGATTTAATTACTGCCTGAATGTTGCTTTTTTGTTTCAAACGAACATAAATTCTCACAGCAAAATTCATGTAAAATTTCATGCATTTGGATGAGAGCCACACAAAAAATAAACAGCCGCCTCCTCCCTTTGAATGTCTCATAGTTTTCATGAAAGCGACAAATCAGCCAATGTTCTCTTGGAGCTGATCACCAGGGTTCACCAGGAAAATTCAGGGGCCCTTACTGAACCTTTGGCTGACAAACATCATCTGATTTCAAAATTGTAACAAAACTCTAAGCCCAGGCAAGAGTTTTGTCCTGAACCTGCTGTGGTTATTATACTGAACCATTCCAGTCCCATAGATGGGAAAGCTAACATTTCCCTATGAAAAATAAACCGCTTAGTTACAAAAAAAAAAATCCATTTAGAGGAACAGAAGGGTTTAAATAACAGTTATAAAAGGTTCATCTTTTTATAATACAGTTTGGATCTGCAGTACTGTATTTTGTGAACTAGGAACTTCACAAGTTGTTTGTACAAAATTCTGATCACTTGTAAAATACCACTTACATAGAACACGGTAAGTTTGGAAATGCCTTAATGAAGCCCTAAGCATTTATTGAATTTCACTTACTTTAAGTGGAACTGGAAAAAGGTTTCCTTTATTGTCCAGTCCCAGAAGACAGGGGTGAAACCAAAATTTCCATGAATGTAAATTGCAACGTCAGTTGATTTTGATGACAATGACTTGTCTTCTTTATGAGGGGCATAATGAGATGGACCACAGTCTAGCCAAAAGCCATGACAAGCTCTGAGCATGCCCCAGTGCCTATCACTGCTTTCTGTAGCCATCATTTCAATACAGACTGCCTCCAGTCAGCGTACATGAAGAACTAAGCTCTGCTATAGACAAATGACTCTTTTGTTTTACATTCTTTTTTAATTAGCCTCTTTTTAATGACCTAAGTTAATAACAAGTGTCAAAAGGTGCAAAACACAGCAGGACTTCATTTTTAAAAGAGAGCATTTGCATTTAATCTCATAAGTAAAGCAAGTGCCCTCTTTATATATCAGCTGCAAAACCAGATATGACGTTCATTAGAATAGTGTGCTGTATATTGTGGATTTCCTGCCTTCTAATCAGATAGCCGAATGTATAGAAATCTGTCTGTACAAACTTGTTCTGAGGTGATTGTCATGTTATATATCTTGTCTTTTCCTATTTTATCAGAGCCCCTGTGAATTTAAATTATTTCCAGCCCTTCGTTGCTAAAATAGTGGATTAAGGATTGTGTGAAGTTTTTTGTTGCCCAAGGTTCTTATTTTTAGGCACAGACTTATAGCAGGATTTCTGATGACAAGCTCAGTTGCAACTAAAAAACAACAATATGGGATATTATTGCAGATACTGTATATTTTTTTAATCTATCATTAATTTAGGAGTAAAGATATTTTGCTTTTTATGCAGGACTGAGAAATGTATGAAGTTTATCCCAAACAAATGGCCAAAAGGATTTTAGACGACATATTTCTCCTATGTTTTTCTACCCTTGGCAAATATATTAGTTTAGTCTCCTCTTGCTTTTTCCATTTTGTAATCACACTAGGAAACAATGGTGCCTTGTTGGTAGAATTTAGCGTCCTCAGAGATTTAGAATTATTTATATTATAAAGCACCTATATGCCCCAACCACGATTGAGGCCCTGTTGTGCTAGGCAACGTACAAGCACACAATAAGTGAAAGTCAAGTCAGTTTATGTAATAGTTCAAAATTCTTTGCTGGGTCTGTGAAACAAAGGAGTTGATGTGGTGGTTTTTATGCCCACATGCTGTACAGGGTTTTAAAGAGGTTATCTAATTTCCATATTTGCATATGTAACTTATGTCCTGAATTCTATTAGGCTGTCCTTGAAAAAGCTGCCAAGAGGCTGAAAAGCATGCATCCTTTCAGAACAAGTGCATTCCAGCACAGTCTGTTCTCTAGAACTACTATACGTAGCAAGGTATTGTAGCTCTTGGGAATAAGACAAAGATATGTTGAAATTCATTGAGGAAAAACTCATATGCTTACTTAAATATAAGAAAAACTCTTTATATTCAGTATTTAATTCTGATAGATTCTTCCTAGTTTATATCGACTTCATTTTGGGGGAGAGTTGAGTGCTCATAAAGGTGAAAAGATAATAACAGAGGCCAAAGCCAGGCTTGGTGTAAGTAGGTACTAGATGTAAGCTAACCCACATATCTCTGCATAAACTCCCTCTAGCCTGAATGCTCAATGTCTCAGCAATTTCAATCCTGGGCTTCTCTGTAGAGGAGACTGCCAATCACACTGAATTGTGCCAAATTATCTGTTGATTTTATAATACAGAGTCATTTCCACCAGAGATTAGTATGAGACTACCAAAGCTATTTTCTCTTGTGCCTACAGATAGATTGGAATAAAAACCCTGGATCCAAACCCCTCATCCTCATTTGGGGACAGTTCCAATCAGGATCCACAATCAAACTTTTTGGCTCAGTTTCATCTCTCCTTGTAACTCACAATTGGATTTAAACCTAGGGATCCAAAGGTGAAAAGCCAGCAGATTAATACTTTCAGTCACCTCGCCTCTTTGTAATATTGATCTGTTCCTGCAGCTAACAAAGAGAAAATTGTCTAAATATTACAGTACATCTGTACAGGAACATATAGATTGTACAGCAACTAACATGGACATCTTATAATAACATCACAATGTTCCACAGAACTACATGAACTCATTCTGTTTATCAAGAAATCACTATCCTCTATAATATTTTATCTACTGAAGATAATAGGTGGCAAACTGTATTTTAAAGGTATACCTAATTATAGTAGTAATACATTTCCAAAGCACTTTTTAAAATATATATTGCATGAAAAAGAAATGGGTTTGTGTCTTTTTTTTAAAAAAATCAATTTTTTCTATAAATCTAACTATTCCTAACTTTACTGGACCTGAGTCATTAAACAGGAAGGTATACTACAATAATAAAATTATCAACATAGCCTTTGACTAGCAGTCATGTGCTTGTAAATGAAATTTATTTAGGTGCCACTCAAAACATTGTAATTAAGAGGTACAGAACATATTACCAGATGGTTCCTGTTTAGTATCTATTTCCTTTAGCGAACAAGGTGATTAGAGTGAGCACTAACTTGTAACTGAGTACCAAAAAACCCTAAGGGCCTGATCTTGCCCCCCATTGAAGTCAGTGGCAAAACTCCCATTGACATCCATATAAACAGGATTGGTCCAAATAAGGGTGACCAGATGTCCCATGACAGTTCTGATATTTGCTTTTTCTTATATAGGCAACTCTTCTACCCCACCCACCCTCCCTATTTTTCACACTTGCCATCTTAGTCCAAAACCAGAATATATTATTTCCAATAAATATGTTTAAAAAACAGGATAGTGTATTTTTTAACCTTAAAACCTTTGAAATGGGAAATAACCACCATGCTCATACACTTTTAGAACTAATTTGACTTTTTTTAAGCAGAGATTTTAGAGACCACAATAAATATATCTAATTAAGAGCCTTATCCGACTCTTCTGCATTTAAATACTTTAAAAGAGCATTCGACAACAAACCAGCCCTTTTAGATGAGATGTCCCCTTGAACATCAGTGAATTAGGGAAAAGAGCTCTTTCATCTACATGACTTTAATGATGTCACTAAGAAAATCTTTTTAAAATTCACAGACTTAGGATTTCCAAAGTGAATTTAAACACTCCCAGGTTGAACTAAAGAAACATAAAATTTTGAAAAACTCAGGAAAAAAATAAAGCATATTCCTTCCTGGATTTAGATAATCTAATATGTTTTTTACCCTCTCTCTTCCAAAAACCTCTAGTACCAATGCTGCCGAAGGTAAGGCTTTGCAAAGAAAGGCAGAAAGTTGCAAGCATCTGTCCTATTGCCATCATGTTGGCACATGTGGTACATTTTAACACAATCATAGATTGCACAATCATAGGTTGCACAATCATAGATTTCCCTACAGGACTGCAGATCCTTAAACAGGATACAAAGCAGATGCCAACAGAAAATAAGACTGGATACAACAGGAAGAAAGTTCAGCATGCATAAAGAGAACATAAACCTATGTTTTAAATGAAAAATGTTTTTGCTCTTCTTTTAAGAGAACTGATTGATTGCCTATAAATTATAAGGCTGGTACACAGAATCCTTGCTTAGAGAGAGAAATGTATTCCCACTTATGTCAATGGGTATATTCCTGTAAACAAAACCGCAAGGCAGGGCTCTAAAGATTGGCTCAGCCCTAACAGGTGCTAAGCACTCTGGCTCGAGTCTCACAAAGCACTCATGCATATACTTAACTTTATGTATGCAAGTAGTCACACTAACCTCCTGAGATTGCTCACATGTTTATAGTTAAGCACATGCTTCAGTGCTTTGCAGGACTAAGTCCTAGATGCCTGAAAGTCTCAGTTAAGGTGACAGAACTTTTGCTATTAATTTCAGTAAGAACAAGATACGACCCTAAGACTAATAATTTATTCTGATTATTAGCAATTTTGTTAGAGTTTCTGCCATAGAAACAGAAGCCAGTAAAGAAAATGGGAGCCACATATGTTTTCTGGAGACTCACAGCAGTTTTGTACCTCTGGTGGAATGGTTTCTATACAGCATACTTTAACAGCTTTATTAGAATTTCAGCCTTAATGGTAATTACTAGCATAAGACCAGAAAGACCCTTTTCCTATAATGTCCTTCAGAAGCAACTCAGGGGTACGTAAGCTCCATAATGTTTCCTTCAGCGAGTTTGCTCCACATTGTTATGTCAAAGAAGGCATGGTTTGCACTTCCACCCTCCCCACCCATCACTTCTAGGGATCCTGTCGTTAGCACTGGGTCATCTACATTAATGCCCTGAATTTCTGTGCTGTTTCAAGGCTCCTTCAACTCCTTTTGCTTCCCTTCCAATGCATCTCACCTTACCCTGACAGCCACAACTACAGGAGCCTCCTAAAGAGGAGCACCTGGAATAGCTCAAAGGGACCAGCGTCTGAAAAGTTAATACAGTCCTGGTCTCTATTCACTTCTGAATGGAAATGCTCTTTCAGAGGCAATGTGGGAAAAATATATTTCCCTTCCCAGCCCTGTCACACTATATGCTGATTCTAAGCCCTTCCGAGAGTCCTCCCTGGGTCTTGGGAGAGGAGAGCAATGTCATAGAGAGTGCTGATCCCCTCACCCCTTCCACATGGAAATGGAAGATGTATGTAAAGAGGAGACCCAGTGGGTAATATGCCTCAATGGGTAATGTGTATTGACAGAATTAACGGGTAGCAATGATAAGAAAAAGGGCTGTTTAATGGCCACCCTTACTCAGGCCTGAACTAGGAGGTGCTTAGGGCCAAAGCTTCTCTTGAGTGTAATAGGAGCTAGAGTGCTAATCAACTGCAATGAACTATTCTCATACAGTGTCCATCACCGTGGCAGCTGAGTTCCTTTGTGATTTATGCCTTCTGTTCCGTAACAAGACCAGGCTCTGACATCAGTTGCAGTTTTACCCGGATAAAGATTGCAAGCTTTGGGTCATTTAATGATAATGAAAATGTGACATCCAGTTTAAAACTAAAAATTAATAACATTTTACTTGTAATTAAAAATACATAGAGAAATATTTTACAATACACACACTTGATAGATCGATCGATCGATCGATCGATAGATAGATAGATTCCTGTTCTTCATTCGATACATGCATACAGTTGCTATTTATTTAAAGGGAGTTGGGACAATATCTACAGGTAGAATTTTGGTCCATTTTAAAACAAATGCTGTTTAAAAAATGTTAACTGAAAAAAATGTTGTTCATCTGTGAATTATAGCTGACTGGCTCTTCCCTTCCAATTTAATCTCTAACACATATTTTCTATTTTCCTTCAGTGGCTGTTCAAGCTAGGGCCCCACTGGTGGCTATTGCAAAATATGAGCTACCTGCACGAATGGTGCCAAGTGAGGTCGAATATTGCTGTCCTTCCTCACATGCGTAATAGCTATCCTCATGAATAAGAATAACAGGATTGATCCCTTAAATCAATGGCATGACCCAAACTGCCTACATTAAGCACATGTACAAGTCTTAGCAGAATCCGAGCTCTAATATGCTAAAAGTATATCTTTTCCTTTAACATGTTCATTTGACTCATATTTGAGGGTGAGGAATTTACTTTCTTATTTTTAAAAAACTCTGAGCAAATTTTGCACAAAACACAAGGCCTCTTACTGATGGCAGGATCAGATTTTAAAGATATGTATGGTGCTGAGAACCTTGCCTATATTTTTCTAAGCACAAACATCTACTTTGTGTTGTTTTACCATAACTATCACCATATCTGCCATAAGCCTCTGCACCAAGGCTTCATTACAATGTTAAAAACGGCATTGCCACTTAAGAAAAGAAAAAATCATATTCAACTGGTAAGCTATGCCTGAAAAATTAATTAGACCATCAGGCTTCAATTAACATTATTTAATTAACTACAATAAAAGAAAAGAAAAGAAAATCCACTGTCTTCAACATGTTGTATTCACAAGTAAAAGTAAGTGAAAATGGAATATACATATTAATACTTTGTGGTCTTAATTATTTTAACCCATAAATGAGGTCATTCAGGAACATTTCTGGTTCTCTGTTTATCATTCACTTGTATTCCTATGAAATACAGTACTTTTCTGCAAAGTCATCCTTTCCACTGTTGTGTGAGTCCTAGCCAGTTTCAATGAGTTGCCCTCATTCCATCTAATTAAATTTTGTGTAGGTATATCAGTCATGTGTTATAAACTTTCTTCTTTTTTATCAAATACTTTACAGGTTTAATACTACTTTTTAAAGGAAAAATTCACTGTCATTGGAATGTTTTAATTTGGATTTTTGAAAGTAAGGATTTAGCTAGAATGAATTTGATACTTATTAGCCACAATAACACTACACCTACTATCTCTCTACACAAACTTGTAGAATTTCATAGAATCAAACTAGTCCACTGGCTCAGAACCAGTTAAAATACCTCTTACAATATGAAATAAAATGAAATACATTATATATCTGGAGAGCATTTTTAAGTTTAAGTTGTTTATTATCATACCAATGTGCATTTACAACGAACTAAAGCCAATAAAGTGAATAGCTTTTGATGCTTCACCAATACCAAATAGAAAGCATGAGATTGTTTTTCTCAATGTTAAACATCAAGAACATTTAAAATATTTTTCTTAAGCTGCATAAACTTTAATTTCTATTCAAATGATCCTCTTTACATTCCAAACAATTTTCCCTCTGACACATTTTAATGACAATAATTTTGTAAATTGTCAATACATAATCATATCAGCTCATGCCTTCTTTTCAATCCGCACCTCCAGATTGTATTAATTAAACAGCCTGCCTGACACGGTATCATCTTAGTAAACAAATGAAGTGAGATTTTCAGAAACCACGGTGTGAACTCTTTTCTGGAAATCAGTTATTAAGCTGCAGGTTTCTGTTTCATTTGTCTGCCTTTCACTTTAAACCAAGCAGCAGCTACTGAGAACACAATAATGAAAGAGGTCATGGAGCACCAGTTGTGCATGAAAGATGTGAAAATTTACTGCAAATGAGACAAGAGCAGTAAATTCATTTTTATTCAAATTACTGTCATCATACATTACCACTTCTCCTGTAAACATTGTGCTTCAGACAGTGTGACAGCATATTATTATTTGTGAGATTATACTATTATTAAGCTATTAACATGTCACCTCCTGCTTGAAACAATGACTCAGCTTGGTACTGCATAATAGGACAAGTTAGGGAGACAAGCTGAGGTGACTGAAGGTTAGTTGTAAGAAGGCAGGCCATGCATAGAATGACAGCTGGCACTTAAAGGCTGAACATTTATTCGAAAGAACCCACATAATGAGGTTACGATTCATTTTTATTTACATGCTGTACCTTTTCCGTTTCCACAAAGTAATTTGTTTTTGTTTCATAAGCACAAAGAACCCAACTCACTGTCCATTTTAATGTTCCTAATTATAAAATATCATCTTTCTTCAGAGGTACAGCAACCATGAAGCAAGGTTGAGAAATACCCTTAAGTGGTTAAATTATCAGGTAGATAATGTTGCTTCCTTCACAACATATGTTGGGCTAATTGTGAGTATGAGTGTGCTTAATAAACAGAAGAATTCCAGGGTAGAACTCATCTTTGACCATTCAACTGCTCAAAATGAGAGATCTGCGGTGCTATAACATGCTATTATGGTCTCTCTTACTTCTGACAGAAGTAAGTTGTCCTATTGGTATCATCACTAGATCCCCAAGAGGTTGTTAATGATTAAAATTTCATAGTTTATAGGCTTCAAAAGCTTTCAGTATGGAGCTGCAGTCCAAAGTTACTGTGACATACAGATCACATTCTAACAGATGCGCTACTTTTACCTTGTGTAAATGCCTGTGACAATTCCCTTACCATAGTCTACGACTAAGTAGTCTTAAAAAAACTTCATTTGCTTTGTAGAAATATTTTATTGCAATGTACAGCAGCTATAGAGAGCCTTAGCAAAGAAAGAAGTGACTGCCCCCTTCCATTGCTCTGCAGCAGCTATTCCTTGAATCTATCTTGAGTTTTTTATAGTATTTATTAATGGTCTAGTCCAGTTACAGGTTTTAATTAGAGAATAATGTGTTGCTCCCATGCATTTTCTCATGTTTTCAAAGAGAATCTTTCTGGCATTTTGTAGCCCTAATTTGAGACTAAGAGTTCCTCCGGACGCTCTGCTTTCCTGGTCCCATAGCACTTTGAATTGCCCTGCTTTTTTTGAATCAGCTCTTTATTAACTTTAAACATCTTTCTGTCATCTTGTTCATGCTTTTGCAGCCGTACTGGAAAAAATATGTAATTTTATGAAACCAAATACATACCAAGCATTGCATTAGCTTTGCTCTAAATTAGTTAGGAAGTGTTTTGTGAGGTAGAACAAACAGAAAGAGACATGAGTTTGTTGCTAATTATACCTTTTTAGACTAGCAAAAAAAAATAGACAAGGTTTAAAAACCTCAAAAGGCTCTGTTCTTTACATGTGGGATACAATGAAAACTACAATGCTCAACTATACTTCTTACACTCAGTTCTTAGAAGTGTCATTTTAACAGTATTCCAGGCTTCAAGAAGACATCTTTGATGTCTTGAAAGCTTGGGTTATATGTAGCTTTGTCCTTAAACAACTAAGTGGCTTAGAAATATGCAAATGAGCATGGTCAACAAGTCCTTATTTAAATTGCCTCAAAATTACAAACATGGTATATTTTCTGAAACTGCTGTTGGATACCTACATATTAAAGGAATATCACTGTGCCATGATTGCAGATTTCTCCTTCCCTCCTGTTTTATTATCTCTTTCATCTATCTTCATTTAGTACAGAGTAACACATACTCATTAGAGGTGTTACATCTCCGGGAACTGACCCTCTTTGTATTCCACTCCCATTGAATCATAGTAACACTTAAAACTGAAGCCCAGTGGTATTGGTGTCCTTTATTCTCTGGACAGCTCTCGTTCTTCTGCCTGAATTAAACTGGACTGAAGGGCCCTGCTCCAGAACCCAACTAGAGGTTCTGTGATCCAACAAAGGTTCTCAAACCTCTCCAGCTCAACTCCTCCTTCCTTTGTCCAAAAACCTCAGTTTAATCTCTGCCGTCAATATCACACAACTCGTCTTTTTGTCCACAAGAGTATCCCCATTAGGCAACAATTCTGAACAAACAAGAGGAGGTAATACCACCCAATAGGAGAAGATCTACCGAGTTTTCCACCTCTCCCATTATCCTCATGCTTTCCATCATCTAAGGGGCAGCTTTGTCTGCTGACCAGAGGGCTTCAGTTACCCTGGATGATTGAAGCTGCCCAGGTATCTGCTGAACAACCCATTCTCACTGGCTTGGCACATCCTCAGTCAGCACCAATCACTTAGATGTGGGGCTTGCTGATGGCTTGCACTAAAACTTCTGAACACACTGTTCATAAATAGGGCCAGGAATAGTGGAAGATGAGAACATTTAGGAATGAGTGGATTAAGGATGCTAGAGAAGTTTTTGTTTTAAAAAACAGCACCACTGGTGGCTGCTAGGTACACACCATTGGACTGAATAAATCCAGTTTGAACCCTTTAGATTGCAGTGTGAGTCTCTGTTCCTCCATTAGTGCAGTTATTATTTATTTTTATTATTTTAATCTTGAGAGCTTTCAATCATAAAAGCCTTTTTGGTCCATGGTTACCTGCAGCTTTTAAACACTCATGCCTTAGTCAGATGTTTGTATATAGATATTTTACACTCAGTCAAAAATTAGCCAAAAGTTTAGACTTGCACAATTTGAGCCTCTGTCAGCCTCCCTATTATCCATTTACAGGTGTGTTCCCAGGAAACCAGCATTTTTAATCTACATTTTCACCACCTGATTACCATTACATGGCTTTTCTTCTCAATCATTGTTAATAATAGACCCAATGATTTATCAGTTCAGCTTTTCCCAGCTTTTATATTACAAAATGTGCACATCATATATAGCACTGTGTATGCTTCTTTCTGTAACATGGATACGGGAAAGCAACTCGCTGCCTTGGGCTGTGAAACTACCAAGATTTCACAAGAGAAGCAAAATTGGCTTGGGTCATCATTTGGCTTGGAGATATCCAAAGCAAACACAGAATATTGCAGGAAAAGCTTTGAACATTCCCTAGGTGGCACTCCATCTTGTTTCTCAATCACTCCTGCGGAAATAACTCAGCTTAATGTTAGATGACACCATGATGTTGGAGGTATCATCTCTTACATGCAACATACAGCTGGAATCCTGATCACTTGTGAGTATGAACATGGTTATGTGTTGGCAACAGTGGCCATATTTCATTCCCGAAATGTACCCAAACAGAAAAGGAAGGGTTTCTGATCTGATAGTCTTTACAGGACTCTAGACCAACATACATAAAAATATTTAAGTATATAACCAATGCACATAGTGTATCCTAGAATGAATGACATTGACCCATTAGTACTTACTTATCTTACTCATGACATTAGACTGAAGTTTGTCTACAATGGGGTTTGTTACACCAATGTAGTTGTATACAGTCCCCAGAGGTGGCCTTTGGTGATTGGGAGCCCCAGGCAAGAGCCCTTTGAGGGGCCTCCTATAGACTCATGGGGGCCCTCATAAGCCCCCACATGGCTCCCCCTGTGGTCCCGCGTCCCCACCGCCAGCCCCCCGGGGGGGGGGCCGCCCCCCCTGGGGCCCAACCTCTCCACCGGCCTCAACTCCCCCCCCCCTCCAGCTCCCTCCCCACTGCTGCCGGCCCCAGACCCCCACCACCAGCCCTACCAGCTGCTTCGCCTGCTGGCAACCGAGGTAGACGCAGCTTTTGGGGTAGGTGAAGCAGGCAACGGGGCCCCATACTGCTCGGGGCCCGAGGCACACGCCTGCTTCACCTACCCCAAAAGCCGCCTTTGACAGTCCCTCCTAATAGATATATGCTGCATCAGTGTAAAAAGTGACTTGTAAAAAGTCTCTTACCTCACTTTCAAACTGGGATAAGCTGTGCCTATGCAGGTCACTGCAGTGTGTCTATTGCAGGGATTTGAACTAGTGCAGCTACATCACTGTCAAAGATTTCTGTGTAGGCAAGGCCTGAAGCAGGACTGAACACAGGAATAAGGAGACCAAGGTATGACCCACAGCATATATCTGTGGTACACAGTTAATCATTTTGGATTGTACTGTGGGAGAAGCTTCGTCTTTCATCAGTGTTTCATCCGCATGACTATTAGGAGTTTTTATTTTTTCCCTATCTATTGTGCAAAAGTTTGTAAAAGCATTTAGGTCAAGCGTTTCAAAATGGGTGTCTAAAATGGCTCCTAAAACCATAATTAGACATCTAAATAGCAAATATGATTTTCACCTATGCGGCACACTCTGCTCACTAAAGCCTAAATCAGAATTTAGGAGCATGATTGTGTTGCTTTTTTTTTTTTAAATCTACTATTATGCCTATACAGAAGCTTTCTACGAAAACCAAAGATAAAATATAAGAAAGAGCCTTGTGAGGTTCTTAAGCCTGTGCTATTATGTAACATAGCTCAGTGTGCTAAGAAATGAGCAGAAGAATCATTAAATACTGATTTTTTTTCTAATGCATCGCAAATGTGGATATAATTGCTGAATAACTTTAGGCTGATCCATGATTTAAAACACAGTTAAGCAGATCTTAAAGTACTTCTTTGTTTACAGTGCAGCAGGTTATACTTACCTTTCCTTCCTTATGCATATCTGTAATATTCTGATTCTTCAGATGTATCCAACATATTTAAATGATGGTAAAATTGTTTTTAAATATGTGTTGATATTCTAACATGGAAAAGTCACATAAAGAATGGGGGCGGCGGAGGAGGGGAAATCAGATGACTAAACCACCACAGCAGACCCTAGCCGTATCCTTCATTTCATCCAGGAATATTGTCAATATTCCACAGCAGTACATCATGCCAACCAACAGCTGAAAAAAAAAGTGTGGTGGTAAAGAGTCAGAATATGATCTGTGTCCTTTACATTTTTATCATCATTTCCAACAAGAATTATTGTCCTTATGTTTATTTATATTGTGCAATAAATGTACAATGAATTTTACAAAACCACAAAAAAGACATTACAATCTAATGAAACAAGGCAAAACACAGGTAACAGCTCAGGTACGGAGAGCATGGAGACATTACTGTTGCAAAGGGATGTTTATTTGTGCACTGATGACAAATATTTGATTGGAGATATAAAAGTGGCAGATAGTTTGATTAGCTTGAATCCTGCCAGCCAGCCTACATAGAAGCACACAGGCACACATACACTGCATTTAACTTTTCCTCATAAATTTCATGCAATAGCCTTAGAAAAAATCTTCCTTTGGTTCTATTTTCACAACATCTCCCACCTATAGCAAAGCAGCTATTTTCTCATGTAGGATTCATACACAGAATTTGGGGGCATGAAGCATGGCATTTTCATATTTCTATTCTCTGCCTTTGCATGATACTCTGCCTGGTTTTCAGGATTGTGGAAACTGTTAAAAATTGCTGAATGGTAGTCACCAAACTCAATCCAGCCTGTTATGAATGTGGGATTTCATGTGTTCACCACTGATTAGACTACATTATTTCTATTATCCTATTGGGCTTCACACTAGGAATAGAGGCACTTGCCCTTATTTGAAACCAGCAGACACCAGGAGAATTTGCTGATTGCTAATGAGAAAGCTAAGGTTTTGTTGATATCATCTGGGACATTCTTGCTGTGGTCTGCTATTAAAATCTGGAGCTCTACATAACACACCATATTAAACAGGCAGTGACTTTATTATGGGATCAGTATAACTTTTCATGTCTGTTGTACTCCTACAGGCTAGGCTGAAACACCTTTTTCCAGAATATGAAATATAATATCTTAGTGCTAGCTGCATTATTTAAAAAGGGGCAATGTGGTTCTTAACTTTACATTTATTGCATACTTTTAAGCCACTTGACCCATATAAATATTACTATAGAGTTGCCCTCAGTTATTACGTTCTTATTGCTTATAAAATGAGCAGCAGGAAATATATAGTCTATAGACTAAGGTGGTTGTTTTGTTTTTGAGGGTTGGGGTTTTGGGGTGGGGGAAATGGCTAGAGATTAGAGAAAGGAAAAACACTGGAAACAAATGTGTTTTGATTCTGCCCATACCAAAAGGTAATATTTTTCTGGCTATAAGCAAGAATCTATTTATTTAAACTTCAAGAATTATGCACCAGTATGTATTGCAAGCAGCATTCTGCCAGTTCTGCCTCTTTGAGATAAACTAAATTGCATGTTAAACATTCGTTTCTTTAGCACAATGAAGACCAGGTAAAAAAGACAGGAGATGAACATTTGTCATGATAGGTCAAATAGGTCCCAAATTATGAAGCGCACACAGCATGCAGTGCCATTCTGCAAATGACAGTGTTTACTGTTTTCATCAGATTATACACATACAAAATCCAACCTCAGATTTGTCATTATAAAATATATGTATGTAGGGGTGAAGTGGGAAGAATGTATATTTTTAATACATAAAATTTCCCCCTCTCCCCTGCAAATACATTTGCCAGAAACACATGGGCAGATGACCATGACTTCTTCAGACTTCTCAAAGAAGCAATGCTATCCCTTACAAGTCTGTTTGAACTGACTCAGACTAACCCTCTAGCTAGTTAAGGCAATGTTCTCTGGCACCGGCACAAGATATGGTCCAATGTCTCAATGTTTCAACGTAGTCTCTTTTCTAGGAATAAGCCTAACAATACACACTCACCCACATGTATATTTTATATATGTGACAGCAACGACAACATATTAACATAGGTAATTTTACTTCAGAGTTGCTTGGGGCAGAACCTCTAGACCTAGAGGTTACTGCTGTCAAAGTAGGACCTTTTTCTTCCTGTCACTTCTTTCAGAGATGAAGGGAAAGATTTCCCTTAGCCTACAGCATTTAGCGTGCAAACACACTACCACAACATTTTGAAACTATAGAAATCATGAAACCAGCCTGTGACCTTCCATTTCAGTGACAGTACAGGAATCCCTTGAGCTGTGGAGGCATCCTCTGATATTTGGAAAAGTGTCATGTTTTCTTTACAGAGAAAACTGTCATATTGTTGTTGGCATAAAATACAACACTTCTTGGAGTTGTGATTTCCTTGTTTACTACAAAATGTCACCTGGGCAACTGACATGTTTTTGTTTTGCTTAGAGCAACTCACTACTTATGATATTCAAATGTAGTTGATATTAAGCTGTAGTGAAAAGTAATAATTACAGACATCTGAAATTCCTTTTAAAAGAAAAAGCAGCTTAGCTAAATGTGCGGGCCTTTCCAAAAATAGTCATATTTGATACAAGCTAAATATAGTCTTTATATAATTTGCAACCTATTGATGTTCTGTGCAAGAATTTTTCAGTAATAAAAAGTATTGGTAAGAAGCAGCTTCAAAAAAGTTAATGAAATGCATCCCACAAATAAGCAGTACCCTTACAAGAGTTAGTATAGTAAGTTAAAAGAAAAATACTACAATATGTCCAATCTCAAACAATAGTTGTAGTTAACCAGTGGTTACAAAAAAGTATGTTGTTTTTTAAATATACAGCTATATCTTAAATATATAAATAAGGCATTGTTTATATCTATCTTAACACGTCTTTATAATCCCATGGTTTCTCAGTGAGCACCCTTAATGTTATGATCATGAATAACACGTATTTGTAAATGTCAATATTATTATTCCTAACATTTAACTTTTGAAAATGTATAGTATGATTGAGCATTAATAGATGGTGAAAATACAAATAGACGGCATGAGGAAATCACTAAAAAAATACAAAGAATAAAAACAGCTATTTTTTTGTTTTCCCTGTTGGAGAATTTAAATGGAAAAGTCCCATTTGTGTATATAAAAATCGCAAAGAGTGTCAAACTAAGTAAAATAAAACATTTTAAACAATACAATCTGCTTTTGTTAAGAAAGTTGTATTACTGGTTTACATTGTATAAACAAGTATAAGATCTTTTCAGGGTAAAAAACCAGGAAGCTAGAATATATTTTTGAGAATTTTAAGGATTTTTTTTCACATTATCTCTGAACCTGCTTTAGTTAGGAACTTTAGCTTCCCTTTTTTTATTCATTAAAGTGTTCGTCTATTATTTGGATAATGTTGTTATTTAGATCAAGTTCTTGATCAAACCAAATAGATAAACAAGTTAATACTACCTTAACAGAAAGAATTCCTCTTTAAGAGTTAAAAGTGTCATCTGTGTTTGTTTTCAGGCTCTAATAAAAACAGATTCCAAGAGTATAGCATTTAGCAGACACGATGCATCGCTTAGGAATGGTGGCATTTAAAAGAACAAGTGATTTTTAATAGATTTGCATATTTTGTAAAGTGTGTCAAACAAACCAAAAAGGTTTCTTAATTTCTCATCAAACAGACTGGGAACGCAGCTGGAGTGATATGTTGCATTAAGGTTAGAGGAGCTCCAACATACATTCTCCTTAAAAAAAAAAAACCCAAACCCTCTAAATAGAGCCTTAAGGCTCACTTCTGCAAAGAGTTATGCACATGCTTAAAACTAAGCACATCAGTAGTCCTACTGAACTGAGTGGGACTATTCAAGTTAAAATTAAGTATATGCAAGCCCTTGCAGACTTGGGGCCTTAGATTGTTATTTTTAAGAACAATAAATTGAATGTGGTTGTTCTGTATGTAAATATTGCACCTATAGACAAAGTTTTACGTCCTGTACTTCTTTTCCTCTGTTCTTCAGTTTATATCCATTGCAATTAGATTTTTCTGGAAGAAAAATTAGAAAATACACAAAACTCTACTTTGAATGTGAAATTATGTTCTATTCCATTTTGTACAATCGGGAGAAAAGTTACCTTTTAGTATAGCTGCCGACTTCCTCAGTACTGGAATTCACTTGAAAATAGGAAAATTACAGATTAAGTGACCTTTCACATGGAGATGATGTTACCTGATTATGTATATTTTACTGGCACAGTAACTCAAGTGAAATTCCATATTTCAATATAATTGTTATAACACAAGGCCCTGTATCCTGCTATCCTTATTCAGTCAAAACTCCCATTGACTTCAAAGGGATCTTTTCCTAAACACAACTCTAAAATAGGACTCTCAGTTTGTAACTTTTTATGTCTCCCCTAAAGGGAGCTAGTGATGTTTAGAATATCCCCAGAGTAAGACAATTTTAAAGGTATATTTTAAGGCATGTATATTGTATAGCGGAATGTCTATTGCAGAATTAATAGGGGTGCATACAAGATTTATGAAAATCCATTCCATTCTCTGACACGACCTAACCAACTATAGGTTATATTCTTCTGACAATGCCTTTCTTGAATTCACAGAGCTGACTCTGTTCTCTGTTACACCAATGTAAATGCCACGATAGCTGAGAGCAGAATCTGGCTCATAATTGTCACTCATCTGATTTATTCTGCAATTCATATTTTGAATAGTATGTAATACATTAGCAGTACTGAAAAACATGAAATAACTACATGGGTGGATTTAGAATTCCTGGATCACATTCAGACAAATGGCTTTTTTTTGGTGATTCTTTCTTTACCCCCACAAGTTTGCTCTCTCTTGTATTAGGACTGGACTGATAGGTTCATAGGATTTTTCAAGATTAGGTAGAGGGTTTATTGCTCACACTCCTTCAAATTCATCATGAATCTGTGCTGGCTTTGGCAATAGCTTGCCATTTGCCGCTTTTATCTAATAATGAGATTTTATCAGGACACTTACCCTTCAAAGGTTTGTAAAGAGGGAAAAAAAATCTCATCAGAATATATTAGCTGCTTTCATTTAAACACATTGTGAGATCCTAAACTAACTGTTCTACAACATGGCAATGTTTCAGTATTCTGCAAAAGATCCTCATTAACAAGAAGGGCACCATGTTTTATAACTGGGTTTTTTACTACAAATCCCTGTTTTGTTCTGTGCATATAAAAGGAGACTCCTACTTACTTGAAACAGATTTTTAAGAAAGGGGAAACGTTTGGGGGTTTTGTTTTTTAAACTGCATATATTTGCTTAAGTGCAATTACCTCCCTTCTATTAGTGAAACTTTATTTTCTTCCTTTATAGTAATATATAGTTCTGAAATTCCAAAGGTTTCTGGTGCTTTTCAGCTGTCACCTGAAATCAAAATCATGGAGTTCAGCTATAAAAAAAATTATATATAATAAATTTAACGTGACCTAACTAGAGATTTTTAAAACAGACACTTTTGTTTTGTTTTGAACATTTAAAAAAACCTGTTTATCTATGCAGCCCTCTGCTCTCATTTATTCTAGAAACATTGTCTTCTAAAATTGGGTCTGACATTCAGACCCTGATAAAATTTGTGGCAACAGTGCTCCGAAGAACATACTTCTAAGAAGCCTAAGAGATACTTTTGAACCTAAAATGCTTTAAAAGAAGGATAAATCATGTGCCTTGACATCCCAGCAATTTATGTGTGTGTGTATAACTCATGTATTGTTTGATTCTGAAAAAATAAAAACCCCCGTTTAACCAACATTATATGCAATCACACTTGTGCATAATATAATCCTTGACCCACATTACAGATGACCTGGCATTCAGTGCTTACCAACCTATTTTGTACCCCGAAGTAAACTTGCATACTACAGTTCAAATTTAATCAATTTTTATTTTGCAGTTTTTGTAGATTGAGTCTTTTGTTAAGAAAGGACGTCTTGTTTCCGAAACACACCAGAAGTAAATCACTGGCATCAGAGTGCCACCCAAAGGAAGAAAAAGAAATTAGCATCCACATGCTGACCTTTAGAGAGACAGCTAAGGTTATGCACATAACATTTGCTTGTTTACTTTGCAAAATAAGCAATGAGTTGGAAATTCCTAGCTTAGTAAGCATCCTACTACACCTAAAAAGCAACACTGAGAATAACAACAAGACCCACAGTTATTATTTTTTGTGCGTGGAGCCTATTATCTGCTTTGCTCTATATCTATCATGATGCAACTTTAATAATGTTAGCCACGACTGCTCAGAAAATCACAGCTGTAGCTGGAGGCAAAAAAAAGCTAAAATGAGGTGCTTCTCCCAAGCCTCACCTAGTGCGCTGAGTATTGGCTTATGCGTGAGAATAAGCAAACGAATCGATCGCTGCAGTAGGTTGATGGCTACTGGTCGTTTTGATGGATATGACTGTAAAAAAAAAGTCCAGATTGGTTCACAGTGGACCTCAAACCATGTCAGCTAAAACCAAAGAGACAAAAAAGTGACAGCTGTGGAGAGTACACTGCAGGCAGTCAATGGTTCCTGTGATTTATTGTTCCATCTGCCTTGCCGCTGTGAGGACAAGTTCCCCCTGATTTGGTTAAAATGAAAAGGACCTCAGAGAGCACAACGTGTTTTTCAAAAATGTGCAGAAACTATTTTTTTTTTATTTCTTGATTTATGTTCCTTTCCCCCCTCCATAATGTTTGCACCAATTGTTACCCAAAAATGATTGCTGAAAAATGTGAAGCTTCCCAATCACTAACAGCTCCCCAACCTCCCCCCGGAAGAAAAGAAAAAACAGTAAAAATATAAATACCCACAAAAATGACATATTCTCAAATACAAAACAGAAACTTGTTTAATTTTTGCCTTCCTTCTTTTTAATTAATAGCTACATATGTATTTAAAAATCTGAAAAGCTTTCAGGTTGTGAAACAGTTGAGGCATATCCAGCTGGCTCTAAAATGTTATGGGCGGTGTAGCAATTTTATGTATTAGAGAGTTCAAACTTCTACAATGAATTTTCCTGAGCCACCCAAGTATATGGTCACCCATGTTCGATTAGAAGAGGACGCTGCTGGAGTTTAGCCCTGCAATTTACATTGAAAGGAAGGAACCTTTACAATGTTTACATATGAACTTTTGCTGTTTCTGACTTGAAAAGGAACATTTCCTTCATCTGGCTGATACAGCTTATTACCCCATTAAAAAGAAGCACTGCATGACACTTCTGTCAGTGTAACATGAAAGCCTTAATCAACACTTAAAGGTGTAACACAACACAAATAATCTCACTCCTCTGGGAAACTAAAGTAGCAGTCTGAGAAACATTTTGACTTTTCCCTGGGAGAATTAAAGTATACCATAGCGGAAATATGGTTAATGTTTTAATACATTTATGGGGCATAAATCATAAATGAAGCATTAAGTATCTATCACTATCTAAAAAGTTTTACCAAATATAAGTAAATTGAATGAATCTCATAAAATGATGTATTGATAATTTTCCATGTGAATCACGTTAGGAAAAATGGATTTAGGGCCTTAGAGACCTTTCATATTCCTGCATATGTTATAATTCACTACTTAAAACTGCACAAATCAGTAATCCACAATACGTTAAGTAAGAGCCCTTACTCCCCAATTCTAATAAATGTTTAATGCAGATCAGCAATTTTTCAGCAAATTTCCCATGAAAAGGCCTGTTGGTTTTGATGGTGCATGGAAAGTTCTGCTCTCTTTTGCTTTCATTTGAGGTCCCTTAGGTCCTGACCCCTGTGGCCGGCACTTCCTGGCTGAAGGTTTCTTTAGGCCTCCTAGGTCCAACCTGGTGTCAAAAGCTGGCCCTGTCTCCTGTCTCAGGATGTTGGTTTTACCTTTCAAGTATTTCCTGAATTTGTGAAAATTCTTTTTCTGGCTGGTTGTCCATAGTGGCATAATGTTCAAAAAAATATTTACCTTTTTTTTCCCGGGGAGGGAGAGAGGGAGAGAGAGAGAGAGAATTCTTAGTTGCTACTGTTGAGCAGGGGTTTTCTCCTGGGACCAGTTCTACTTTTGGAACATGTTATTGTCAGGCAGAGGTCAACATCTTTTACCTCTTTTTTCCATTATTCAGAATAAGTATTGATGTTATGTTTTAGCTATTTAAAAGCCAGCTGCCTTGCTCATTTCAGATATTTTTCCTGGTATTATTGTATGTGGTAATGGCTGGCCTGTGTATCGTCTTTCACAAAATCTAGCTTTTCAGGGTCTCAGTCTTCAAATGATATCAATCAAAATTTATGCAATTCAAAATCCATATGTATAGAGTCCCAGTTCACCTCATTTAATGATAATAGTAAACCACATGTTGTGTACATGTCTAAAACACTTTTCTAGTTCTTGACTGTATTAACCCTAGGGGCACTATGTTTTTGTACAGCTTGCCCAACTGAGCAGCATAATATATTGATTAATACTTGGAAACAACTACATTCTTGAAAATAAAACTATGAAAAAGGTAAATGTATGCTAATAAAACAAGAAGAGCGTCAATATTATTTTGGGGATATATGTTAATATAAGATATTAAGAAGAACAGGAGAATAGTGGGCATTTCAATTAACTAACTGCATCATCTATAACTAATTTCTGTTCATTTTCTAAACGATATCTTTATTAAGTTATCTATATCACCTACCAAAATACAGAGAGTATATCCACCACAAATACCTTCTGCTAGATCTAGTTAATTATGTTGTGGCCACCATATAAGTGGAAGAAGTTGGATATTTCTTTAAAGACAAATTGGGATTAGAAAACTGCTTTATTATCAAATTATTCAAGAAGCTGCATTATCTGTGGGTATCAAAGGTAAAAACTGGTATCAGTTCCTAGTTGTACAATAACATTTGCGCATGCCAGACTGCATTATTTACTTAAGGTTTAATATACATTACAAATAAGATTTGCTTTCATGGAAAAGCACTAAAACATTTGGCAAAGGAAGAACTGAACATTTTCCTTAATTTGTTCTGGCAACTCTGAAAAATAGATCCCATTACGCACACTTTTGCATTCCAAAAACATAATAATGAACAATAATTTTAGGAAGATCAAGATATAATTAAAAATTGTGTGACATCATAAGCACTTAGAGAAGGTAGGTGAGTATAAGCAGAAACATTTCAGAGGGAGTTGTATTTGGTATAGAGGGTAGCTTTAAAAAAGAAAAGAAGAAAGAAGAAACTGATCCAACTAAAGAGCAATTGCTGGCATTTATTTTATAAAGAATTTTAAAAAGACAAAGTAATATGTTCTTAGCAACTAGTTAAATCGGTTTCATACTTTTTTAAAAAAAGAAGAGCAATATTTTTAAACACAGATGCATATTCACATATCTGTCATCTGATATTAGACTCTTTCATGAAAACAAATATTGAAAAATTAAGCATGATTATGTTTTGATTAAATGGAATTGGCCCCTAAAACCACAAGGTACAGCAGCAAAGATTGCATCTGTGTCTTCCGTCAATGCCATCCACATGACTCACAGTGAGGCAGGAAAGCTGTTGACAAATTAATACTTTAAGAAAATAAACTATGGTCATGTTGAACATAGAGCAACTTTATCCTGATTAATTTTCGTTGGAGTCATTCCAGCCCCCATTTACAAAGCTCCGCAGTTTGTACAAATGTAATTTCCTAATATTTACATGAGGAAAGCCTCAGCAGTTAAGCTTTGCCTCCAGTGTGAGTTTTGTGGTTAGTAAAAAGACAATAAAAATACAGAGGGGTAATTGTAAGCACATTTAGAAAAAAAAAGATTTTCTACACTCCTCCTTGCACACCCTATTAAAAATGTGTTGTGTTATGTTGTGCTCACGGGGAATGCTGTGCCAGCATTCACCTAACAAAGTTTTAAGTAATGTAACACCTTATGCTTAATAACAAATGCATTGCTGCGACTGAACATAACAAACAAACCAACCTTTATAACACAAACATTATATTTTAGCTTTGTTATTCTCTAAATGCTGGTATAAATTTAGATTAGCCTGCCTAACCACACAATCTCTGTCATTTTATGTCTTTATTTAAATACAATGGTAAACATTCATACAATTGTCTAATTTAATAAATATGACTGAGAAAAATGCAGTTATAATGTGTTGCTTTGTTGGGAGAATATTAAAAATAACCTTTAGTTTTAATGAGATTTCCCCCCCATCGGTTTACACAATTTTCCAGATGCAAAATGAGCTTTTGGCTGTAAAATATTTTATCACATTATCTTACACAATAAAGATTACATGTTTTCACTCTCTCTCAACTCCACCGCAATTATTTTTTAGTGTTTGCAAATCATAATATCATTTAAAAACTATATTTTATACCTCATCTAAAATACTTTTATAGCAATGTGATGAAAAAAAACCCAACCAAAAACACCCAACAATATCTATTTAACTACTCTTTTTAAGTGGCTGTAATATGCTTTGTATAATTTCCCAGAAAAAGACACAGCTAAAAAAGCTTAGCTGTTCTTGAAAACAAATCTCTCAAGCAACATCTTTGCAAAAATCCCCAGAATTTAATTCCCCTGACAGAAGAGCCCAGAGAGCCTGAATATAAAAATAGTAGCCCTGTCATTTCACATTCATTAAGTGTGAAACTCAGAAATTAATAATGTAAAAATATGCTTTTTAATTAGTCTTACATTCTGCCCAATGTACTTAAATGGGATCAGCAGCTCCCTAATGATTTTTTTCTTAATAAAGTATTAGCCTGTGATGCACTGCGGTTGACAGGTATGATAAACTGGAAAGTACTTTTGGAGGCGTATGAATGATACCAAAATAGTACTCTCCATTTAAATGTAATTAACACCAGGGAACAATATTACATGAGGAGAAGCCTGCAAGATTTTTATTTCAGGGTTTGTGGTTGCATTGTATTCTTGTTTTGTTTTATGAGTAGTTTGATGATATTATAATTTAACTTCCTGTGTTGAAAGTTAAGCTTTTGCTAATAGCAGGTCAACAGGGTCATAAAGCAGTCTTAAAAATATATTTTTTTAAAAAGTCAGTAAATCCCGTTAGATAATCTACTCAATAGTAACATGTGTGTAATATATTTTATAGATATGTGTGAAAATATATGTACTGAAAGACTCCGTCCCCTAATTTGCAGTTCATATCACTGTTTCAGATCAGTATTTGTTCTCTAAAGGGACTTACTTGATATTAATCATGTGAAAAAATAAGTTATTGAAAAACCCATCTGAAAACAGTATGGGTTTTGTCAAAATCAGAAATGCTGGACATCTGAACAAAATATTCCTGTTAAGCCAAATAAACCTCAGACATCATTCAAACAGCTCCAAACACAGAAATTGTAACCAATTCCCCCTTCCACAAACAATTTGCTTCTTTGAATTACTACAGTAAGCTATTTTAAAACAGAAGGTGACAGACCATTGTTGACCCATGTTGCTTATAGACTAGCGTTCCCTAACTTATTTACATGCCAAATATCAGTTGTCTACTTAATCATTTCTTCTCATATCTCTAAATAACAGCATTCCCAAATGATGCACTTTCAGTACAGTAAACAAGCAAGCAGTGACTAGATATGTAGAATATGACAAAACCAGAGCCGTTCTGGAATGCAGCCTTTAGTATTACAGCAGAGCTTTACAGATCTGATCTCCTGTTGGCAGATGGGGTTTTCTTAAATTCACTTGGAATCACAGCCATATATAAGGTATGGGTTCAATTCATACATTGGACTATATTCCATGTTTGGTGACTAGTAATGTATGGTTTGACTTCACGTTCATTCTAGTTTCATCTCATTTCTCTTTATTTATATATCCTGGTGTTCTCTAATGCATGTCACATTTTTAAACATGCACTGACATTTCTATATGTTTTCACACTGTTCATCTGCTACTACTGTTGATAACCACGGTGGGTAACATGCTTGGTAGCATAAACTGTTTGTGACACTAATGCACTACATTACTTGCTAAATGTTTCCTCAAATATATGTCTTTGGAGCAGCATTCACCCTGATTAAATTTAGTATATGTAATGATTCCATTGCATTTTTAAATTGGGGAAAAAAAACCCAACCCAAAATACTGGACTTTGCTAGTTTCCTAATTTACCATCAGACACAGCAGATAAATAGTTGTGAACCTCCCCCTAACTCACACTGCTGAGTTAGCTTTCAAATTCTGCTGTCATTTTTCATGTGTTTTTAGCAGTCACATAATGAAAACAGTAGTATGGAGGGGAAAACTGAGTTCAAATTTCTTTTTCTTACTGCAGATGCACTAGTTAGGATTGTTGCAAAGAAATATTTTTTTTTAATCCTGATCCGTTACCATATACTAAAGCATAAGCTTCAAATATTCAGTGAACCTGGTAGCTAAGATGAGGACTTCAAAAGATTTTCAGCCTTGGCATTCACCTTGAATATTCTGCCATTATGTTATTTCACAGATCTGAAGCAATCTGTGTGACCATAGCTGTAGTCCAATAAGTGACCAGCTGCTAATAATATTGTAATAATCAAAATGAATGTAGCTTAATCATTGACTTCTTTATAGTAAATCTCTTTCTCCTGCTTTGGACACAACTAATCGCTTTTATAAACATTGGCATTAATTGTGATTTCCTTCCTTATTTATATTGACAGTGCAAATCTACTTACCTATCAGTTAAATTTAAGCTTTTTTTTTTTTATAATATTTTTCTAATCACTAACACCATTGCTTTGTTCTCCAGAGAATCATGTGATGGATCTATCTATCTATTTATGTGTTCATGAATCAAGCAGTCCAAATCATTGGAGTGAAAAAAGTTTGTATAATCTATGGCTTTTATAAGAGGCCATTGAACTTATACTTCTCTGGGGATTTCCAGTAATGCCACGTTATTGGCACAATCCTCTTGAAAACCTACTGTACAAAACCACCTTCAGTTATAATAGTAGTCAGAGCTTATGTAAAAATCAAGGCTTAAAATACAGATATACTGTATGTCTTACTTGAGATAGAAAGTTTCCAGTAGCATGCACACCTCTAATGGGACACTGAATTAGAAATTGATAATCTAAACATATGTTAGAGTAAACATATCTTGGAATTTTTCTTACAGAGATGTTAACTACTTTTCCTTACAAAGAATAAAATGAAATAAAAATAATAGCACTTACTGGGAAATAATTACATTGAACCACATTGGGCAAATCTTAATCTAGCTGAGCAGGACTAACATGAGTAGTTGCTCAGGGAATTCAGGGAGAATTGTGTATGCACGTGTGTATGCAAGGCCATAACAGTGGTTTTCAATTTTTTTTAATTGGGACCCACTTGAAAAAAAATCATTTATGCCCACGATCCAACAATTACATCTTTGAGCAAGGCATTCCAGTCTTTTGGTGGCGGCAGCAGGAGATGCCACAACCCAGTGCATGAGGGTCTGTGACCCAGTCCTGGGTCCTGACCCTAAGTTTGAAAACCACTGGGCTATAGCCCCACACAGGGACACTTTAATCAACTAATATCTGTAAAATGGGATGAAAGGAGTTCTAGAAATGCTAGCTATCACTGAAAACAAATGGATTCATCTTTAACGTGTTTTACTAAACATAGTTCACGCTTCTGTCTACACGGGTGGTTTAACAAATTCTGCACAAAATGATATTCTTTTCATTAACTATCATACTACCAAGACTAACATTAAAAGGATCCAGCTGCAATACCAAACCCTAGACAATGATGAGATACAGTTAGAGGGTGCCTAAGATCCCCATACCTGAGAAGATGGAGGCAGAAGATGACATGTTGAGGATGTGCTGCTTATTCTTTCGAAAGGATCAGCTTACATTTTCACTTACAATGCCCTCTTAATGGCCAATCCAAGAACTGGCATTTGGGCTGGTGCCAGAGGGACTGCTTGTTTACCAACGGGGTTGAAGTAACATGCTACAGTGGTTAAAGACAAAGAAATGGAGAAAGACAGTACAAATTCAAGGGATACAAGGACAATACAAACTGCTGTAAATGTGTGTGTGTTGGAGGGAGGAAGGGGTGTCATGTTAATGCCTGAAATGAATGACTCTAAATGCTATTCATCATTCTATCAAAGGAAGATGGAACACGTATATTATTTATACAAGTCTGAAATCATTTTATGTTACTTACTGGGCAGTCACCTTTGAATCAATTAGGGAGATTTCCCGAACAGTGTTGTTATCTGCATCCTGGACTAACATATATGCTTGATAGATGCTTGTGTCAAATATTAGATCAGAGCTCAAGCAGATGACATAGGCCCCATTACATTATTACTACCTTCATACGTAACAAGTGGCTTCATTTTAAATTGCACACTATGTAAAGAGATTAAAATGTTTATACTAATAGCTTTATTAAGAGAACTAGCTATTTCATCTGTCTAGCTATTTATACTAACACAGCATGTCTGAACATCTTTTAAACCCTCTTTGGACCAAATCACGCCCCCTACTTCCATCAGCAGAAGAGACCTAAATCTAGCAAATATCTCCTGGAAGGCACAGAAAGGAGGGGGAGGCACATCACAGTAACATTCCGACATCTCCTTGCGCCCTAGGAAAGCCCTGTGCTGGAGCTCTGTGAAGTCATCATTTATTTATTTTTATTTGCACTGCAGTAGCACCTAGAGGCCATGCCCTCATTATGTCAGGCACCATGCAAACATATTACAATGGGATGGTCTCTGCCCCAAAATGATAAAAATCATATTTAAGACAGATGGACATGAGAAAAGGGAGGGCGTCCAAGGGGACAGGTAGACAGCTATGAACAGTGGAATAAACTGCCTGATACCCTCCGTTCCTGCTAGTGCAACTGCACAGCTTCAGGGAAATTAAGCCAGTGATGGCACTAGTGCGCTACCAGGAGGAAGCTAATACCGTGAAGGCTCAGTTTACTACTTAGAAAACTCTGATTCCTTTCCCTCTGCATCTCCAGAACATACGCAGATCAGGGACTATATCTGTTGCTTCTGCGAAAATCCCTCCCACTGAAGAGTCAATTACTTGGCAACTCCATAAAGCAAGGGTGTCAAACATGTGGCCCATGGGCTGAATGTGACCCGCAAACCTCTTCCATCCGGCCTGTGACTGCATTTGGTGGGACCATACTCTCTCCTTAAAAGAGAGAGAGAGAGGTCTTGCATACCCAGCATTCCACAATGCCTTGAGAGAGTCAGGCGTCACGACACCACGGAGTGCTGGGTATAGAAGACTGTGCGCCATGAGACCATGCTCTCGGCCTAACAGAGTGGTAACACAGAGCGCGGTTTTGCATACACAGCGCTCTGTGATGCCGCAAGAGTGCCATAGTATTTTGATTTATGGTCCAGTATTTGATGCACGGTCCACTTAAAGTACATGGAAGTCAATTCTGGCCCACCATAGCAAATGCGTCTGACACCCCCGCCATAAAGTCAGCCATGCCTTTTCCTGGCCCCTTTCACTGCTGCAGATTTTACAATAGAAAGAGGAGATCCAGTCTATTATTATAGTATTACTTCTGTGTCAATATGTAGTTCTCCAAATGAATGCTGATGATGTTTCTTTTAACTAAGCTAACCAATGATTCATTATAAACTGCATCAAATTGTTAGTGAATGAAGGGATGAATTTACAGCATAAATAGCAAATTGTGTGTCCAAAAGATTTCCTGTGTTAACATTAAATAATGGTGGGATTTTGCATTGCACACTCACAGGTTTACTTAGCAAACTCTGAAGCTAAATCCCTCCTTATTGCTTTGAGTGTGCAGGGATTGATGAATCTTGAACCTGGGCCTACCTAGTAGCCAACATTCTCACACGTCCACTGAGCAGCAGCTATAATCGGCCTGCTCCCTGTGACCCACATTCACAGAGGTTGCACAATCTGGCAAGTTCCACCTTGAGTGATCCAGCTGGTGCCTTAGAGATCCCTGATTGACTCCTTAGTCCTATAAAGGCTCATGGGACATAGCATGAAGCGTTTAGACAACAGTGTGGATCCCTAGCTAGCTGTCATGGCTATACTGGTTCACTGCCTCTGAACTTGCAATATTGACCTCACCCCTGCTCAACCCCTTGCACACCAACACTGACTTTGATGACCCTCAGCTTGATTCCTGAATACATTCCTAGCTCTTACCCTCAGTTTGCCACTTCACTTGAGCTCTGGTTCAGACCTTCAATACGACTCTTCACACTGATTCTGACTTTGGTTCCTGGCTCCCAAACTCCTGCCACTAGCCATGCTTGAGTGTGCCCTGGATCCTGACAGACTGTAAATCACATCCCAGATTTAAACTATTGTCCATTTGGAAAAGAAAAATATAGTGTAATTTACAAAATCCTAATCCAGATACTTCCAGGAATGGACAGCAGATGGGGCTACAAAAATCATCAAATAAAATAATGGAATGCTGCCCTTTTACAATCTGAAAACCAATTTATTCTGAACCATTTAAAAAATAAATAGGATTCTCCTTTTCTGTTTAAGACCTCAATGAATCTGTTTCATAATGGGCTTTTGTAAACCGATTATCCTTGATAATCTCATTAGCTGAAATTATTTTACTTTTCTAACATGGTAAATTTTTAAATACCTTTTATTTCATATTCCCCAGGGTGTGTTTCAATACAATTTACTATTAAGCAAAATAATTATCTATCAAAAACCTTAACACTTCAGAGTAATTAAAAAAAATCTTAGGGGCAGATATTAGAAAGTAACAAGAAAGTAACCCTAGAATTGAGATCACAAACTGGATTAAAAAAAAATACACCAAACTCAAGCATCAGCTAAATTAAAGGTTCATCCCTTTGAAATAATTCAGCCAAATTCAACTCCAGTAGAATTGTGTGTGCTTATACCATGACTGAGTTTGGTGCATTTTGTATAAGTTCTCTTTAGTAAATTCCTGTATTTATTAAATAAAGACCTTCTTTAAAAAATTGCACAAACATTCTAGGAAACCAAACTTTCACACTTAAAATTATACCTAGGATTTCAGCACAGATCAGAGACAGCTTCAACCCCTCCCCAAATTCAAAGGAGGTTTCCTAGCAAAGTCAGCAGTACATCTGGCAAAAGGTGAAGGAAATGAAACTGACACTCAGCTGCGACTTCTGGACAAATTCAGCCCACAAGTGGGCATCGGAATTAAAGATTGCGAAATATGGCCTCCATTGGATGCACTTAGAAAGGAGGCAGAGAAAACACACATTCAAGCTTTAAGGAACAAGAAGATGCATTGCCAAGTGAGAGCTGTAATTTTATGCTTCTGATATAGACTTGAGGCAATTAAGAAGTATAAGTTGTTTAAAAATAAGCTTAAATCTGCATTTTATGTATGCATTTTTGCAGCTGTAATGGGATTATGATGTCAGCAAAGGGAGAGAGGTTTGCAGCTGCACTGGGTTATGGAGGTAGCAAGCAGCTGTTAAAATAGAGAACTAATGGTGATTAATTCTTATGATGTGTTTGAAGATCTTACAATGAGTTCAGGACCCAAACTGTCCCAAAGGGAATGAAATGAGGGAGGAGGATTTTAAAATGGGCGGGGGAGAGGGCGGAGGGGGAAGAGGCAGGAAATAGGGAAAATTTTAATGTATATTTGGTCTATTCTTCCCCCTCTTAAAATTTTGTATATTTCAGTATTCAACCAATTTGTACTTAAAATATCATTTCAATTACTCTTAATACTACAAAAATATCTATCCAAGAAACCCAGTATTTTTATATTTTATTGAGTATTATATAGACTGGGAAATTACCTACTTTCCCCTAAGATATCCCCACATACCAAATAAACTAGAAAACATACATGTAAATTGTTTACCACACTGGTAGCAAATTATAAGTGTTTGCACACACTGGTTGAGCAGGAACGGTTGTGAAGATCTGTCATTGATATAGTTAGCTCCACTGACAGCAAAGTTTAACATGCTGAAGTGAAAAGAGATGAACTAATCACTCTAGTGATAAAGCAAACCAGAGCAAGGCAGGCAGAGTAGAAAATATTATTCAAATATTTTGGCAAATAAGGAATCAAATTTCCAATTGCTATACATGCACCCAAATTCTCTATTTACTTTTTGCAAATCTTTCTGTAAGCAAAGTTTTGTTCATACATATGGTAGTTGGAAAATGAATTTCAAACTTTAACCAAAGTTCATTAACACAATGGAATTTGTTTGGGGTAGAAGTAGTAGACCTCTAACAGTTCCCAGTCAGTTTACCTAAGAAAAAGACACTGTTGCTTTAAGAAGAAGCTTGACAAAAACATAGGCCTAGATGCCAAGGCTACGCTAGTGATATCCATGTTAGGTATAGTTCCCTAGTGTCTCTACAGGGTCTGAAAGTGCCTTTTGAAAGACCCCTTGCTCCCTCACTGTCTCCTCTTGTTCATTGTGGGCTAAATTACGAGATGCTCTGCAGGGTTAGTAGGGCAAATGAGACGTTCTCTCTTGTTTTGATAAGTTGCTACAACAATTCCTGTGCATTCGCCAATCTAAGACTTCATAAGGACTCTTCACTCTTGCTCCAAACTCGGAGCACACACCTAAACCCAGATGAGTGCAATAGATTGCTTGCACAATCTTTCTGGGACTGCTGCTGGAAATACAGATCTATGTCTTTAAAACCAGCCTAGTCCAGTGTATGCTGACAACTGGGAAAGACGGTAAAAGACAGAATGTGTTTGTTGTAATAAAAGAGATGCACAGATCTGGGGAAACGTTCCTTAGGTTCCTAGCCAGATCCCTGACATGGAGGCTGTCACAGAATCAAACTAAACCACCTGGACCACACACATACACACATACTGCATTTACATGCATTACCTGCCTTGGACTATTTTCTATGAGCACAGTGAGACCATCTGAGGTTAGCTCTGTCCTCAGCCTATGCTGTTATAACAGCTTATTCTTTCTAGTAGTGATTTATGAAGCCTGGCGTCAATCAAGTCACCAAAAAGGAAGCACTTTAAACTAGCCAAAGAAGTCTAAGGAGCCAAAATAGGAAAAACCTAGTGCTGAGACCACAATGATGCAGTAAGGAATGGGTAATTCGGTTCACAACAAAATAACAAGCAACTCTAACCTTAACCCAACTCTCAACCTCAAGGGAATCTGACACATTTTTCAGATTCAGAAAAATTCACATACAGTCCAGTGCTCTATTGCCAATATTATGTCTGGGTCCTGTAGTCAGTCTGAAGAGAAATCTGATGTGCTGTATACTCAGGGGCTTCCCCAAAGCATTGCAAGTTAAAGATACGAGATTTCTATTTATGTTGGAGCCGAAGCCCAGCTGAGAAATTGATGCACTTACCGGACTGGAAAAGATAGGGGGATTGGATGTGAAGGTATTGTAGGAGGGCTAGCACCTTACCGAGCAGTCTGGAAATGGCAAGCTGGGAGGAACTTGTGTGGGGTTGAAGAACATTGAGCAGGTGCATGCTGTGTGATGGCAAGGTGCCCAGAACTTGAAGGGAACTCAACAAGCCAATCACCTGCTGGAGTCAGATGTATAGGAGTAAGTTGAAGGAAGGGAAAGTAAGGAAGGGATTGTGAAGGCTTTCACTGGGAAGTGGGAAGAAGATCAAACTTGAGATAAGCATCCAGATTTTTTTTACTTAGGCTGCCTCTCAGGAACTTCCTTCAGGTCCTGTACTCAATGATTTTGCTGCTTTACAGTCCATTATGCCTTCCAGCTGTCACTGCCCACAAACAAGCATAAGAAAGGGGATACTTGGACAAATTGAGTTTCTGGTTGTCACCAAACACTCAGTAGTCATGACTGATAAATTAAAACCTTACTTCCCACATGCAGCCCCATAGTTAAACCACAGTGGGTCAAGGGCATCTTAAGTGGCTGACAGTAACCATTCCAAAAAGCAGCAGCATACAATGAACTCTGATGCTTTGTGGACTCTAGCTGTCACCCCAGAACACGGATCTGCATTTCTAGCTGGTGCACATCCCAAAACTTCCCTTTGGCTCTCCCCTTGTGCACTGATGTACATTCACTTGAGTGAAAATGTCTTGCTGATAAGTGCTAATGTGGACCTAAATGGGCTCCAAATGGGATATTGGATACCACTTTTATCATGCCAGTTGTTTTGATAGTAGGTTTGCAGAATCAGCAAAGGAAATATTAAAGGCAGGAGATAGTGATGAAGAACTATTATGCAGCCCTAACAACGAGAGATGAGGTGCAAGAGGAGAAGCCACGTACCCCCAAGGATCACAACCACCACAGCCAGAAGGAAACGTAGGGTAAAGGTGGTTGGAGGCACCCATCTGTCATCCTGACATAGTGTCCCAGGAAGTATGCTGCCTGCCAGGGTCTGTATTTGAGATATTACTGAGAGATTCTTGAGAATCATCTGTTCCTCTGACTATTACCCCATGCTACTCATCCATGTGGGCACTAATGATACTGCAAGATGTGATCCTCAGCAGATCAAAAGTGACTACAAGGCTCTGGGTGTATAGGTGGAGGGAAGACAAACACCTTTGAGGGATGGCTTAAGATGGTATTTGATCATGCCATGAGTGCAGGGAACTGGACTCGATGACCTCTCATGGTCTCGTCTATGATTCTATGATATTCAATGGATGATGAAACAGAACAACAGCTTTTAGGCCTTAAGGAGAGAATAATGTATTACTATTTCATTGTGATGTGTGCTTCTCAATGTTCAAATATAATGTATTCAATCTCGACAATCAATCAGGACTCATGGATGGGTCTTGTGGGTCTTGATGTGGGGGTTGGCAGTTACACAATGTGCTACATGCAATATAGCAGTCCTGGTAGCCAGGATAAATAGTAGTGTCCTGAAGAAGCCGGAGAAGTGGATGATAGGTAATTAGTTTCTCTATCCAGGCACTGAGTTAGGAGAGCAAGGATCAGCAGAAATTCAGCTTTCGGGCACTGGTTGATGTCTGCTCCTAGAGGGGATCTAATCTATCAACATGAGGACACAAGTGATGTGACAGAACTTAGGTCCTGAACTTCAATTCCATGACCAGGAATAGCCCCACTGGCCCAGATTGCAGAAATAATTTAGAACATAAGCACTGGGGAGGGAGGGGTTGTAGGTTTTTTAGACAGTATGTCCATGTTATAATTAATAAGCACTTTTATTGGAATCTTGTGCTTTGTCTTTGTTTTAGCATGTTCTCAGCAAAGACAAAGATCAAGACAAAATCTACACAGAACACAACCAAGATAAAAGATAATCATAAAGAGACAGAGAGAGAAAGAAATATCCAGGAAAAAAAGAAGACAAAGAACAGGGAGACACCAAAAAGAACACAGAAAAAAGACAGGCAGAATTAAAAGACAAAGAACACAAATGACTGAGTATCAGAAAACATGTAAGAGATGCACAAAAGGAAGAAGGAAAAAAGAGAAGACTACGAACAAAAGACATGGAATACACAGCATTAGTAGGAACACAGAGAAAGAGAAAAACGGAAGTGCATTTAAGAGAAGACATGAATTATGGAGCAAAGAACAAAAATAAATACGAGGAGAAAAAATAACTAATAATCTGCTGATTTGCATTCAAAAAGACACATGGACTCACACAATAACAGAAATACTATCAAGCCGAATAAAGAAACTTTTCATATCCGTAAAATTCTGCCAGAGTGTTTTAATCCTGAAACCCAAAGTCTGGATAATTTTGGAGTCCAGACAGTGTCAGGAAGGAACTGACAAGGTGAAGTATTAACCCCTGCTACAGGAAAAATAGCAGCAACTAGAGGGATTGGGGCAAGAGGGACTAAGCCAATTACAGCATAGATCTTATAAATGACACAACAGGTCAAGGGATGCTGAAGCAGCAACACAAGCCATTGGTATGTTCCCTTCCACAGGACCACTTGGGGTCCACAAGATTGAAAAATGAAGCCCTGCTCCATTATAGGCTCTTCCTTAAGGAACATGTGGCAGAAACACAGCTAGGTGAACATAGTAGAGATTTTAGAATCTTTTGTCACTCTCCCATTACCTTGGGAAGGTAGATAACACCTAAAGTTAGGGAGGGAAAATGATATCACAGCTACTGTAGAACAGGGATTTCTAGACTGATCATTTATCATGGTAGACCATGTGATACATTTGTGGGTCACCTAATATCTCTGCATCTCAATTTCCCCATTTTTACATTGAGTAATGATTTTCTTCAGCCATGTGTATAAAGAGCATTGGGTGCGTCTACACTTAGAAAATAAGTCGATTTAAGCTTGCTTACGTCGACTTAATTTAATCTGCGTCTACACTACACTTTCCTTAAGTCGACTTAAGCAAGCTGCTTAAGTCAACTTAAGGAAAATAAAGTCGACTTAATGGAAATTAAGTTGACTTTATTAAACCTCATTTTAATTCGACTTTAGGCTTAAGTTGACTTCCTAAAGTCGACTTAAGCCAGTGTAGACCTGGAGTAGCCCTAAGTCGACTTAAAGTTGACTTAGGGCTCTCCAGGACCCCCCACTGCCCTCCCTGCTGGGGGGGAGGGCACAGGGGGAACCTGGCATGCCTGCCCACAGGGCAGGGCAGAGCCCTGCCCACCCTGCCCCTATGCCCTGCCAGGCTCCCTGTCCCCCTTTGCCCCATTGTACCCAGGTACAATGGGACAAAGGCTGAGCCCCCTGGCATTGGGCAAGGGGTGCCCACCTGCCACCGTGGACCTGCCCAAGGTCCCCCTAGCCCCTACAAGTTGACCTAGGCATCTAGTGTGGACGCTCTAGGTCGACTTTGTAAGTTTCCGCCTAAGTCGACTTTAAATTTAGGTGTGAACATGCTAAGTCGACTTAACTAAGTCGACTTAAAGTCGAGCTAAAGTCAACTTAAATTAACAAGTGTAGACATAGCCATTGAGATGTACAGATGAAGTGCCACGTAACTATTAAGTACTTGTTGAAATCTAGTTGTGTTATTCAGACAGCCAGATACACAGGAAATACAAACATATCTTGATCCAACAAAACCCAGATTTCATGTTAATCAGAAATGAAAAAATGAAGACAGCCATTCTCTCCTTTGCTAGTGCATCCTTTTCTGAAATAATGTTCCAAAGGTAAATAGTGTTACTGAGCCAACAGCAGCAAAATGTTTGCATGATTTGAATTTTTCATTATTAATATTTCTCTGATTAGTGAAAAAAACCCTACAATAAAAGAACCTTAAAAGAAATCTCTTATGATGTTCACTACTGCTTCTGATTGTGCAGGTTTGGTGGAGGTTGTGCTAACTGTATCTTCAGATATAGAAGAGTTGATTGCATAAATTAGGTGTCTTTAGTTTTGGCCTAACTGCACAATGGATTTTCCAAAGCTGATTGTTCATATATTAACATTTATTTCTGTTATCATATTTGCTCTGCCTTTGTTTTTGCACTATTAGCCCTCATAATGGATTCTGTGTTCATTGGCAGTACCCTGTCTAGAACTGATTTCACACCTTTTTCATGGTGGATGCACCTTCTGTAATTTTTCTATTTAAATCTCATGCTGACATGAATGAATCAGTGTCAGTGATGCAGAGAACTATAAACTTAAATAATCCCATGGACCACTGTAGCAAACCTCTCACTGCACTTATTTGGTTGACAATGAGGGAAAAATCTGCAGTTAGGGGGTTAAATTTTTCTACATAGTTATATTTCACAAAGCAGTATTTTAGAGGGTTTTCCCTCCCCTTTTGAGACTCCCTTATTTCTTTCAGAGCATATTTGCCTTATTTCCAGGCTACTTCTCTACTTCTCCCTAAGAGCAAAAGGGGAGGTTCAGAAACTTCATGTGAAGTTCCTACAAGTAAAACAGATCACCTTTAAAAACTCTTAAATGAAATGTACACTTAACATTTAATACCTCTCTAGGAAAAGAGCTGGTTTTAATCACAATGTAGGGTATTAAATTTATTGCTGTATTCAGTTTATTGATTTAATAATGTATTTTTAATTTATGATTTCTACAGCAGATGAAATTCTATTTCAACCATTTGATGAAGATTAATCAGGGGACGATGGGGTTCTGAACCTAAAAGACTATCCTGGTGCTGAAGCAGCATATTGTTTTCCAGTACTCCAACTCCCATACTCTTTCTGATCACGCAGTTTATACAATTTCACTACCAAATTACAGCATAGTTAATATTTAAGAGTAATATTTGAAGTGAAAGACTTGTATGCACTTAAAGTATGTGTAGGTGAGCAGGGACTGGAGGAGTAAGTGGCATTTACATCGTCTTTACAAATTTTGCTAATTAATCTTTGAAATTTTCCATTGGTCTTTATTCCTGTTAGTTTTGCTGTCATTCACTACACTTGGAATCATGTTATCATGGGTATTTTAATTTTCAGTTCCCTCATCCAAGACCACTCCTTGTCAACGTGATTCTAGATGAGACAATTCTTTAGATATCAAACCTTAAAATCATATTCCAATTAACATCTTTCTTTTATCTGCATATCAGTTTTGACATTTTTTGCAGCTTACCTATCATGAACTGCTAGGGATAGCTATTAACTATTTAGTCCAATGTCAAATTTTTCTAGTGGACTAAATCACTGTTTTCTTTGAACAGTACCAACCAAGAAGAGTACTAGTAGAAGTGCTAGCCCATTAAAAATCATTCCGAAAGCAACAAAACATCAATGAAAAAAGGTATTTCAGAATGATATGATTTTCATGCTACTATCTGATATGCTCTCAAAGACCAATCTTTCATTTCTAGTTTTGTGGGAACATGAGATACTGGTCTTGATAACTTTCACTAGAGCCTGTATGCACTCTTTTAGGACTAAATACAAGTAGTCATGGACAAGGGAGCAGTATAATTTTCAATATTTTACTATTTTTTATATAAAATACAAAAATTTTCAAATCAAGTTGTTTCAAAGGCTAGTTGATTAAATTGTCACAAATCAGAAGTTACTTCTTTCGTGTACACACATTCTTTTCAACTCAGTCATAAAGGAACAGTTTCTGTGTTGCATACGTCCAAACAAAAACTTTTAAAGATTATTCCTTTTTTTGCCCATTGCATCCCGACAACAACATAAAAAAGATGCATTTTACAGCAAGTTACAAAATGTACGAAACTAACTCCAGGCTTATTATATCATTCTAGTTATGGATGATATGGATGCCCAAGTTGGTAATTTCAAAGGGGTAGCCATGTCAGCCTAGTTCAGCAAAACAAACAAGGAATCTTGTGACACTTTTAAAGACTAACAAATTTATTTATTGCATGAGCTTTTGTGGGAGAAAATCCCATTTTGTCAGACTCTTGAAGATGGAGAAGTTGCAGAAAGCTGGCAATGATGACTTTGGATACAAGTGCATAAGTAATCATGGAATTTAGGGGCAGATGAACAACTGTGAAAGATTTATTAAGCCGTCAGGTATATATGACTTGTATATTGGGGGGGGGAGGGGATTGCTTTTCTCTCATCTCAGGGAACACAAACTAACATGGAAGTCAAATAGTTGAATTACTGAGAAATAAGAGAATTACCACCAGCTATTGATGGAGAAGATCACGGCTGGATATATGATATCTTATCAATGCTGATGTTTTGATTGGAATAGTTAGAAAAGACAAAGCTAACACAGAAAAGGAAATGGTAGTTGATGTGAACAAGCTGGCTGATCTAGGAATCCAGCGGCACTTCAAAATCCAGGTCACAAATGGATTTCAAGAGTGGTAGGCAATGAATGATGATTTAGAAGAACAGTGACTTCGCTTTAGGGATGTCTTCCAGGAAGCTTACTTGGACCAAGAGGATCAAGGAAAAAGAGTGGAAACAGCCATGCACATGGAAATTGCTAGTAAGACAGAAAAGCCTTGGAAAAGAGGCAAGCACCAGTGACATGACAAGAACACCACACACTGCAATGGGAATATGTAGAGAAAGATAAACTTAAGGAATTGTGTTGAAAAGCTAAAGAAACAAATAAGTGAGAGAAGTCAAAGAGACATCCAAGAAACTGTTCCAGATGTGTAAGCAATTGTCATCAAAGCTCCAGAGTCAGAGTGATATTGTAAAAGTGTAAAATGGATGACTGTTAACAACAGAAACAGGGCAAAAAGAACAATGGTGAGAACATTTTAATGAAGTATTCAGCCAACCAGGGCCAACAATTCCAATCAATGGATATAAAGAAGAAGGTGAAGAATTAAATATTGCGTTGCTAGAAATTTCAAAAGCAGAAAGAGAAGCGATTAAGCAACTAAAATGTGGCAAAGTGCCTGGTCAAGATAAGATCACTGCTGTAATACTTAAAGCTGGGGAAGAAGTAGTAGTATGAGAAATACATAAACTTTGTGATAGAGTTGAGAAGAAAGAATTCTTCCCAGAGGAATAAATGTGAGGTGTGATCCATAAATTAAAAAAGAAAGGAAAACAACAGGTGTGTGCCAGGTGTGGTGAGGAGTAACATCATATTCGGTACCCAGAGAAATTCTGTAGTGTACTACTGAAAAGAATGAAACTGGTCACAGATGAAAAACTGCATACTAAGCAAGCAGATCTTAGACCAAAAATTCCATGATAATGATATGAAAAAGACCAGTAAAAATGTCAAACATGAGGATAGGATAAATTAAATTAAATTAAATTAAAGTTAATTTAAATTAAAGTTCTTTTCAAGACTGGATTATATCTGGAAAAATAAAGAGATTCATAAAAGAATTAATACAAAATGATACAATGTTATTGCTCTACCCACATTGTTATTTGCTTCTGAAATTTGAAAAAGCTAGAGACTCAATGAATTCTACCAATGGTGCTTGCAAAGAATACATGGTGTCCACTAGTGGAATATAGTAACCAGTGCTGATTTGTTACAAAAGGAATGGCCAGTAGATTGTAGAGACAATGATTCAAGAAAAAAGCTGAAGTAGTGTGGACATGTTGTATGAATGTCAAAAAACTGTATTCTTAGAGATGGCCTTGATTGGATTCCACCCAGTGTAACACTGAAAGAGGAGTGTAACAGCTGACATCTAAGAAATCCATTGAGAAAATATCACTGTCATGGAAACAGACTATAATGGAGCAAGAAATGTGGCATTAGACAGATGGAGGTAGACAGACTTGGTTTAGCCTCATGTCACAAGGCATGAGAGCACTGAATAAAATAAAAAATCCCCACTTGTAAAATTCTCATCCACTACCGCATCCTCCTCCTCCTCTCTGACATCACCAAATCCCCATATAATTCATGCAAAGCAGTTGCTAAAATCATCTTCCTTGTCCATCTCACTGACCATTTACCCATATCTTTGGATCCTTGCACTACTATATCAAATATAGTACTATAACAAATGCAAGGTTCTTGCCATTGCCTGCATAACTCTGCCCCATCTATTAATCTGCTTTTTACTTTTTTTGCATTGTCCCTCATCTCCACTGTCATCCTCAACCGTACTGCTGAATGACTCATGCCAGCTTCAGCACTTTGTGCACTTTTTCTTATATATCAGCCACGCTTTTTAGGCTCAGTAACAAAGAGGCATTCATCACATTCAAGTCCCTCTTGAATCATGCCACCTACAAGAAACTAAGTGAATGATTGTACTGGACAGGTGGGGTACTTGAGGAGTGATGGCTAGTTGTCAGTCACCACTTGTGTTTGTATCCTTTCTATCCTCTGTATCTCTCTTTGTCTTGCCTTTTTAGATAAAACGCTCCTCTTCTTCCATACTCTTAGACAGATTAGCATATATAGCTGTTACTATTGAGAACAAAACAAAATATCAGAACCTCAATTGCAATTACATTCTCCTTATTGAGGAGGATAAGATGTTGATGGGTCTGAAGGGCTTCCCATCTTACCACTCAGATTTAGATATCTCACACGGCAGTAAGGAATCCTGCTAGAAAGTATATGCTAAAATCAGAAACGTCTTCTGAAATTACTGGAATATTTCACTCATCTGAATATTTCACTCATGATTTAAAAATACTAGCATATCCACAAACAACTAGACCACAGCAGAATAAATATGCTCCTCCCTGCTCCTTTCACAATAGTGCCCAAATATTCAAGTTGATAGAACCACCTAATAATTGAAAGTGAAATGCAATTAATTCCCACTAAATTAATAAAGTCTAGTCAACATCTGAGGAGTTGGGAGTGGCAGGAAAACAAAACCAAACGTTGCTGCTCCTAGCTCATTTACGCACACCTTTCACACAGCAGTTTGAAGTGAGCATGCCACACCACGTTTCTCCTTCCTAGTGCAGTGGAATTAGGTCAGCTGTACAAAGGGCTCTCAGAAAAGCATGCTGGTGCAAGATCAGATTGCCTAGAGTGTCCTGCTCAGAAGTTCATCTCATAGTTCTTCTAAAAGAATGGTCATCCCTCAGTCCCTGCTGCCAATATGTGCAAGGGACACATAGGCATAACCATAACCTCTTCACACCCAGTGTCAGATCACCTCAGGGCTGTCAGATCCTGGTGGGTGTGTACACCACTTCCCCCAAACTACTGTTCAAGAAATGAGCAGACCCCCCTCTTCCGCCCTGATCCCCTTTCCTGCTTAGCACACCAATGCATAGCAGGACAGTATTTTGCCCATATTAATATTGCAGCTCCCTTGCTTAAATCTCCATAAAACTACAAATAAAAAGAAAAATCCTCAATTATATATATGAAATGCACAAGCAATCTTGTGAATGAATGCATACTATATGCTGGACCATCAGCTTGTCTCTTGTAATTATATTTTCATCTGTTCATGAGACTTACTCCTGAAGCTTGCTGGCAGTGCACTTGACTGCAGTAGAAGACTAACAAATTCAAAGCTAGATTTTAACAAAAGGAAACTGTATCACTTTTCAAAGTATTTACGTAAGTACAGAAACTGACAGTGAAGTAAAGTATACCAAAAAAATCTGCAGCAGATCATACTGACATGAGACTATCAGGCAGGCAGCTCTAAGACCACTAACAAGTATGGCTGAGATTCTGCACTGCACGTTCTGGAGGCCTTGAGTCAACGTTTCTCTCCCTTTTCTGGACTTCCCATTAGTGTCTTAAACTCTGAGGAATTTCCTGATATTCCCAATGCATCCTTCCTCTCCCCAGCTCCACTGTCTCTGTCAGAAATTGTTAGGTACTTGCCCAGTGCGCTCTGCTGCCCTCCGCACAGTGGCTGTACTGGGAGAATTCTTTCTTGGCAAAAGAAGGGCTTTTAAAGCCACTTTATGAGACTGGAGCATCATATAGGGAATGTAGCCAAAGGATGAATCCATCCCAAGCTGACACTCAGCCTCTCCGTGGTCCAGGAAGAAAAATTTACATCTCTAAAATTTGTACCTGCATTTTTGTACTTGCAAAATCTGTGTACCTGCCATTCTAACTATCTGATCTGCAGCATCAAATAGGAAGTTAGAGGGTAAGGCAGTGTGATACGCAACTTCAGTTGAGCTACAGAAAAAAGGCTGCCCTTTCAAAAAAGTACCCTTAAATGGGGACTGGTTCAAGCAAATTCCCAAACCACAGCCTTAAAATGTTTGCATGCTTTAAAGGTCCAGTTCAGTTAATTTTAGAAAAATATGGTTGGACCCAGAGAGATCCATCTTTTCCCCTTATATACAATCTGGATTTTATTGTTTTAAAATGTTACCTAATAGGGTGTTCCACCGCCTAATCTGTCTCTTTTCTTAACAGAAAAATACTGTGTGTTTAGATCCAGCTGTTGCCCTGTGTTGTAGAGTTATCAGTCATATTCTGCTGGAGAAACAAGTGATGGCAAGTGGAGGCTATTCCTAAAAGGCATTCTGAAATCAATCTAAATTTTAGAACAATTTCAAAATAAGTATTAGTTGCTAGTCTAATACCATTACCATGTACCTTTCCCTCTTCTTCAGCATGTCTTTCAAATACTGTAATTATTAAGGACTGACAATGTGGCTTTTTCTGCCAAACAGGGGTGGTTGTGCTAAAGTATTTCATTTTTAAATGATTATGGTGTTAAATGGCTTTAATTGTTGACATTCTCTCGATTCACATAGCATTTTTATCACATTTATTAAAAAAGGCCAAAGTTTATTTTACAATCTGCAATAAAGCAAAACACAAAAACCAGCAATTGGCTCAATGCTCCTAACCCATTAGTTTTATCCACAGACTGCATATTATTCCTGCTCTATAAGTGATGTGAAAAGCAAAATTGAAGTCCTATACAAAATTTGATCATCTTACTTAATAACAACAGATGCTCAGAGCGGTGGCATTTTGAAAAGAGCTCTGTATGCTACTGGTTATTAAATGGCAGGACATTTGGCAACCTCTAGCATTATACCATTTGAAAACCATAGAGTCACATAAATGGCTGATGAGAGCTAGAAAAATTTAACTCCTGTCTGCATAACAAAAATTCACTTCATTTAAAAGATGTAAAATGGCAGAACTGCATTTCATAAGAAAAGTCTATAAAACTTATTAGTCAGCTGCCTCTTTTTGTTTAGAAGATGGAAGAAATTTTAGGGGCAGGTTGGATTGGGGAAAAAAGAAATGGGTCAACAGCAGGGCTGAGCAGACTTAAGTGGGAATTCTAATGGCCTCAACTGCTTTGTGTCAAAACCTGGAATCATTTACAAAAGGTTTTGGCACAACATTTTCTTCTTTATTTTAAAATGGAGATTTCCACAATATGTAGTCAAATTAAAGAAAATGCAGTTTGTACTGACAACACATGTGTGTCATTTTAATTGTGTTTCCCGTTCAATAGACACAATAGATATTGGATGGAGATTTAGTTCCTTTGCAATATTAACTTTAGAGTCCATCACATAAAGGGACAGAAAGAGGACGAAATGCACGTATTTTTAATCATTATTATTTGGTTAGAAATATATAAAATAAAAAATTCTGACAAAAAAGTAATCTGTATACAGAGAAGCTAAAATGACAAGTGATAATAACTGAATTTTATTATTGTTCTTTTATTTTAAAATTTGAACCAAATGGCCATGTGGTACATGGGCCTACAAATTTACTCTAATTGCTAGCTCAACTGTGAAAAGTATGTCAAAGTTCAAAAAATGTCGCAACAACCTATAACAAATGCTGATGGGAAAAGAAGCAAAGCAAGACAGAGAAATTGAATTGCACCATATATAATTCAAGGATTATTTAAAGATCATGCTTGGTAAACAAGAACAGTGTGAAACCAAAATTCAATGAACCAAAACTGTAGTGTCAAAAATTAGCCTAATTGGTGGGGGAAATAATGAGGGGATGGGCTACCCACCCAACATTCTCTTTTGGGGCTCTTTGGGGATGGGAAAGGGACAAATGGATGGAGGCTACTGGAATGCGGCTGACTGAAAACAGGGAAAGAGTCAGCTTCACTTTCTTGGCTGCCACTTCTGCTACCTCCTGGAGTCCTGAATCATCTTCTTAAGATCCTGAAAGATGTCCTGACCAGAGAGAAAGACCCAGATGACATTGCTATCTTCATGGGCTCCAGTTAAATCCTGAACATCACTTGTTACGTGAGACTTAGTTCCTCCCCTTCACCACTGTGTCCTTTTCATTCTCTACCTTATATCTTTTCTTTCCTACTTCTCATCTTTTTCCTTCTGTCTAATAAAAGAGTCTAGCTGAGCTGGCCAAGACAGCATATTTTGCAACACTGCGGTTAGCCTGTGAACAGAGAGGCAAATAAAAGCAATGTCTGCAACACCCTGATGCTGGTACAAGTTTGCAAGGTCTCAAAGTGGTTAATAAGACCATGTGTTACACTTCTATTTTTCCAATAGTGAGGCTGAAAATAACAACACCAGAGACAGAAACTCCATTTTCTATTGCCCCTTTTGTGTGTACATGTTATTTTATCCTCTAGAAAATGGAATCAGATTTTCTTAACAACAGCAACAGCTCTGGCTCATCTGAACTAACTTTTCTCTTTTCCCAAAAGGACAGTCATTACCCTGTAAGAGACTGTCAAACAAGGGGTTTTCCTTCTAAAAACTCTCTCCAGCTAAAAAAGAAAGGGAACAAGGGATGTTAATAAAAAAAAGCCTTACTTAATATACTAAATATTTCAAATGCTTTAACTGTTTTTCCTTTTTTTCCTGTATCTTTAATAAAAGGTTATAAAATATTTTTAATAGTGTGTTTGACATAATACTAAACAGGCTGAGATCTCTGTACTCCAAACCCTCAACCTCATTTAACACTGTTTAATGTTGGACAGTTCCGGTGTCATGTTAGTACCTTTGCCTGTTTGAATCCCTATATTCCATCTAAATTAACACAACAGTCATTTATAATGAACACTCATCAAAACAAGAATTATCATGAGCTTTTTGTTTAATGTATCCTAGAACAACACAAACAACTACACATTGTCCTAAATAAAGCCCTTAAAAATGCAAATAAGCACCTATAATGTCACATATTGATGGTTTTATTAGCATATACCTTTAAACAGCCAGTTAGTTTCAAAATTCAAGAGGATTCACTAGATTATGATTGTGTGTGTGTGTGTGTGTGTGTGTGTATGTATGTGTGACTTTTACTTAATAACATTTTGAGGATAAGGGGTTATAATGAAAGTGCTTATGCACCCTAAACTATGGAGTTGCAAATGGTGCTGCTATAATGAAGGGCGTTCTGTTTGTTTTATGCTAATCTGCCTTCAATGCGACAGACTGTCACCTGCATGGGGGGTAACTTTCAGAGCCATATTAGCCCATATGGCACAAGCTAAATTGTATCTAAGCTATGGGCTAATTATGGATGAGTTAATAAAACCAAGCAATGTCATTCTGGCCATTTCCTTTGGTCCTTTGCCGACCCCTGAAGTGAGTTATTGCCTCTGTTGCTCTCTTAAACTATTTTCAGTTCAGTTCCAGACAGTTGCTGTGGAGCTTTATGTTTAAAACACGTTAATCCCTTTCCCTCATTCTTGCCAGTTTAAGACCAGATCAAAACAGTCAGAGGTTATTCTTTACACTTTTTCCAGGTAATAACTTTCCCCTGCTCATCTATGAGTTCTGTAAGGCACTAAATCTTAAATAAGCCACGTAGAAGTTTCCTAGAAACTTATTTGGATAACAATGACATACCAAATAGGCTTTACTACATCCAAGAACATGGGCTAATTTGTTTAACTGTAAGGGACCAAGCCGATACAGGAACTTACCATTTGATGAGCATTCCCAGGGGTAGAAACTACACAGGGAAAGAAGACAGAAGACTGAATGAATTCAGTGGACCTATTTATATGCTTAATATTAAGCACAAATTTAAATGGTTTGCCAGATTAGGACCCAGCTCAAACCCCTTTCCCACATCCCCTTTTAAAAAGAACGCTCTTAAAAGTCAACCTCTTCCACCAAGGTTACAAATGTTAATGTCGCCACATCACTCTGGCTATGTCTACATTAGAAAAGTTAAGTCAACTTAATTAAGTTGACTTCATAAGGTCAACTTAAAGTCGATCTTATTAAGTTGATTTAACAAAAGTCAACTTAATTTTCTAGTGTAGACATATCCCCTTTTTGACCCTATTAAGTTTAAAAAGACTTAAAAAGGTCGACCTAGATGCTAATCCCCGTCCACACTATCTTAAGTCAACCTAATAAGGTCGACTTGAGCGTTAAGTTGACTTAACTTTTCCTTAAGTCGACTTAAGGAAATGCTTAAGTCGACTTAAGGAAAGCCCAGTGTGGACGTGGAGTAGTATAGGTCGATTTAAGCCTCCTTAAGTCGACCTAAGTGTAAGTGTAGACGCACCCCCCCATGACTGTTCACTGTATCGCGCTTATTCATGCCTTTAAATTATCAGCTCCTTGACTCTATTCTTTATTTAACATAACCTGTCGGTAACACATGCACAGTACTATATACAAAATAACCAGCCAAGTGCAATACCTTTTAGTAGAGAATATCAGACATCAATCCATCAAAGAAAGAGGGAGAGATGTTAAGTTGTAAGGAAATCTTGTCTGTATTTGAGGAAGAAAAACAAATAAACTGAAGAGCAGGAATGGGGATAGTAAGAGCAGGGCAGCTAAGAAAAAGAGAAAATTGTCCAAAGATGATTATTCACTTCTAAATTCATTGCTACTGCTTGCAAAAAACCAAAAACAACAAACAGGAAAGCTAAGGAAGTTCTGTGGCCTGTGTTAAACAAGAGGTCAGATTAGCTGATCACTGTGGCTCCTTCTAGCCTTATCATCTATGAGTCTATGAATGCTGCTGTCCTGTTCTTGGTATATGGGACTGAAATGGTTCCTGTAAGGGTATGGGCAGGTGATACTGAAGATGCTTGCAAAGCAGAGGTTTACTGAAAAGTATTAAAGTTTGAATAAAATAGTTTAAATTTCACAGAAGCATCCAATTAATTGAGTACTTTAATCAGGGTTGGCACTAAAAACGTCCAGTTGGTGGCAGAGTTCAGGTTCCTGACGGTACAAGCCAGAAGCGGGGGTGCAACAGCTCAATCCACAACCACACCTGGTCGGCCATCCTGCTGTGCACCATGCTGGGGGAAGCAGGTCTGGGCCAGCTCTTTGCACAATACTCTTCCCAAGCAGTCTCCACTATTAGGACCCCTGTGGAGCATTGGCTGGCATTTGAAGACATTGAATGTTGATTGTGTTCAAAGAAATTTGCATTCTCGGACGAGGTGACTAATCTTAGAGTAAGAGAAATAACTAAAAAGGCAACACAAATATGAAATCTCCTTAAGAGAGAAAGCAGAGTTTCTCCCTCAGTTTTTTTTAGTGCCTCATTTGGGAACCCCAAAGCCCTGCTCCTTGCACATAAGCAGCATCCTTATATTTAAAGGTGTAGTACACAGTAAATGGAGTCATAGCTATATGCACCATTCCCTCCCACAATGGACATTTAAGTAATAGTATAGGAATACTGTATGTCTTTGGCTTCCTTGATTTTCAAAAGTAATGACCTAACATTCTCTTTGAATATCTTCAAAAAAGACAATTATGAGCCAAAATAAAGCAACAAGTACTCCATCTTTCAGGCGATTCTGTGCTCTGCTTAGAACATTTCCAGAACAATTCTCTTTGCCAATATTGAAAAGACTTGGAAACTCTACAGATGGCATGTAGAAAACAGCTTAGAAGATATGACACTGACCAATGAGATCCAAAATAGCCCACATAAATAGCCTCTGTGTAGCAGACCTACACACACAATACAACAACTTTTACAGCAGGCAAACACAGAACCCATGTAAAACAAGAGTACCCAAGGACAAAATGGACAAGGTGCTTAGTATCTCCTTCAAGGTGTCAACTGCCCTGAATGCCTCTGCACCTTGCCAAACACATTCACCATCTTGTAGGCTCAAATAGATTTTTCAGGAAGTTCCTTCTAGATAGCTGTAGAATAAAATATATTCTTATACTGCTTTTATTGTAGCAAAGTCTTGGTGAATGACCAATTGAACACGTTGACCAAGTTGACTTTCTAATGCAAAAGTAGCACAGTACATTTTGCCTCCAAGTTTTTATTCTTATAGCTCAAGTCATTTTCTCCTTGCTAGCTGTTCCTCTCCTGTATCACCTTCTGTTTGAAGAGATCTAAAGATAAGACCTTTTAAAGGCACACTGTGTTAACTATACAAATTATTGATTCCCTCTTTTTAGGCCATTTTCTGACAGTTTCCTATAGTGAGTTGAGAATGGAGTACTACTGAGAATATGAACCCTTTTCTCAAGTTCAACTACCCCAATGCTTTAGTTACAGTTTTTTCTAATGTTTCTATCATTATGTTATTATCCCTGGACTGCCAGTGCTCAGTAGTAAAGGGTGTTTGGTAGCAACTCATTCAGTAAATCAATCTGAGCTACTAATTCTCATTGCTCTCTTTTTGTTTACATGCAGTTATAAATAGAGCATTATTAAAATGCTTATTATATATTTGCTACATTTGTTTTCACCATCAACTGGAGATCACAAAGCAGAGCTGCAAAACTGGGATACAGAGTGGATAGGAAGCCTCCCAACAACCAGGCTGTCCAGATAGAACTCATCTCTGCTCGACTCTTGAGAACACATTAGAGGCCAGCTTACATAGTAAAGAAATTCTTCTCTAAGCACAGTGCAGGAACACAAGGAATGGGTTCTAATCAGTATATTCCAAGAGAATGAAAACTTGACCCTCTTTTATACTAAGGTTCTTTATACTGCTTTGGCAGGATAGAGGAGTCTTAAAGTGGGTGTAAATCATTCCATTTTTAATACCTGTTGATAAAAATAAGAATTTCTCCATCAGCACATTGATGCTAACAGTGTTAGTGTAATTTTCCAACTGTAAAAGGTAAAATCAAGTTTCATTTCTGCTTCACAACCACTGGACTCCAAACTGTGAATGACACTGTTCCTATTCACTTCCATCTCTGCAGTGGCAACATTCAGCCTTACATGGCTGTCCAACCTTTCTGTTCTTCCACCCCCCTTTTATGGCAATTGGGCTTATGGAAATGGCTTTAGTAAAAGTATGTGTCTCCATGCATTTCTTGACAAGGGAGATTTCTTCTTTGGCTGATTAACATCAGTCAGCCAGGGATGAAATCTTACAGGGCCAAAAGTCTTCAGCCATCTCCTTGGAAACCTGCTCTGAAACAGAATTCAGCCATGGACAAGAGAGATGGTTCATCAGGTCAAAGATTTCTTCCATAAACCTCACAATTACAGAGAAGGGGCTCAAGTCCATTTTCAGCTAGAGGGGCTCTCCAGCTACAGACAAGAGCTTAGCTCCAGGTTCCCACCTCTTTAGTTATCAGAGGCACAATGCACCATACTGCTTCTCACCAGCAACTGGGGCAGGAAGATGTCAAGGGGATACTTGATATCTTGGTTCTGCTCTTTGGTCTTAGCCTTTTCAGTCCTAGCTGCAGTAGCAATGAGTTTTAAAAGCTTTTTCTTTTGGCTAAAAGAATGTATATTTTTTTGCCAGTTGTTTCCATTTACTGCTATCTGCCATAGAGTGGTATTTGGTACATGTTGTTGTTTTATATTAGAGTAAATGATAGACAATCAGTTCAAAGAGGTTTCTCCCAAGTTACTTTTGCCTTCTCTGGTAAGAATTTCAAGCCCTAGGACCATGAGCCCTTTACAAGAGGCAGGAGCACAAAGGAAGACAGTCAGGCTGCAATTCTGACATAGACTGGATTTTTTTAAGTGAATTGGAACTGAATAAAAGCTCTTAATGGAATCTCTTTGTCTAGCCTGAAATACATGTACACAGGGCCTCAAAGTCACACAAAAAGTGAAAGGGATAACTGATCACACTGTACCTTATCTCAGATTATCTCCTGTTGAAACAGAGAACAGGAAGGTGTTACATCCATCTTTTTTTTCCCATATTGCTATAAAGATATTTTAAGTAAGTGAAGTCATATATAATGTAGGATAACCTTGGGTAAAGTGGAGTCTGATATGATGCAGGATAACATTAGCTAGACTGTACACAGCATTATATTTCCCAGCAATACTGGAAATCCATATATTTACATAAAAGAAAGGTTTTATTTTAGAGTAGAAAATTCAATCATTTGATCTCCAGCAACTGGATACTGTAAAAATCATCCTTCTTCTATCTCACATTAATTTGTTATATACTGATACACTTGAGCTTTTTAGACACTCGAAGTTGAATTTATAAAGATTGTTCAACTTGGAAAGGTCACTTGCTCCTGTACATATGAACACAACCATAGCAATCTGTAAAGAGCAGATATTGTTCTCATTGTTTGTAAAGACTTTTTGAATGTAAACATCAGTATCTTGGCACTTTCTTTGAGACGTATCAAATTCATACGCAATGTGTGTGAAGTTTACAAATGGGATCCTTCTGAGTTGGTTTTGGCACTCTAGTCATAATCTAACTAATTCAAAAAATTGCAAAGATCACTCTCAACATTTCTAAGATCTAATTTAATTAAAACCATGATGCTGAAGGAATATTTTCAAAGGTTTTTCCTCTTCCTTTGCATCAGATAGAAATGTTTACCAGAACCAGACTCCACATTGATTTTGCTTTATGTGTTTTTTGTTAGCCTGAAGCACTCAAGTGATGAACAGATGAGGTTAAGAACGTTCTGCACAATAGCTCTTATAGTGATGACTAGAAAGATAAATACAACATCAGTGGGGTGAATTACCTTATCAAGTTGCTTAAACCTATTTAATTTAGTATAAAGTGCTCTCACTTTAAGTAAATACTTCACTAGTGCATCTTTAAAAACTCCTTTGTAAAGTTTGACTCAGCCATCAATTATGAAAAAAATATAAAACTTAATACTGTACTTCCTTTAATTTATGGCCACCTGTTCTGACAAGGTTAACTACCATGAGTTATCATCCTGTCAGATGTTCTTGAGATGAACAAGGATACTTAAAATATAGCCCTAAACAAAACAAAAAGTACTGTACATTTGTTTGGTGCTGTATCCTTAGTTTTAAATCACACTTTTCCTGCATGCTCTGTAAAATGAGCCCACCGTGAGTCTACCATTTACCATTGTAAAGTGCCTTCACTTTGCTCTTTTCTAAATATTGGTGCAATAGACCAGATCAGTAGCTGCATAGCACAATTGAGAGCTATGAAGTTGTACCAATATATATCATTTGAGGCTCTGCTCCCAGTAGTTTTGCAGTGCTGATCTCATGTGAATTATTGAAAACTTTCTACAATACTGGAATTTGCTCCCAGCAGAGATCTGGCTGAGCCTAGATCTAGCTGCCACCTTTTCAAGGTGTTAAAAGACCCTCCTTCTGGAGACAAATCACCCCTTGCACATGGTTCCACAGTGTACTGAGTGAGATGTGCAAGATTCTGCTGCATACATTGGTCCCTAAATAACTATAACTTTTCCCCTTCAGGAGGCAGCCTGCCCCTCTTCTGACTCACTCTTCTCTTTCAACTCTGTTCAGCCATTCTTCCACTCTTTGCCACTTCCCAACAAGTAAGGATTGGTGGAGATGACATGAAGAACAGAAAATTCTGATTTAATAATTTTTCTTCTGAGACTGACATCTATGTTCTGTCAGTCTCATGTTAATATTCACAAGGCTATATTTTTAGGATTTATTAAGATAATGTATTGCCTTAAAAACAAAACAATGAACCATAACCCCACCAGTTTTGGGGTCTGATCAGAGCCCAGTGAAGTCAATTCAATTAACTTCAGTGGGCTTTGGAATACACCCTTCATTGCTTTAGAAATACCTAGTTACTAGTTATGAAATGCTGAGCTTCTACAATGCTTTAGAAGGACTGTTGCTAACAGTATTTCAATGGCTAGGACCCCGGATGCATACTTCCATCAACTTACTTGAACTGTTACAGGCCAGGGTACAAAGAGGAACTGACAGTCAAGATTGGTGGAGATGAAGCTGAGAATGGATAAGCAAGAAATTTCCTGGTTTGGCACATAAGTCAATTTCATCATGTAAATTTCCTGATTTTATTTTGTTAGTGCATGTGTGCGCTTTGTACACTTGTGAATTTGTCTTGTATGTGACAATGTATTTTCATATCTTTATGTGTGTGAGGAAGACTGAAGAATTGTGATCTAACTGATGTTGACATATTGGCAAGAAATAAATGCCTTCTCCTGTGTTAAGCACCGCACTGCACGCTAATTTCAAAGACATTATTTCTACTTTTTAATCAGTGGTGATGTACATTTTTTAATGTGGTGGAGTGTGTTGCCCACAGACCTAAAAAGTACTTGAATAATGAAGGCACAACAATTTGTGTGTGCATATGCGTGTATAAAGTCAGCACGTATTTCCAGTTCAATGTACAGATTATAACCACACCACTTGTGCTAGTAATAATGCAGCTCTCTGACCACCAGCTGGGAACTGGATTGCAGGGCATCCACCCATTATGACATAGACTCAACCTAGAAACCTGACTGCCAGGTAACAGTGACCAATATTATTTGGACTTAGGGATGTCATGCTGGACCATGTTCCAAGCATATGAGAACTGACCTGACTTGTAGAAAGTCGTCATAATGAACCCGTTACTGGTCAAGATGAGAGGATAAGTCTTTCTGAAGTCTAGAACAAGACATGTTGGACTACCTTAGAGTCTAGTGTTTGTGTCCAATTGGGATACTGATATTACATCTACCTTGGAGTCTGGTGTTTGTGACCAAATGGGATACTGATATTGAACTTCCTTGTCTGATTTATGGTCATCAAAAGAACCATCAGGCAGATAAAGGCCACATTTTCCTGCCCCAGAGCCCTCATATCAACATATTGGTCCAGTCACATTACAGGTCACTGCCCTGCGGGGACATTTGTTTTCCATTTGGGTTAGTTAAACAATTCATTTGTTTTGTAATTTCTCTCATTTATTTAAGTATTTGACCCAAACCCAGACACTTCCTTTCTTAGGAAACTATTCTTATTTATTAACAACAAAAAAGGCATTTTGGCCTGCATTTTCATAAGGCAGTTTGGCCCAGTTTTCATGAGCACAGAACAATCATTCCAAATTTTGCCTCTATAAAAACAAATCAAGGGATGGATTCAATAAACATTCTGTCTCACTGTGTTGCTCCACAGCTGTAGAAAGCTGCAGAAGCCAAATGTCTCCAGATATAGCTGAAGATCTAAATCAAGGAAAAGTACGATGTGGAGGTGGATGCCAGGTAGTGATGGGAATAAAAGCCTAATTAATGTACCAAAAGTTCCTCCATTGCTGCAAGATGCACATTTTAATAATTCTATTGGAGGTCTGCTTAGATAACAGGTAATTTACAAATATTAATTTCAAGTCATTTACTGCTATATGGTTAACTTCATTCCTGTGCAGAGGGCCACTATGAGGTATGCATCATTTAGATTCCATATAAGCCTTCAAAAGTAAATCCAAATAAAATGGTATTGACATAAAATGGTTGTATGCACCATGACATGTCTACAGAGCTATATACTGGGTCAAATTAAGCTCTCAGATACGCATGGTACCCAGATCGGCGCAGCAGTCTGTTCACTACATATAAATGACATCTTCATAAATGGGAGTTAAATTCGTGGATTAGGGCACTGAAAGTCCCAACACATATCAAAACTGTGTTCTTACTGGACAAAAATAGATCTAAACATTGAAAAAAGGTTTGCAGAATAATAAGTATATAATGGTCAGCCAGATTTCGCTTTGGATACTAGTGCCTGAATGAATTTGGGTGGTGATCCATGGAAAATCAGATACTTTCTGCTAATTGCTACTGCCAGTTGAGCAACACCATTATTATGCTCTGCACTCCAGGTTACATAAACGTGTTTTATGTATTCAGAAAACAATGGTTCATCTATCTAATTTTAGCTCTTACCAATAAATTGAATAGTTACTTTAGATGATGCCACTCATCACAGATACATAGATGTGATGATTAAATCTCAACATTAACAGAATAAATTTTTTTTTTAGCCATTGCAGCCTCATTAAGTTGGTGGAAATGGAAGAAGATTGTTCCTTTTCTACTGATATACAGTCTTAGATTTAATAAATAACAATAATGTATGGAATTATTTTATCCCCTAAACTAACTTCTAATGAGTGGGTCAAACGAGTTAGCTATAGAGGTATATGGTTTTGTAGAAGTGTCTAATTGTCCTGAATAGTGAGTGAAAAAAGTGATGGATACTGATTTATCAACCAGAAGTAATACATTCTTGTATTTCCCTTGCCATAGTCCACATATAACAACAACAATACCCTGGGGTCTTTAACCCTCAATGGAAATAGACATCACGGACTCTATCCTGACTTTAAAAAAAAAAAAAAATCCACCATGTATCTACTGTATTATCATGGATAATTTATGTTTCCAGACAAGTGCATTAGCTGCATTGTATTCAGTTCTTGAAGCTACAAAAATTACACAGTTCAGAGCCAGAATCTAAATGATATTTACCTCTCTGCTTATTTTCCATGGTTTACAGAAAGAAAAAAAACATTCATTTCAATTATATTTTAAGGTCAATAGGCATAATTCTTCTTCCTCTTTTTTCAAGATCCTATAAATATCTACTGCATGCAAATGCAGAACTGGAAACCATGTGTTGACCTGTCCCATATCACTCCAAAAGAAAACCGAGAAAAGTTCCTCTTGTGGATTTTTTCCCTGATACTGGGTATAAAACTGCTACTAGCTATGTGCTTTCACTTCCCAGTACTTCATTGTTACTCCTGGTCATGCTATAGCTCCCAAAATTTCTACAATCAAATCCCAGACCCTTTTCCCACCTATCAAATATAGGATTCTCATTCTCCTAGCTGACAAATCTAGAGAAAAAATATATTTTCATAAACTCCACAGAAGAGCTTACAGAAGGATCTGGGGAGGCTAACAGCTTAAAACTGGCCTAGTTAAACTGAGAAGAAAGAAGGCTCAACCCTGTTTCTCTGTCCACATCCCAAACTTGCTTCAGAAAGTATATTGCTGAATCCAAACTACAAGGAAAGATAAGGAAATTGACAGAAAGGGAAAAAAATATTGTGAAGCACAATATGCTTAATCTGATTCAGCTACTATTGTTTGTGACAGGAATTATTTTCAAAGTTTCTTTGAAATACTATGTGGTATTTTATAACAGTGCAGTTACTGTGCAGGGACCCCAGTGGAAAGAATAATTCAGTTATGTCTGTAAAGCATCTAGCACATTGTGGGTACTATTGGAAAATAATAATAATTCATAGTAAACTTGAAGAAACGCCACCACAAAAATCTCAAATTGTATCCTATCACTAAATCCTAATGTCTGTACTAAGGCAAAACTCCATTTGAAGGCAACATAGCCAGTTTTCCCTTGCATTAGGCTGTGACCACAAGCTCAGCACAAAAGAGTCTTAAAGCTTCCAGTATACCTACTACAAGAAAAAAAACCCAGATTACGGGATCCAAAAGTGGTTTAGATCCCTTATAGCACAGCATAATGTGCAGCTAAGGAAATGGGGTATGGTAGAGGCGTCACTGTGTCATCATGGCCCATACTTGCTGTGAATTAAACTTTGGGCTGCTCTGATTTACACCAAGGCTCAGATCATTGCCCACATAGCCCAAAATTGGGATTGGTATGAGCAGACAACTCTGACGTAACCCCTTACGATCCTACTAAACAGCAACTCATGCTCCTCAGGGAATCAAGGCCCCCGAGTTTTGAATTAATAAAGACTGTTCATTTAGTCCTTAATGAATAATATTTAGAGTGTTAAAATAAATAGGATTCCAGAAGTGAACAAGCCATTTTATGCTTATCCTTAAGAAAGAATTTCCACCAGTGATTTCTTCAATGGAAGAGGAACAAAGTTAATTATAAAAACGAAACCGGATTAGGGCAAATTCTAAGATGGTGTAAATCAGCATACCCTGATCAGTGTAAAACAACATAAATTAACTTCAAAAGAGCTATGCCTGTTTAGATTAGTTGAGGATTTGTACCATTGTACCCAAGCACTCCACGACAGCTCGTCAGACTTTACCAAATTTAAAATGTATTCTCTTGCATTTAAAAATAGTAAAATAAAAACCTCTCATCTGCTCCCAGAGATTGCATTTGATTTTCCATTCATTAACAATATCAGCCATGGCCAGAGAAAGGTTGTCTAGCTCATCTGAAGCCTATTTAAATATGAATCAAAACTATAATGCTTCATGGAAATTTGGATGATCCTAGCTTTAGCCTGTTTTGTCCTCACATAAGTGGTTTGCTCCTGCTTTCAGTTCAATGGCCTCTTTCAAATACAAATACACTAGGGAATACCACAAAACACCTCCAAAGATATATATACTAAGACACCAACTACTACTCTGAACTGGAACAACTTTGATTACTGGAAAAATCCCTTGAGGAAAATATTTTTCCTCATTTGGGTGCATGAACGATCACCATATCCTGACATCCTTACTTGTGAACAGTCCTTATTTCTGCCTCTTGTCTAAGTGATTTCAATGGGAGCTACTCTCATCAGTAAAAGGGTAAAGTATTGGCTCTTTCAGATGTAAAATGGTTTGGGTAGATTGCTTTTGGGTCTTTTTGATTTTGGGGTTTTTCTGTTTGGCTTTTTTTGTTTGTTTGCTTGTTTGGGGATTTTTGGTTTCGGGGGTGGTCTTTTTCTTTTGTTCTGTTCTTTCAAATATGTCTGCACTGCAATTAAACATCCGTGGCTAGCACATGTCAACTGACTCAGGCTTACAGGGCTACAAGGCTATAAAGCTACAGTGTAGATGGCCAAGACTAAGGCTTAAAGAGCCCCTTACAGAGCCCAGGCTCCAGGCCTGAATGCCTACACTAAATTTTTAGACTGAGCCATGTAAATCCAAATCAGCTGACACAGGATAGCCATGGGTGTTTAATTGTAGTGTGTTATACATTCAATAAACCCAGTGTTGAGAGTTATTCCACAACAGACTTATTCTGGATTTGCACCAAAGTAACTGAGATCAGGATCTCAAAACGTCAAATCAGAATAAATGTATAAATCACTGCTAGTTATTTTTTTAAAAGTTTGGATTTTCAAGATAGTGCATGATATATCTAGATAGATTTTACTTATAGAGTTCATTTTATATATTTTATATTGAGATTAATTCGCAGTTACTACATTGTGTCCAATTAATATACAATGTTGGATCAAATTCTGATTACTCTGGTTCAAATCCAGAATAAATCTGTTGTGGAATTACTCTTGATTTACACTTGTGTAATTGAGAGCAAAAACATGGTCCAAGGTATTTATTATTGATTTTTATAGATAAATTATGGATTTCAAGAACATCTAGACTTCTTAAAAATAACTAGCAGCTACTTATAGAGTTCAGAGTTCACAATACTCTGTTTCTGGATTAAAACAAATAACTTCCACTAAGTATTTTACCACCTGCACTATCACTGAATAGCACATGAGGAATGAGGCACACATGCAAACTCATTCTTGTATTGAAGAGTTCTATATGTTTCTTAAGATCTACTGCTGCACAATTGGAATCAGCTAGAGTTTGCAACTGAATTCAAAGGGAGCAGGAACAGATTCTAAGACAAAACAATTTAAGTAGTTCTCTGAAACTCTTCAAATTGTTATATATTAATCATTCAAAACTTTCCTTCTAGTACTGTCCCATTGTGTGACTAACCAGAACCATGATCAAAATCTGCTCAGGAAAGCCCCCAATGAAAAAAATCAAGCTGGAATTGTAAAAGGACAAATACTTGTCCCTTTTACCACAGATTCTTCTGTTGTCTGCCACATTGTAAGGCAGTCCCTCTTAGGCACAAACCTGACATTTGTGATCACAAATTCCCCCTTTTTAATTCCACTGCACTGAAAAGGTTTTCCCTAATGAAATTAGAAAATGGCATCAGCAATTAGAGTTTGTCCAAAAAGGTGTTTTGAGCCTTGGCCTTTTCCTTTCCCAAAAGGGTCAAGAAGACACAGTACTGAGAGCCTTAATTTGTGAATGCCATTGTGCTTTGGTCACTTTATATACTATTAATATGGATTATTGATTTTGTATATAATTAACACATTTGGAGGACCTTCAATATTCCAAAATATTTACAAGTCATAAATCTTGATGTTGATAAACAACATTTTCTACTGGTTTATCACTGTGTCTATTCCCTCTTCCCATGACTATCAGAATCTTCATGCACTAAAGCCCTATGGTTTCTACCATAAACTATGTTTGGAGATTTCTCACTTAGGTCAACAGTGACAATTATTAGAACTGGCACATATAAACACAAAAAGCAAGTGGCATTAACAGGTCTATTCACTAAGGGTTCTGCACCCTTTACATGAAAAAACCTTAAATAAAAGTAACATGCCTAAATTGTGTAAATGTCAAGGTTTTCTTATTCATTAATTCCCATAACCTTGATGTGCAACTTTCCCAACTCTGTCTATACTCCATGGGAAGGTGCCGGACAGGAAAAAAAACAAACCAGTAACCTGACACATTTACTAGCTCACAAAGGAGGGAAAAATGGAAAATGATACAAAAAAAGCACTTATGTGAATTACACCTACTAAGAAGCATCCATTTACGCACTCATTTGTGTTATATCCAGATGGGATTTACAGCAATGTTCACTGTGCCGTCCTGCTTGTCCAGAACAACTTTACTACAGTCTATTTGTTCAATACAAATCTACACACACTGTACACATACAAACAACAGTGGGTAGCCAAGTTTATTATTCTCATTTTAAAAATGAGAGAACTATTTCTCCTACAAAGGATGTCATCTGAGGTCACTGTGCATGCCCACAGGGTAGCTGGGCACTGCGGGTATCTCCTGAACTGCCACCTTTCGTATTATTGGAATTATAGCCACCTTTAAGAAGAGGCTATTTAAGACGAGGTCCTTTCACATGATGCATATTTGGAAGTCTGAAAGCTGCCTTTGTGATCTATTGGGCCCTAGAAGCAGCTCTTCTCCAGCCAAGGTCCAAGTGGAGAGTAAGATGCTCCCTACATGCCATTCAAAGGCCTCTTTGCTCCCTTTATTCTTAAAAAGGTCCAGCTGTGACTGTTAATTTGTACACAACTGAGGGTGTGGCAGGCCTGTTCTCTCTCTGCAGGATGTTGGTTGACTCTTTTGTCCGTTTACCGAATCCTAAGAATCTCACAAGCAGATGATCTCATCTCAAACATCTCTTTTGAAATTATGCTTGTCATTTATTAATACACAGAGAACAAGTATCAAACAAACACAACTCCTCAGGAGTTCCCAAACTCAGGTAACATGAAAACAAGATCTACCATAGTGGTTCCCAACCTCTCTGGGTCAAGGGCTAAAGATATCATTGCTACAGACCTGAAGGGCCATGAGTCTCTGCCAACAGCCTTCTCCCTCACCCAACTGCAGACAGACAGAAGGAATTCAGCAAGGAGGCTGCCTCCTTCCTCACTGATCTCCTGCCCTCCTGGCTGAAGCGGGGAAACCACACATATCCTGTAGCCCCATGTGCTCCACCTGGGTTCCTAAGCAGGAGCTCCTTCTGCAGCCAGGGGGACAGGAGATCAGTGTTCCCGTCACTCTGACTCCAGCAGTGATACCAGCACCTAGGGACCTAGGTGGAGCACTTTGCCATGCTCAATGTTACAGCCAGGGGGAAGGGAACACTAATCTCCTATCCCCGTGGCTGCAGCAAGGAGCTGCACTGGTCTTTTAGCCCCATGGAAACATGCTCTGCCTCGGTCCTTAGGCAGCAGCTCCCTATATAACACAGAACTTCTACAAAATAATTCCTAGACCGTATCTTTCAGAAGAACATCGATCTTTATTTTATAATTGCCAATGATGGAAAATCCACCAGGAGTCTTGATAAATTGTTCCAGGGGTTACAATTTGGAACAATTTGCCATAATATTTTTAAATAAATATACAAAGACAACAGGGTTGCGTAATATGTCAGTTCCCTGGGCAGGATCCTCCAAATAAAGTCACTCAAAACACTGCTTAAGATTTTTAAAAAAAACAAAACAAAAAAACGGAGTTACTTTATTTTACTAAAAAGATTACACAAGAATGGACAAGCATTACCTTTCAAAGGTAGGGACATGAAATTAAGGTTCTTACAGGACTCCATGCTCACAAGTACTCTCTCAATAAATTATGCACCCCAAACGATCTCAGTATAATCAGCCTAGCAACAGGTTACCTTCATACTCCCTCTAGTGGATCTGGATTTAGAATGAGAGTTCATATACATTGCAGATTAGAGAACATTTAGAATGCTGCATAGCATCGCAGCCCCGATGCTCAGCATGTAATCCAGAATCCAGAGAGGTGTTTGTTAAGGTTCTGCTTTTCAGTACAACATTCTTCAGGACAGAGGTAGGTGGATACTTCAGAATCGCTTGGGAATGATTTTCTGCTGATGTAAATTGACATAGTACTATTGAAGTCAGTGGAATTATACTAATTGACACTAAAGGAGGATGTGGCCATCCCTGTGAACATTTGCTCGACATTCACTTGAATTTGCTTCATTTAGGGTTGAATCTCTCTTGTATTCATTGCTATGAATATTCTAGCGAATAAGTTTATGGGCATGACTGGTCACAGAAACTCTGAATTTTAAGCAAACATTCTAATAAAGTGGATGCCGAATCAGTGTGTGTTCTCACCAGATACCTTCCCCTAAGAGATACAAAACAGAAAGATGCCACATGATTTCTGTGTCTCAATCAAAGCTAACCAATACTGTTTGAATTCTGAATATCAAACACTTAACCAAAGTGTTCATTGGGATTCAGTATCCCCCCCTGAATGATGCAGAGGCAGCATCACACTACCATATTGTTTCCTGCAATCCTGAGGTCTCCCAAAGGCCAATTCAGGCTTCAGCACAAATTAGAGCAGCCTCAGGGCTTCTCTAATTTATTCTGGCTGGAAAGACCGCCTATGAGTTACTGCATGGACTGAAGATTGGCCAAAAGCATAGAAAGCAACAAAATTCTTTCCAGTTCCCAATGACATGTCCCAGGGCAGGAACAACCTCCTACAATCTGCAAATAAAGAGCTGTTCATAGAAGTTATAGACTGAACAATCTTGAATGACTCTTAAATTGCTATGAACAACTAGACATGCAAAAGGCCAGTTCATCAAATAAGTTAATCACTATGAATAATTTGCTTTCCTTACCTCCTGAGAAGGGCTCTTTGAATATGGAGTCCTCTCATCCTGTGGCATAATGTTATGGCACAGCACTGTAATGTCACTCTGTGGAGGACCCATTTGCTGAACTGAACCTGCAATCGTTGGGTGTCTGGAGAAAGATTTAGACTTTCTTTGGAGCCGTCTGTGCAGCTATAGAATTTTACTCTTTTACCGTAATTATACTGCTGGCAAAGGCAGAGGGAAATCCTCATCTCCTCATATTCATGCAAAAATTCCTTTTCGCAAAATAAGTAAGTAAAATGGCACAAGAAGAAATTTTAAGAACCATCTTGTTCCATTTAATCATGTTCTGCCTCCTGTTCCAGGATCTATCATGTGAACTTTTGGGTATTCAGGGGAATTCTGTCCACCAGGGATTTGAACAATCCATTTGCTTCAAACCTTTTCCTGCATACATGTTTTTACAACCACGTACAGGTACCACAAAATGACTCCTTTTTAGTCTGCTACAAAACACCTTGTTCCCAGAATTATGGATTTCAATTATTAGACAAGATACAGATGCACAACTGAGCCACAGCACCAGTCTTGACTTTCTTAAAGACACAGTAACATTTTATATTTACCCTCAAAATTTCAAGCGAAATACAAAGTGCCACAATGTTTGTTTAAATAATAGATGCAACCAAAACAACATACAGTAATACAGAATGTTAATACTTTTAAATCAAACTTTCTACTGCTTTCTTTTAAATGACAGAGGATCTGTGCAATCCCTATGAGTCATTTTGAAATGCAACAATCCTTGCAGAGCATGTACTTTAAAAACCCTGAGAAACACCTTGTAATAGTCACACAGCAAAGCTGCTGTTTCTAAGTTTCTTTATTTCTCACCCTATCTTGGAGTATATATTTGTAAGCATTATTTTCAATGCCCTTACTATCTAATTTAGAGACAAAAATCCACATTCCCAAATAAATCCAAAGGTGGACATATGTGTCCTTATCTTGTTAGTAATGTCCACTATTCTCATGTGTTATAGTGGTTTTTCAGCTTCCTCCTTTAAAGAATCTGACAGGACTTTTTTGCCTTTGGCAATCGAGTTGCAATCTCATTCTACATCTGTTTTGATTGTCAAACTAATTCTGAAAGCAGTCAAAAACCTAGTCAGATCTCTTATGAATATCTTGGCAGGTTATGGCTTATTTAGGCTACAAGTAGCTCTCTTGGAACAGTATCCAAATTTACTACAAATTGACTCACACAAATGTAAATCCCTCAGTGTTTACAATACCTTTATGCAAACAATTATTAAAATGCCTTGCTGAGCAAAGATGCAAATAATAGGCCATTTCCTACCTTCATTCTTCATTATGCTTGTTTTGTGTAAAGTTTTACCCTGACCATTATTAGTACTCCCTCTCCTCCCCCTCCCCATCCAGATGGTCTCAGCTGCACATGGGCTGAATTCTTATACAGCTGCAGCAGCATCAGCAAGGTGAAGTGAGGGAGCTCTTCAGGGAGGGTAGAGCAAATTAAAGCTCACTGCGGGAAAGTTGTGCCCCTGGCACTGTTCTTATGCAACAGCTGCAGATACAACAACTATCATCTGACATTCTGACATATACGTTGAGCAAAGCAGCGAGCAAGCCAATGCCTACACAATATCGCACAGGGCTCCAAGTCCCAGCCTTAAGCAAAACAGGTGTATGACATCCTGTTGCTAGTCTTCAGAGGTTATGGGTACGAGGAGAGACATCTTAGAGAGGAGCAGATGAAAATAACAAAGAAGGTTAGGGCTTGGGATGACAAGCTCATTGATAATATTTTAGAGGGAACAGACCTGCCCGTTGACTACAAATTGCTCCTAATATCTCTTGCAGACTGCAGGCCACAGTCAAAGAGAAAATGGGCTCATTATTCATTATTTTAAGCAAGCAAATTTATATAAAAAGGAACCACGGTAACCTAGAAGACTTCACATACCTCAAGGGTCCAGTCTGGAGTGCTGTTTTAGTGCCAGACCAATACCATTATGTATTGTAGTGTTCGCTTCATGCTTAGCTACAAATAAAGGGGGACACTAAAATCCTTTTGTAAATATTTGGAAATCTGGTGTAAAATTCTGTTCTAGCATTTTGCTTTTTAAAGTTCTGAGGCTAAGTGATTATCTAAAGCAAGGTACATACATTGCCAGGAAATGCTTAAATTATTCACATAGTAGGAACTAATAGATAATCTTCATAACATTTAACTCTAATAAATACATTTTATTAAATAAAGAGGACTTTTTAAAAATACATAACAAAGTACGTTACCGTAAGGTATCGATCATATGTTATACTTATCATGGCCCAGTTACAGTTTGTCAACTGTCATTTTTATGAGTTAGTTGCTTCGTTACACACACAGCTCACAAGGCTAATCAGCCTTTACTAAGGCTCCATATTTCAGGAAAAGAAAAGGTGCATTAAAATCAGGCTAGGTCTATATAAAAGATACTCAGAAGAGCACTGTTGGAGATTAAAGTTAGCATCTGCTATTGTCTGGTTAACAATTGGCAATTACCATTAGTTTCCACTGTGGCTAATGGAGTCACAGATGTCTGACTGAATCAACTAAGTGCACTTATTCCTATTGAGGCCTACAATATATTAGCAAAGGGCAAGTCACACTTTTATACATAAACGAGCCAAAAAGTCACAGGGCGTCAGTTAGCTCAACCAAAGAGTTAGTCGCCTTTGTGTTTTTGTACCCTTGAGAAGCTACTGATTTAGACTACAAAAATTTCATAAGCAGCAATGAAGCAGTGGTCCGGGGTAAATCCAGTAAAACAGGATTAAAATCAGTTCCTATGGAAGTTTCAGGATCTAGACGCTGTCATTACAAGTAAAGCTGCTATGAAAACATTGAATCTGGTTTTTATGAAATTAGCTTGTCTAGGATAAATTTAAAACATTTTAGTAACCCTAATTTGTCACCCTTAATGGAATATATTGGCCACTTGGTTTGCATGTTCTTAATTAGAGATTTAATAAGCAGACAACTGTTTAAACACAGCAATTTTTCTATGTATATCATATGCCTCAATTTGATTTAACACTTATAAACTACCAATATATTGTGCTATTTAATAATAGGACTTTTATGCCTTTTATAATTCTGTGCTTTATAGTTACTCATTTAAAATGAGTCTACTTTATCCCTGGATTATATTTTCTATTACCCTCTTTCCACAGTTCATTCTCCTGTACCTTTCACAGTCAATAAGATTCGGTCTTTATAATCTGAAGTTTTTCAATTGACATCAGTGGAAACTAAAGTCAATGGGAGTTGGATGCCTAGGTGCTTCTAAAAATGCCACTGGGTGCCTATCTGCAGCTCGTTAGGATTTATATGCTGGAAGTCATCACATCTACCATTTGTGTAAGAACTGAGTTCTGCCAAGCCTCCTTTGTACCAATCAGACCCATCTATAATCTCTGTAATTTTATATCCTATGTTTATACTGAAAAGATGCTTATAGGATTACAATCACTCTCCTTAAACAAGTTTATGACATGAATGTGCAAGCTGGAAACCATTACAAAAAAACACTACAAATTCAAAAATGTTGTATGAAAGTGATTGAACCCACGGAAGACTTCCATTAACTTCAGCAGACTTTGGATCAGGCCATAAATTCAAAATAAATTTTGGTTAGGAGAATTCCTCCAGATCAGGTTTTCAAATTCATTTATGCTCACAGACACCTAAACATTTAAAAACTTCTTAAAATATATAAACAATCATTCAGTGGTTTGGAGGAGTTTTATTGTTTGTTTTGTTTTATAGCAACTCAATCTCAGATTTAATTGCCAAGATCCTTTGGATATGTACAAAACTGCTTTAAAAAAAGAAAAGAGGCAATGCTATTGTGTCATAATTCTCCATGGGAACATTTAAAAACTGGGAGGATTCAGTCCAGGACCAATGGATCATACCTATAGAATGCTTTCCAAAGGGGCTTCTGGTGCTCTCAGCTCAATTCCTGGACTTGTTCACATCACAAAACCAGCACAATTTGGCAGGCTGTTCAATGTTTGCTTATAAGGGTGAATGGAGTATTCAACTCAGTGAATTGCCTCAGCAGAGGCTAGACCTTCCAAGTCAGGATTAAACATCAGTATGACCACTTGCACTCTGCCCTGACTTAGAGATAAACAGAACCTCTTTTCCTTTGATACTCCTTAAAAAAACCCCCACCATTCTCCCTTCTTACAGGCCACATCATTCATTACTAAAAACCGGTTCTTTGTGGAATCATTCCTCACATTTCTGAGGATTACCACCAAGCCAACACACAGATGATTTCTCTTGGCAACTTTATTTTCAATCATGTTTTTTCAATGTTTAGCATTAAGCTGAAATATTGTATGCCAGAAATCACTGCCCATCAGGTGCTTTATATTACACATTAAATTAGATTTCTTTACAGTTTCACTGGAATAGGAGAGAGGTAAGTTCTTTTTACGTGACAGTCACTTCATCAGAGCAGAAAACAAATACCCTCCCCCCCATAAATATTAAGAGTTGATAAGAAAATGAAAGAAAAAGGGAAGAATAGAGTTTGCTGTTGTTAATTAAATGGTTTTTGTGGTTGATTTTTTTTAAACCCTGCAAAGTTATTTCTAGGGCCATGAGTTCATTTTAATTTATAGGGTAAATCCAAATCCCTAAACTGGCTATAAGACAATGACCCCTGCAATCTCTCTCTCTCCTCCCCCCAACTAGGGTGAAATAAACTCAAGGTAAGTGATTTTGTGCCATTAAGACAAAACACATTCTTGCAGCAATATTCCAGCACTCGCAACATTATTGGCAGCCTCACTACACTGCTGTTACTGCTGGGTGTTGTTGCTGTGCACACTGCTTGTATACAGAGAGTACATCATAAAGCAAATATTCGTTCTTCAACAAGCTGCACTAACGTTGGAAGTTGACAGTTATTTCAATAGCAACTGTGTGTGCTTTCATACCAGCAGATTGATTTTCAAAGGAAACTCCCTTTTCGCATTTGAAATGACTTTAAAAGGTGTTTGGGAGTGGGTTTTTGGAGGAGGGGTGGGGTCTACCCTCCACTACGGAAGTCTGAATTTTGCACCTGCATAGTGCTAAAGGCAGGGGCCGGATAAAGCTGTAAATTGTTTAACAGCCAATCTGGATAAGGAAGAATGCTCAAAAACAGAATACCTCTGGAAGGCTGGAGGCAAGATTCAGTTAAACAGTTTTCACTGTCATCGATGTCACCAATTTGAAGCTTGTCTTGTTTACCGGATGAAGGTTTCACACTGTGTCAGTGTTCTGCCAGGATTCAGCATTAAAATGAGCAGTTAGTACAAGTCAGCCATAAACATGGCAGATCTGTTAGACTGGCAGAAGCCACTGCGAGCTCCCTGGTGCAGCTTTTAAGCACTTGGCATGCTGCTAGCTCAAACTGGAGAGGGGGATGTGTGCATCATTTGGGCCTGAGTGCAATGCACTTGAAATAATTACTTTAATCAGCAAAAGTTAATTACTTTAAATCATAAATTAATGGTGGAGCATTTGGCAGAGCCTGATGTGCGCGGCGAAGCTGTCAAGCAAAAATCACAGGTGAACCTGCGACCCCTTCTCAATATCACTGGATGAAAGAAAGGAGCTCACCTACTGTGCCTTCCACTTCTGCTACATTAAAAAGAACTCTTTGTAACAAGAGAACAGCCACCTTAAACTGTCACCTATAAAAAAGGGACTATAAACAAGCAGATTGCTGCTAAGCAGGTGCTGCTGGAGGAGTTGGCCCTTGATAATAATAAGATCTTAAAATGGCATCTGCCTTTATTTTATAGCACAATTGGAAAGATGGTTAAAAGTAATAAACCCAGCTGATATGTTTTATGAGTTAGTAGTTAGCAGTGTTTATTGTGGGTGAACCAAAGATTTTTAAGAAGATAACTGCACACTTAAAGGCATGTTAAGAAAATGGTTGTGTGTTTCAGAGCATGTTATGCATACTGGAATAACTACAGGTACCAGGATTTTCATTAGTCTTCATGAATACAGTCATATTTTGAGTTTTCCATACTGTGGTCTCTCAACCTATACCCTGTAGTATATCCACTTCTTATTGTATATGACAAGACATTGACAAACAGAGGCAGTGTCTGGGAGAACCTTTGAAAGAACTGAAAATCCTTAGGATACTGATAAGAACACATTTCCCCATAATTTTACCTTAAAGAACAGGCTGCTTTTGGCTTGGTTACACTTTAGATAATTGCCTAAAATGATAATATACATTTTATTGGAAGGCATCTGGCATGTTAATCCATGAAAAACTTTCAGTTTATAACAAACTTTAAAAAGTTGTATAAAAAAAAAAGGAAAACAGGGTGAAACTATACAAGTGGACTGCCTAGCTCAGTGGCTCACATGACATTTTTTCTTAAAAGGTAAAATAGAACAGGAAAGGCTAAAATCTGCAAGTCAGTGAAGCTAATAGAAACAATAACTTTAACTTCTTCATGCATGCAAATATACACATGATCTAGAAATTTGTCTTTGGGTATTAAAATAGATTAAGAGGTTAGTCACAGGATTTTGTTTGAGATAAAAGAATGATTTTTAACACTAAGGTCATGGACACATTCACAGTTAATTTGTGTTGGAATAAAGTAAAATTTCAATGATATACTGTAAGCATCTCTAAAGAGGATTGTTAAGGGAAAATGAATAGGACCCTATTTACATCCCTGCCTCTGTATTTCTGTTCTTACTGCGTTCTTATTTCTCATAACAATATCCAGGCAGGTGGTGACAACACAATAGTAAGTGGACACACTGTGGAATTTTAATACATTCTTTGGTGGGTGCAAAAACTGTGGCCTGCCTTCTCTGAGCAAAAAAGCCAGACTAATTCACACTTGTACTTTACCAGAAGCACCTGAGTCATATGGTATTGTGTCTATTCCCTGACTGGATAATTGAAACTTTTGGACTAGAGAATAAAGAATATCAAGTAGTGGATGCTCTTGTCTACACATTAGTCCCTGTGTTTATACAAACAGTTATTCTCCACTCTCTCCCGAAATTGTACAAATAACTCATTCACGAGAGGCTTGAAAACAAAGTGAACATCTATTTGGAAATGAAATGAATGTCAGTGAATACTGATTTAAAGAATTTGCGCAGCTCTGTTGATGAGCACAATGCTGTATTTACTCTGCTGACCTGTCTTAAGGTGACATATTCTAACAGCAACTGGGACCATTTGCACAACAGAACCATACCATCAGGAGCAGGTTTCTCTCTTTTGGAATGTGTTGTACCGTAGCGAGGATACATATCAGCCACTCAAATCTCTTCTACGTACAAAACGCAGGTCTTATTAACAGTGATTGTAAGAGATTTTGCAAGAATTCATACAATCACCTTCCTTTCTCCCTAAATGCAAAGCCACAAAAACCTAGACTCCATATGACATTAGAAATGTCCCAGTTCTAGCCGTGGTCCAATTTATTAAAGTAGCTTAGTAACAAAGTGGTTTCATTTTATGTCACCTTGTTTCTGTTGGTACCTACTGTATCTGTAAGATCATATTCACCATATATATCACCTCCCATGCGAAACATCACTGTAAAGAACACCAACACCAAAATATCACCAATTTTGACAAGCTTCACCAAAATCTTTGCTCAATTTGTGAGGTGATACAGCTCACAGAAAATGCACTGGACAAAAATCCATGGGAAAGAGATAATGTGGGCTCATGAATATTTTGACCCAGAAGAGAAATGCCATCCACCTCTATTTTTCCTCTACAGTCACACGTGACATATCTACCCATGATAATACAGTAGATTTTGCATTCATTTTGCCATTGTGCTGAGACCCATCTGAAGGGGGTCATGGAAAAGTAGCAGACATTAATGCGGCTCTTACAGGAATTATGTTTTGTCAGTGGTCCATATTCCAATATGGATTTATCCACATTCAAATTCACATGAAGAAGCTGTTCCTCAATTCTTCCCACAGCTAATCACGCCCCTTTCCTGCAGAGCTCAGCCAGTAAAGAGAGCTCGTGGCCTCGACTTGGTGTCATGGGAACAATTCAGAATTTGCTTTAATTTCCTGGAAGCCACCTCTGCTCTTGTTCCATAGGTTTTCTTTCCCTCTCCACTGTACAGGAACAGAACCTTAAGGAACCTCTAATGCCAGCAGAGTAGTAAAGAGCTATCATTTTAGGAGCCGTTGAGGCTTGCTTCATAGTTCAATAATTCAAAAGTATTCACATGAGGCACTACTCTGACAGCATTACTAGTGCCCCTACTAATCTTATGAAATACACTAAACAATACGATGTTTTGATACATGATGCTAGGCATTGTTCCATAAATGACCTTGAATGCACATAACCAGGTATTCTCATTTCACAGAGATGGTTCCTTTACAAAATACGTTAGGTGTATCAGGAATGAATCCACAAGTAATCAACATCCAAAATTTCAAGTCAGATTGCTTTGGACAACTACAGAAAATCACTTTTCGTCTTTATGATATAATACCAGGGTACAGATTATACTGGCTGCCATATAGGCAATTTAATCTTTTCAGTTAATAAACAGATTGATGCTATTTTCCTTCATTTCACATAAAAAACTAGAAGTTTTAGTATTACTGCAATTTCAATTATAAACAACACCTAGAGCCCTCTAACAGGGATCATGGCCCCATGGTGCCAGGAACTGTTCAAACTCTGAATAAAAGATAGCCCTTCTCCCAAAGAGTTTACAATCTACAGAACAAAGATCAAAAGCCATATGTATCATCCTCTGTTCAGAGTGGCTTGGAGGGAAATCAAACAAACACATAATACCATACCAAAAAACATGGCCAGTCAGCAAAGAGTAAGCCATTGTATTCTCCTTAGCACCTTCCCCAAAATGACAGATGCTCCTCTACTCATATATATTCTCCAGTGACTCCACTGAGAAGGCAGAACCTAGAAGCAGTTAATCTTGTGAGTATAATCATGTGGTTAACTAGTTGTCTTTGCCTTGGAAGTTAACACTGTTCAGCACAAGGCCGACTGTGGTTCACCAGCTAAATCTCCCCCCCTCTCTCCCCTACAATGGAGTCTGAGCTCAAAGCCTATGTCTACACTTGCAAGTTAGTTCAAATTAAGGACGCTTAATTCAAACTAACTTAAGCCTTGGCCACACTAGGCTTTCCTTAGTTCAAAGTAAGGGCTTCCTTAATTCGAACTAATCAAATAATGCTTAGTTCGAATTAACAGTTAATTTGATCCGTTAATTCGAACTAAGTCAAATATGGCCATGTTAGTTCAAACTAACTGCTTAGTTCGACTAATCGGCAGATTGGCCTTCCTGCAATTGACTAATTCGAACTAAGCAAGTGCCCTGCATGGACTTGGTTAGTTCGAACTAGCATTCTAGTGGAGCCATTAGTTCAAATTAGTTAGTTTGAATTAACTAATTCAAACTAGCTTTTGTAAATGTAGACATAACCGAAGAGTGCATTTTGGGAGTAGTTAGGATTGCCACTGGCAGGAAGACTCATGTGTGAGCTGTGCTGCCAAAAGAGGAAAGGGGCAGGTAGTTCTAGTAAAGAGCTGGCACTTTGTGCAGATGTACAGAGACATACAAGATTACAATTTGAGCTAGTAACCCCTGTGTACCTCCTTGGACTTCACAGTACTCTTGCCTGGCTTTGTGGCTACTAACTCTTACTCCTTGAGAGGATAATGCTTGGTAGTGCAAAATCCTGCAAATAGCTATGCCAGTCAATTCTCAATTTTCTGCCTTTTATACATTTTAAGTTCACTCTACTTATGCCAACAGTGTATTGCAATAGCAATACATATTTCTATAGTTAATATTATTTATACAGCACCACTGATGTACAAGATACTGTAGCTGCCAAAGTAAAGCAAGCATATGTAGTCACAGCGCACATTCATTACAGCAAATACACCAATATAAAGTACAAAAATCTGTTTTTTCACCAAATTTTCATCTTTATTTTTTCTGGCAGCTACTCAGGAAGCACTAGAATTTTTTTTTAATACTGCTGTATTAATATTCTATTCTAGATGCACATTGAAGCAACTTGATGCAAAAAAAAAGGATGGATTTAACAGGAGCATTCATTTTTTTCTCAGCACCTAGGCTGTTTCAAATTAAAGAGAATCCGGCATCAGGAGGCAGCGCTATTTTAATCATTCCAATGTGTCCAGTGTGGGAGATGAACTCAAAAGGTGAATATTAAAAGTAGTTGTGGAATTCAGTCATTTTGCGAATGAACACATAATAGCCAAAGGCAAAACCGGAAGGCAACTTCACTTCCAATCAGTGTTTCCATTTTATTGAAACCAGATTGGAATTCCTGGAAAGAAGCCTACATATCACATCTTTAATACTAATTTTCATATACTCCAGTAAAACTGTCACGGTGAATCAGTTGCTGAAGAAAGCTTCCTGTATAATTTACAGATGTACCTCCCTGTAGCCCATTATTTAGTCCTGAATCAGAAGTATGTTTTTGATCATACCACAGATTTCCTCTCACCTGTGGAGGTTTTCATTGGCTCTAATTTGTTGATTAAAATTAGCCTTTCTGCACTGACCCCACCCTGCAAAATATGGTAATCCCCAGACACACAGCAGGGTTCCATCAACTCACTATTTCATTCCAGGCTGATATAACATTCTGTAACTATGAATTTAAAAAAATGCTACAGGTATCAGGTGCAAATTTTATTTTAATTTTTGCAAAATGCCAGTGAATAAATAAGAGATGGAGGCCTCTTTAATGTAGATAAAAATAGTAGTTGGTTGATAAAGGACTAGTATTTCTTCTAAGTGTCATAATAAAAACAACACATTTTTTGTTCAAAGTAGAGACAAATGATTCCATGGCTTGCCTGTGTGGAATCAAGCCACCACTGCTGTCTCGGAACCAGATCAAAGCAAGCTTGAATTTTGCACTGATAGCCTTTTTGTTTGTTTGTTTGTTTGTTTCCCGGAGAGCACAGTCCCAACAATCAGCCATTCTGCCAAGATGTCCTGCCAAATTCCTTCCATGAAAGCATTTAGAAGGAAGAGCAAGCATATTTTCAAATCCCCTATTTTTAATTCCCACAAGTATTACATTATGAAATTTATTATTCCTGTGCTCAGAAAGAAGGAATGGGGGGTGGTAGTATGAAGAACGGGTCATTTTACAGGAAACTGAACTGGGTAAAGTTTGAAGAGTTCAGGTTATTGTAGCAGTACATTTGTGCTGTTCTAGTTTAGGTTGTGTCAGCGCTTCCATTAAATCTCCATTAGTCTGAGCTTTATAACTCATCTGTAAAAATTTGCTCAGGCTGCAGGAACTTGGCAAAGAATAGGTGGTTTTTTTTTTCCCCAGTTGTTAAAAAAAACATGGGTTAGCTGTTTTTAAGCATCTAACGGATATAAAATGTTTATTGGTTTAAGACATTTCTCTGCTTGTAAAACTCAGAACTATCTTCATTATAAAAAAATGAAATTTAAGGAAGTTAGATGGCTTCTCTGGAGACTAAGACTCAAATTCTGATGAGGCCACAAGAAGGAATGCAAGCTTAGCTGTCTCAGCCTGGTCTCCATTTATGTGCTTCACAAAATCACCACACTGTGTTGGCACAATAGAAGATTTTCACTCAAGTGGTCCAGGACAATAGCAGGATTCTCCAGGTCAGAATCATGGTGCATTGGCAGAGTTGTAAATGAGAAGCTTGTTCAATTTCAGTCTTCTTTATGCCTGACTGAGGCAAGTGCCATCACGCTCTTATTTTTTAAGAGCATTAAATGCATATAATATATTCTAAAACAAGTTAAAAATCGAGTAAGAACTGCATAATCACAAACGTCAATTTGGAAATAAATTCTTCACATCATGAGCTAACATATTTGTTATGTGGTAGGGTAGAAACAAAACACAAAAATTCAGTAAGGTAGTGATGTTAATGTATCATGCATTACTCATGGATGCATGAAACGTTTTATCTATACAAAAATCTCACCAGAATTTTCTGAAGAAGAATCAACTGCCCTCCCCCTTTGTTGAGAGGTGTATGTATGCCCTTTGTCAGCACATTTTATATTTTAATGGTTCTCCTGGCACTTTGGCTCTTTCTGGATTTCCAGGTTGTAGCAGTGGCCAGGAAGGCTTTTTCCCCTCTATTTGTACCTGTAATTTATCTTATGTGATGTGACCCTTACCTGTTATTCATGCATTTTTGAGCAATGCACTAATTCCAGCACTTGATCTACACGGGATCAACCTTGAAGAAGGATGGAATGATGCTTTCTATTCACTTACTGATGCTATACATGGGACAAGTATTACTTCTGTGTGTCATAGATGAACTGCCCTGGAAGCAGATGAAGCACCTTGACTTTGATCTATAAAACATAGTTTGGACCTTGGCTATATGAGGCTTGGTTCAGCACAAGGTCCAAACACAAGCCTAACTTTAAGTCTGTAGCAGCTCCACAGACTTCAATAGGACCATTCATAAGCATAAAGTTAAGCACGTGCTTAAATCCTTCACTGACCGGAGGCTTTAGAGATCGCCTCTCATCCATTATACCATTTCTGGACAGCTGGGACACACTAACTCACTCTCCAGATTTCAGCCCTCGGGAACTGGCCGTAGGGAAAAAGCATGAAAGTCCCATTTTAAATTATCCATACCTATCCGTTACCAATCAATGCTCTTTCAGAGCCATGTATCCCTAGAAAGACAAGAGACTGAGATGAGTAATAAATAGAAAAAGATACCAGACTTTGTGTTTTAACTTCATATAATAGCAAGAAAATCAACAAGGCAATGTTTATGCAAGTGTGGCATGAGCAATAGCAGACTGTAATCTGCATATGGTAATACATTTTTCCCCACCAGTTCCGTCAGTACTAATGCGTTTGACTCTTGATTTTTAACTTTCTGTTCTAAATGCAGAATGCTTTTTTCTCTTCGATTAAAAAAATGTATTTAAAAAATGTATTACTACTAGACTGGTTAGTAAAGTGGGTTAATGCACTAGCATTCACCTCCAGAGGCCTAGATTCATTTTTTTCTTAAGGTGGTCGCTTGTCACATCACAAACCCTCTGCCATACAGTTTGGCATAAATGGCAGTATTTGCATTCAAGAAGTCCGGCTCTAACCTAAAACAGGGTTGCTGGAGTCAGGATTAGAGAACAGTAGGACTGCCAAGTGTAATAATTACATAAAGCTCACAATGACTGCAATGTGTTTGGGCTCTAGTCAGCAGTTCCTTTAATTTCTCTATAGTGACCCTATTAACTTAAATTAAAAACTCTGTTAAAATGTAATGTCATGACTTAGGCTTTCATTAAGCGTGTTGTGACAAGGCAGCCCCTTTCTGGGGCACCTTCCTGCTTCCAGACTATGGCACAACTGCCAAGCCTGCCTCAGTTGACCCTTTCTTCCAGAGTCTTCAGTAATGCCACACAAGCTTTCAGAATATAAGCAGAGTTAATTTATTACAAAGAGTCCCACACCATAATTCAGATTTCAACAGCCAGTGCAAACTTCCTCTGGAGTTCTAAGTCTTCAGCTTTCTCCAGCCCTCTCTGACCATTATTCTCTGCTTTAGGGAAGTTTTTAAGTGACCTGTCCAGGCTGAGTTTACCTGACTCCACACTCAATCACCGAACTGTCACCATTCCCTCTTTCAGGGACATCTCCTCCCTGAAGATCTCAGTCCAGTTTGGCTCTTCTCCTGTCTTCTCTCTATTGCTCTAGACATAGTTAGCTCTTCACTCTCCCTCTCTGGACTTTGGACTTTGTCTTTGGGCTCACTCTCTCTGTCTCCCAGAAGCAGCCCTACCTTCCTCATCACTCCAAAGAAGTGTGCACCTTGTCTGGCACAGAAGAGCTGAGCCCGATTTCTTTTAAGGGACCAGCTACCATGTTACACATATGTTTAAGTGCTTTTCTGAAGTCCATCCATATTCAGCAAAGCACATAAGCTTGGGTTAATCTTTAAGCACATGCTTAAATCCCACTGAAGTTTTAGAGACTTAGACTTACAGCTGGTTGGAAATTCTCCAACAGAATGTTCTCCCGTCGAGAATGCCAATTAGTTGCAATTGATATGGTTCGTGGAGCTAGTTCAGTTTCAACTAAGTTGTGATAGAATCCTGATTTCCTGCCAGCTTGCAACCCCCACCCCACCACTACCAGCTCCATAGAAGCCACATAATGGTCTGACAAAGAGCGAGGAGTCCAGAAGTGTTAGAAGCTGTGACTTCCAAGCTATGAGGCTTCCAACTTAACTAGAACTTCCTGGTTCCTGGCTTCTCTCCAGCTTCTCATCAGGTGGGACAATGGGCACCAGGAGACTGGAAGTCCCAGGTCTAAAGTTTGCAGGCTTGTAGCTCCTGAGTAGCTCACCAGGTGGGCAGTCCCTCAGAGAGGAACCCCTAGGCTGTCAGGAGCCAGAATTCCATTCCCTTTTGTGAAGAATTTAGATTTATTTATTTATATATATGTTTGTTTATGCTTTGTGCTCCAAATCAGAAGAAAAGAAAAAGGTTTCAAAATACTAGAGTCCTCTGGTACAGTGTTTCTCAACCTTTTTTGATACCAGGGACCAGCTTCCTATACTGTGTCAGGGATATCTCAGGGAATGGTCATTAATAAATACTGCTCTAGTAAACAAAATTATCCTTTCTCCTCACACTGCTATTTAGACACTTATTCAGAAAAGCACTAAAACAGATGTGGAAGTCCATAAACAGTACAATTCTGTCCATCAATCAGTTTAAAAAATGCATCGTTTCTCCTATGGATGGAACTTCAAAATATTCCTCAGTATCACACAGGACTGTGATGATAGCACTAGCTTTGTTTTTCTCAAAGATTTTTCTAAAATCTTAAACAGAAAATCAGCAATATTTGTACATTCCATTCTGCCTGGAATAAAGAATCACTGTCCATTGTCTTAGGTCTTTACCACCACTTCTTTTATATAAAAGCTAACAACATTTTTATATGTCTATTCTGAATAATCTCATGATTGTATGGTTATTGCTTTGTCTTTCCTCACCCTTTCCATCTCTCTACTTTTTGTCACACTCACTCATTGCTTTACATCTAAGCTCTATGGGGCAGGAAATGTGTTCTGTGAGAAATACCAAGCTCTTCTTATTCACTACAAGCAAATAAATACTGGTTTTAGTGCTGGGGGGAAATCTTAAACCCAGTCAATTTATATTTAGAAGGGGCATTCCTTATTGGGTTTTTTCTATCACCCTCCTAACCTCTCATGGGGCTCTTCTAATACTGTTCTCTCTGGTTATGGCAACTGGAACTCAAGACAAATGCTCTGCATTGCCATGAGACTTCTACCAGAAGCCCACACTCTGGGCAGACTTGTGGTATTGCTTTCAGAAAAGTTCAATCAAGCTTTCCTCCCTCCTTCTGTTCAAACCACTCAGTAATACTCAAGTTGGGCCTGCGACAGCCACAGGCCCATTCTCATTGGCTGCTCCAACAAGATGGTCAAAATTTCACTGGAATGCTTCTGAAAGCAACCTTCATTCAGACTTTTTGCCACTTCCACATGAACTGAGACTCTTAGACCATAAGCAACAAGGCATACAATTCTATTGGTGCTTGAAGAGCTATCGCTACTACTAACACTCACAGATTCACAGATTCCAAGGCCAGAAGGGATCATTACAATCATCTAAACTGACCTCCTGTATAACACAGGCCATAGAATTTTCCAATATAATTCCTAGTGCATATCTTTTAGAAAAACATCCAATCTTGACTTAAAAATTGTCAGTGATGAAGAATCCACCATAACCCTTGGTAAGTTGTTTCAATGGTTAATTATGCTTACCATTACAATTTTGTGCCTTCTCTTCCATCTTGTCTAGCTTCAGTTTCCAGTCATTGGATCATGCTATATCTTTCTCTGCTACTTAAATGGAGAACAGCATCAGATAGGTGGATGGAAATTAGAATAAGGGCACTTGCTGTAAAAGAATGAAAGCCCCAGGAATTCTTAGTGTTTTTTAAAGGCCCAAGCCTAGGAAAAGGTCTTGCATAAAGAGAAAGGAAAGCTACCTTTGTTCAAATATATTATTGCCTTTTTATTAAAAAACAGACAGTTTGGTTTTTATCTCCTAAAATTTACACAAAGCAACATGTCTTTTTTTATACACACTGTACCCAATAAGTCATCCTGGACACAATATTCCCAAAAACCTCCACAGAAGCCAGTAGAGCCATTAGAACAATGTATGAGCATTTTCATGGCAACATTTTATATTTATTATTTTAACTATATTCGGCATATTTAAATGAGCTGGTTTAAGGTGTGGCTACAGGAAACAAGGAAATGCTTGAACAAATATGATTAAACAACATTTAGGCTGAAATAGAACACCAAAAACATGAGAATTTTAGTTTTAGGATTTAAGCTATAACCTTCCCTGTTGTGTCTATTGCAGAATGTATTGTTTGTTCAATCATCTATTCCTTAAAGACCTTCAAAGCATAGTGACATGTTTCTGATTAGTTTCAGGACTAATTATTAGTTGCTTTGCTTCTGTCAGAAAGTTTCAGATCCAGTGTCCTTTAAATTTGATTTTTGGGACAGCTCATTGACTGGTGTAAGCTGATATAGAGCCATTCAAATTTACATTAACTGAAGATCTGTCCCTTTGTACTCAGTAGAATTACAGTGTGATGGAGTACACATATTTAATGGAATGAATCAGATTGGGAAGGTGTTGACTGCCTTCCAAGGGAACCAGGCAGGGTCTTCTTAAGAACTGGCTCAGCATGAAGAGGTGGATCTTGATTTGCTGAAGGAAACATAAGCAGAACCAGTTTCTAGTGGGGATAATGTTGTTTAGTATGTACTTAAGATCTAAGGTCTGTGAGAAATAAAAAGGTTTGGGTGTACTGATGCAGGAGAACATACAGAGTCCCCCAGCATCGCCAGGAAATCCTATAGCATAAGCACCTGGCTCTTGATTTTCCTACCTGGAGAGTGGGTACTCCTGATGCTGCATTTGCACTACATTTGCAACATGTTGGTAAATAGCAATGTCCAGGCTGTCTGGAGGAGTTGGTTAGTTAATTATGAAGTTAAATGATTAGGGAAAAGGAAAGAAACACAAAGTTGTCCCATTAAATGTATTCAATTTGTAACAAAGCCAACAGCAGCTATCCATTGCAGTCTATATAGATAAATCCAAATTATGGCCAAAATCTGCCATCTCCCAGCTAAAACAAAAAGCACTGACAGTAACTGGTCACCAACTTTACCTTTCTATTTCCATTATGTCCATGGGGAAAAAAATAAACTGTACTAAGTTAAAACTTAACAAGGCAAACCAGTATGGTAAACACTGCAATCAAATGAGAAACCTTGTAGCAGGAACTCCAGATGACGCTAGAACTTAGAGGGACTGAAAAATCCAAAAGTGACTGGAAAATCACCACTAGTTCTGCTTCTAAAGCCTTCATAAAATGTGTACTGATTTTAAGAGCTATTTAGATTAGCTCATCTACCAGGAGTAGAAGTTTTCAGGGTCAATAGGGTGTAAGGAGGCAGGAGAGCCATTCGGCCTGGGCCTCAAGCTCAAAGGAGGTCTCAAATTTAGAAACCTATTAATTTTTTGTTAACTGATATGCCTTATTTTGTTTTCATATGTCATCTTTTTTTTATTTTTATTACAACTAGGGGCCTCAAAAGCTGAGTGGCCCAGGTGTCTCTGGGCCCCTGAAAGAACCTGAAAATTTTTAGAGAGGTTGGCTGGAGGAGCCCATTACATAACTGCTCTAGATCTCACAAAAAGGTATAAGCAAATTCCCCTCAATCTAGAGCAGCAGAATAGAAACATGGATTGTTCACAGTGCTACTTGGGTTAAGCAGAGCGCCAGCAATGTTCCAGTGGCTGCTGACTCAAGCGTGTCAGCGCCATTACCAGTACACTGCTGCTATCTTCACAGTATGGTACTCTGGGTTTCTTTGGAATTCCTACCTAGAACAGGTACCAGTCTGAAGGCTGAAAAACACAGCAAATCTCATTGGGTATGTCACTGAGCAAAGACGAAGCCTCACAAGAGTATTTCCTGAAAAAAGGGCAAAACGGCCTACTGGTAAGCAAAATGCAAGCCATAATGAAACACATCAACCAGATGTAGCAAATCTAGTCATTTTTATGTCTCACAGGCTATCATAGGTTCATGTCAGTTTTTGCCCCAATTGCAGCAACTTTGATTAGCCTCACTGAAAATAAAGACTTGAAGCATGTTCACTGTTCAACAGCCTGTTCAGTAGGCTACCAAACAAACCAAGAGAAATTTTGTAGCAAGCCAGTGTTATACACACTCAGTTTTAATAACCAATTTACACACCAGTACAAGATCTTTGAAACTGGCCTTTGGGCTGTGGAGTCCCAATAGAAGAGAAGATAACCCAACATTCTAATTAGGCTGACAGCTGCTTCCTTGGGAAAATCACTCGGTGATTAAGAATGAGTGTTTAGCAGTTAGGTGGGCCATTGAGATTTTCCTACTATCATTTCTTAGGACAGTGGTTCTCAACCTTTTGTGGGTCATGAAACACTTGGTTGCGTATCGCAAACTTACAGGACACATCAGCCCACTCCCGCCCAGGCTGAATCCAACCATTTCCCCAGCTCTCTGTGACACACTTACTGCTGTGTGGTGACACATTAATGTGTCACAACACAGTGGTTGAGAACCGCTGTCTTAGGGAGCCACTCCACACATGTAACATGTCAAATGTCCACATCATGAAGTGATGCCTGCCACTCCAGTCCTGTTCCTTCCAGAAGCAACACAGATAGCCTAACTTTCATAGCCTAACTTTCTCCCTTGCAAAGAGAAGGGTGTGGCTTTAATTCAGCATGCCCCAGGCTCTCATCTGAGGCAGGGACCATAATTGGCTGTACAGACCCACACTAAGTTAGGAGGAAAGGAAATCAACTGCCTTCCAAGGAAATCAGTTTGGAGGCCTGCTCTGCCCCAGAGAACCTGCTCAGCATGCCAGCTAGAAACGGAAGACCCCCACGGGATCCATTCAAGCAAGGATATAAACAGGAAAAAGAAGTAATTTAAGAGCTTCCTGAGGGAAAGGGGAAGGATTCTCATTCTGTCCTCCTAGTCAAGGAAGTAACAGAGCCAAGAGTATCCCAGACCATGTCCCAAGAGGCATGAAGATGGGGGCGGGCAAGGAGGACTACTTTAGTCATACAGGAAGACTGCACTTCTCATCAGACAATGCAAGTTTAAATCCTTCAATGCATTGTTGATCAAGCTGTACTGTGCCAATGGCAGTTTGGCCATAAAACCAGTTTAACCAGACCTGAGAGAACTTCCCCAGCTCAAGAGTGATGACGTAAGGCCTAGGTAGGGCCTCATCCATTATTCCCTCTGCCTGCAGCCACCATACTACAGAAAAAAAGGACATGACCAGAGAAAGGGGACATGAAGAGAAGGCCCCTAGGCTGTCCCAATCTCTGTCTCTGGTTTTAGCTGTTACAAGGCATGAATAATCAGCGTAAGATACAACAGCCCTCAAGGCTACGCTAACCCATTATAGGGACACTGGTCCTGTACACAGTGATCTGAGAAGCACAAGAGGACAAACCTGCCAGGTTTGTCTCACCCATCACCCTGACCTATGCAATTCAGCCAGACCAAAGATCTGCCCTTTTCAGTTAAGTCTCTTTCTTTGCCCTTAATTTTGGTTTCTCCTGGGTGAAACAAGCCTGTCTGGGTTTGGCAGTAGATACTTAATGAATGGCTGAAGGTGAACATAGCTATTGTCCTAACTCTCTTGTCCTTTTGTTTGCTCCTGGCCACTCTTGTACATACAGTTAAAAATAAAACCCCACACCATGGTAAATTATTTCAGAGTGGTTAAACCACAGCCTTATTTTCCAAAAAATAAAATCCCTCTTAGAAAACATATCAAAACAGACAGTGCTGTGCACTGTGAATAAAATTATCAGACTTAATAAATATTTTATGTTCCCATTCCAATTGCCAAAAAAAAAGTTAATTTCTGAAGCAAAGGGTTTTTTCCCATCTTTATTTTTAAACTCTTAACATAATGACTGAATGCCTAATATGAAATTGATAAATTTTTAAAGCTTTCTTTGAAAAAATTCAAAGCTGAACTTCAGCAGCCCACCATAGGGAAGTCTATAATCTTTAGTCGGACGCTTGGCAAACCACTGTTCTGGCCTGTGCCAGCACTGCATTCTGACAGAACAAGTGTTGCATGAGATGTGAAGGATGACTCTGGTCTGCTGAAAAACCCTGGAGCAGGTGTTCCTCGTCCTCATTTGCAATGGAGCATGGCCCCTGGCTCAGTGAGCTGGAGCAAATGCGCTGGCAGGGCCCATCATGTACCTGCGTGCTGAGATGCACTAATGATAATGGATGCAGGCCTATTAACCATCCCATTTGTAATGGCACACAACACTGATTGCTTAGGGAATGAGTCAGCGGCTTTCCAAATGGGAGCAGAGAATGCTGGGAACCCATGATCCTTTGTGCATTCCTTATGCTCTGTTGGGTGTACAACTATGTTAGTCTTTATTTAATAATACAAATGAATACATGATTTGCTACATGATTATATATTAAGGTAAGCCACTTTGGGCAGTACAATATTAATACTGTTGTCTTGCTGTCTTGGGCTATAGATCAGTTCAATTTGTTGCATTCTTTGCAATTCTAAGCCATGCTGGCACAAGAGGAAATCCCTAGGTGAGCTTAATCCAAGAAGAACCAACTGAAGGGCAAAAGTCAAGGGTCCAACAAGCACATGTGAGCCTCAGGGTTTACAGAAGGCTTGTGGTTATTTTTGAATTTTTCAGTGCAGCCAGGGAAAAATTTGTGATTCAGCTTCTGCTGTTTGTATGCACATGTGCACACACACACACACAACATTGTCATTTAAAAAAAAAAAAAAAACTTCTTGATTGCCTATTACTTAAAAATCAATCTTGTTGAGAGTTTATTCTAGTTGTTATGAGATAATTCAACAAATTTATAAAACACTCCTGTAAAAACCAGTGTTCATAAAAATAGATTATGTTACTTGCACAGATTTGGTTCTGTTGCCAACTTAGATAAATAGCAATTTATGAGCAGGTGAGAAAAAATATTGTAAATAGCAACACACACTTAATTATTCTGCAAAGTTAACTAATGGATTTGCAATTTATTGGCAAAATAAAAATAAGCTCCTTATATTTCTTGCTCAGTAGTCATTCAGTTTTGAATTTTATATAAAATTTGTACATTTTACAAAATAGGCAGTTTGGCTGCCATTTTAGTATAACTGGCAATGTCTCTAATACCATTTTAATGAAGTGCCAATGTTTCTATATAAAAGACAATCTATGAAGATAATAGTTAACATTTTCAATTGTGGCAATTATTCTATATACACATTATTTGCCCTTGCAATTTTTCACATATGAAGTTTTGTAAGTGCAAAACCGATTTCTGCACAGGTATTTGTAGACATCTGGAACCAGATTCACTGGTGTGCTCTGGCAGCTTTGTGTCACAAGCAACACAAAGCAGTCATAAACAGGTCTTAACCGGCTAGTTAAACCACGTTTATAGTTGCTTTGCATCATCAGAGTGGCACAAAGCAGCCAGAGTGTACCAGTAAATCTGGTCCCTGGGTTCTTATTTTGCCACATAAATACTATTATTCTTGCCAATCTAAGTTTTTGAATGTGAAATATTGCTCATGCAAAAACATTCACACAAAAATGTGCATTTTTAGTGGTCTGGTGAAGGCCTCTTGAAAGTTGCACCTAATATAGGTCTATATAGATATTTGCAAGCACCATAGATTTATGGACAATTGCACCTAGTGACCAATGATATATTTTTATATACCACTTCACTTCATAGAGAGTGTAGGTTGTAGGAAAGAAAGTTCATTGTTAGATGCACTAATTACCAACCAACCATGAGATATTTTATTACTCTGAGTTTTACATTTTCTCAACTTATTAAGACTAGACCTTGCAATCAGATTCCCTTCCTCCATCCCCATACACACTCCACTTTTCTGGCAGTCACTTTGCAGTGATCAACAGGCTTGGAATTTCTCCATATGTATTCTACAGTATATTTCAAAGGAATTTTTCTGCCATGCACAATATATCAATACTGAATGTGGGAGTAATTTAACTTCTTAATTTATAGCAGTGGTAACAACATTTTCAAACTGGCCATAAAATATTCTTGTACTCTTTTAATCTGGGTTCTCAATGTTCTATAATGGGAATTCTATGAATAATATTGGGAAGTGAAAGATATTTTATATGCTATCACTAAGGGAACAGTGTTATTGCATAAAAGTTAGGTGACATGGGAGAGACTGATAGAGGTGCTGTTTAAAAAAATATACCCTTCAGAATTTGTCATATAAATAATAAGGATTTAGAGATATTTTTCCTCTGAAAAATAATTTCTACAGAAAGATAGGGTTACAGAGAATAGGATCTCAGTTACAGATGCCTCCAATTTGTACAGCACAAACAACAATGCTAATCTGTCATTCAACATCCATCAAAAAGCTACCCACTTATTCTTTTTCAATATATTATTTATTTGTATTATGGTGGCACTTCATGGCCTCAGTCAAGATCAAGGCCCTGTTGTTCTAAGCAGAGTAGAAAGAGACTAAGAGTGTTGGCCCTGAAGAGTCTATAATCTCAACAGTCAAGCCAGACAAGAAGCAGAAAAATACTGTATCCCCCATTTGACATATGGGGAACAGAAGTACAAAGAGAATATATGGATTGCCTAAAGCCTCAGAGGAAGTCTATGGCAGAGCCAGGAATTGAACCCTAATCTTCAAAATCCTAGTCTACACTTTAACATTAAAGGTCTCTTGGCAAACTGTTGTCTAAACACGGGACAGAGTTTCATAAATACTCTGATGGTACACACATGTATATCTTTTTCTCCTGCATATGAGAAGGAATGTTTTATTGTCATTGACAATTGGAGGCATTGGTAATCTGGGAAGACAGAAAACATGCTAGATGTTGGAAGCTATTGACATAAAGGGGATTGCCTCTTCCTTTATATCCCCCAATACTGAAGAAACCTTTTTTTGAAATTTGTTGCCAGATTAAGGACCTTGGCGTCACTATTCAATATGGCCTTTCCACAGGAAACCATAGCTCAAGGATATTACCAAATAATCTATTTAACCCATGTGATGGTTCTTGGGGCACTCAGGACTGAGAGTCACCTCATTAACATCTGCCTCCAACATAAGAAGTCTTGCTTGTGCCTGGCTGGGGGTCAGTCCCTAGTAGCACTAGCCTGTCAGCCTTGGACCCAAGTTCTCTCCTCTGGACTATGCCAGTCCTCTGTTTGCCTTGCAGATTAACAATAGGTACATCCCCGCCCTGAGCCCTTCTGAAGCCTTGTTCTGTGATATCCAGACCCTTACACTGGCTATTTACAGCAATTCCAGATCCCCTAAAATCTAAGCTGCAGTGCACCCCAGTTTACAAGTTTTACTTTAAACTACTGCTCCTAAAAACCAAACAGTATTTGTGAACACTTATAATAAAAGAGAAGTAGGTTTATTTAAGAAAAACTAAAGATTTAATTAGAAATGAGAGAAAGTGATGGAAATAAATGGTTACAATTCAAAAATCACATGAAACAAACCTGGGTCTATACTTGTACTTATTAAGAGTTACCTTTCCTATCTTATGACGTAGGATTTTCCCCCAAAGTTTTGTCTATTGCAAGCTGGCAGGTGTCAAAAGAGAAGGATTCAAATGTTCATAAAACATCCCCGATACACAAGGGGTTTCCTCAGTGAGTGGATCCAGAGGATCTCTCCCTCCTCTGTGTTACACTGAAATAGTTTTTTGTTTCTATTCAGAGACAGGGCAAACTCCTGTCTTTTTGTAATGTTCTGTTTTTACTGTCAAGTGGTTTTGCTTGTTCACAGTTGCTTCTGTTGGTTTTCATTGGAAGTCTTAGTACTGAGCAAAGCTTAACAGTGACTGTAGCTTTGTATCACATCTCTTGCTAAATAGGCCGGGTGGGGTAACAACTCCCTTCTGCCTGAATGGGCCACCATTGAAATATATTATCCTCTGGTGACTAATTTTTATTCCAAGTCCATAAAGCATATTTTCAGTTACATTATTCTTCAGATATTACCCACATATTCATCTCCCGATGATTATGAATCTTGACAAGTTATGAGCTTTCTGTATCTACTTTATATGTTACTCTTTATGGATAAAGCCCTATAAGATGTGTTTTCTCTAGTTTGTCAGGTTGGACAGAGAGCTGTTTGCAAAGAACAGGGCACCCTTGCTAACCAACTTCTGTGACACATCCTGTTCTGACTTCACAATGACAATGCAAGTCTCTGAAGTCCCAAGCTTGTGATAAGCCTAGCTAAGGTCTAATCCTTTTTTCTCGAATATCCTCCCAAAGATGTGTGTCTTCTTATGCTGCCTCCCTGTTGAGCCACCATCATCTTTTGATTGGCAGGCAATGGTACCTTTGCTGTACTGGCTCCCAAAGTATGAAACTCACTTCCCTTTTCCATCAGTTGCAGCCCATCACTCCTTACTAATAAACAATATATACTGGGCCAATTTTTGGCACAAATCAGCATAATTCCCTTGACTTCAAAGGACCTATACTGGTTTATATCAGCTAAGAATCTGGTCTCCAGTGTTATTTTTTCCTGCAAAGGTATGCTTCATTATAATTGATCTTCATAATCTTCCTACCTTTTCCCCTCAATTTCTATGACTGTTCCATTAGTTTACATTTCTGAAACAGTGGGTTTTGTATCATTGGTTACATTGTACTGTTATTTTTTTAGTACTTCTTGTGACATGTATTGTTTTGCAGCACCTGAAGCCCATCAACAAGGAAAGGGATTTCCAGTTCTGAAGATTATAATTGTAATATATTTACACCATCCTCCAATACAATCCTATGGGCCTTTGTCTAATCTGTCCAACAGACACAATTGTCTTCATATAAGCTATATTTCTCCAGTGCAGATCTATATGTGCATATTTCGCCTAGTGCTCTGCCCTTTCAGACAACTTGGATGTTCAGGTGCACATTAGGGAGTTAAAGTCAGGGCACACATTGTTACCATATTCAGACTCAGCTATGGGTTAACATCTATATTTCATCTCACAAGGGATAAAGCATAATCACACAGGCACAATTTAAATGGGTCCTTATCTGGATCATTGTCACTATGCACTGAATAGAGTGAGAACACTAAAATGTTCTGTGATTCTGCCGAAAAGGGGAAGAGTATTTCTGAGGTCCAGCATACTAATAGTGTTCCATTCATGACTAAATATAAATATGCCACCCAGAGTTGGTTCTTCAGTAAGCGACATCTATCCAGTCCAATCCCTGTCCTCATCCAATTTTGCTCCTCCTCATTTACATAAAACATACCTGATTCTATTCAAATAATGGTAATAATGTGTCATGCTAACGGCAAAATTATGATTCTGAAGAAATGGCTACAATATCACTTATTTAAAACTATTTAAGAGAAAGAATAATTTAATTCATATGCAAAGGTCTCACAGTGGAGTTTGCTTTAATATATAAAAAGAACACTGTTCAAAGTTCTCTAGGATTTATATACATATAAAAGTAAAAGATACTACACTGTGCATGAGCTGCTACCATTCATAACAACTGCTCATATCACAAAGTTTGAATCCCCTCTCACAACCTAAATCAGGAATAACTTGACTGTAGTCACTGGAATAATATCAATGACCAGTTTCAGAGATAGGAGAATTGATCTTGTATTTTATAGCGCTGTAGAACCATTCTGTTAAAAAAGAAGATGATTCAACATAGCAATTTCCTCTTCTCTATTTAGGATAACCAGCAATCAGAAAATGGTAGAGCAGGAAAAAGAAAATTGATAGAATAATGAATCTAGGCTCAGAACAAGTTTTGCACTTGGGCGGGGGCTTTCTTTTGTAACATTGCTGTTTAAATTATGTGATGCACCCACACATTTAGAAAGGATGATGACTCACTGACAAACACACAGAGCCCAGCATATTTAGACAACATCCTTGGGTACAATTAAGATTGGATATAGCACTTAGAATATGCTCTTAAATATTGCTCGGTAAATAACAGCTTTTCAGTACACAGGCAATTCAAAAACATTTTTTGTTTGGGTTTTTTTCAGAATAAAAAGAAAAACAAATTTTCCAAAAATTTCAGTATATCAAAAAGTCAGAAAAAATCACTTTCAGGTTAAAACTCCCCCCACCATTTTTCTCAACCTGAAACAAAACATTTTGAATGTCTACACTGGAGCTGGAACTTAAATGTACAGCTTAGGTTGATATCCATGCCAACTTTCATCAAACTAATGAGCTAAAGAATAACTGCTGTGGCCAAGGATTTCAGAAGATTCTGTGCTTGGGGCAACCAGACTGTCACACCACTCATGCCACAGTGGTTGCATTTCTATTTGTAGTACAGTAGCTAAATCAGAGCTAGCATGGTCATGTTGACCCAAGTTGGAAATTACACCTCCAACTCCTGTGTAGATGGACCCTGAGAGATGCAATTCACTCTGCTCTGTCCAACATAGGAAGAACAATCCAATTGTAATCTTTTTTGAGGGATAAGATATAAAATGTAAGCTCAAAACAACAGGAAAGGACCTGCAAAGTTTTTGTTCATTGTAGAATAGAAGTGAAGGAGCAAATGTGCTATATTCTCAGAAAACAGGAATAATGAATGAGCTACTGGAAAATATACTATTGAGGAACTTGCAGTACTTGCTTCATTTCAAAAGTCTGAAGGATCATCACTTAAAATATTTGTTTTATGTACTTTCTGTTGCTAAGGCTTTTTTCTTCTTTCTGTTTGTTATGCCACTTTAATTTTACTGCTTTTGACCGCCTCCTTGTAAATAAAACACAGAGCTAAATAGGATGGTAGCAGTGTAAATGGGGAAAGAAGAGAGTCCTGGGCAGCTAATGTACACTAGACTGATCTTGATTGTTCTTGAGCTGGTATCTCACATTTTCCATAGCCTATTATTGCATATAATGGCTGCCAAACATACAGAGGTGAGGGCTGTGAAGAAAAGGAAATAAGCTGAGCTGAGAAGAAATAAGAAGGGTGGGAAAGACAGCCTGGAGAAATTCTATATATTTTTACTTCACACAGCTTCATGGAAATGAAATATTTGCCATGAGGGCTAAGGAAACCATATCTTTCAGTCTCCTAAACATCTGAGAGGCCTGACTCTGATCTCACATCATTTAAATACTGATGTAATTCCATTGGCTTGAGAGGAATGATGATCCAGTGGTTGAGACTTAGGAATCATTGATACAATTCCCTGGTTTGCCACAGACTTCCTGGGCGACCTTAAGCAATCACTTAGTTTCTCTGTTCCCTTCATTCTCCACCTGTGAAATGAAGATAACAGCTTTTTCCTACCTCACAGGAGTATTATGAGGATAAATATCTAGAAATAGTCACATACTATGCTAATGGGAGCACAGAAGAGTGCCTAAAGGATGATGGCCTTTAGTGGTGTTACTCTTGATTTACACAGGTATAAATGATATCAGAATCAGGGCCCAGATGTGTAGGGAAAAGTATGAATTCACAGGGATTTTTTTTCCTTTGAATACAATTACTCTAATGCAGCACAAAAGGACATTCTGCATTTAAAGAGTCTGAAAGATGGACTTTAACTTATTGGTCTTGTTTTTATATCAATAATGGAAAGAGTAAATGGCCAGTTACTATTTGGCTGTACCAAACAGTCCATTAGCTCAAAACAGGAATACTTCATATGCCTTCTCCTTGGGCTTTCACAGACTCCCCTGCCAGACTGTTTCTCTCAAGATATATCTATACTTAACTAAAAGACCTATAGCATGGCCACAGCTGGCCTCTGTTAGCTAACTCAGGCTTGCAGGGCTCAGGCCGCTGGGCTAAAAATTACTGTGTAGATATTTGGGCTCAGTGTGGAGCCATGGCCCTAGGACCTTCTCCCCTCCACAGTCCTAGATCTTAGGTTCCAGCCTGAGCCTGAACATCTACAAATCATTTTATAGCCCTTCAGCCTCAGCCTAAACTTAGGCCAGCCAGAGGCATTTAATTGCTGTGTAGACATACCCTAAGAGTCTCCACAGACTCTTTCTTCAACTGTCTTCCAGATTTACATCCAGTGAGGAGCCCATATATGGTACTAGGTACATGCTGCAGTCATTATGGGTCCCAAATTTGAAGTCATGTCTATTGCTAGCATCTCTGTGAAGCTAATGGAACAATTTCTGGCATGGTAAAGAAGAGAGAATGTAATTGAGTTAACTTTGGCTTTCTGATCCCAGAAGAGTATAATCAGGAAGAGATTAAAATCTGTAAAAAGTGAAGGGGAGCAACTGAGGTTATCTTCAAGAGGCTGTCCCAGAAGCTAGAAAGAAGAAAGAGGGTAAAGCCAGACAGAAGAAAGGCTTCAAGGATCCTGGATAAACTAAGGTAGAAATGGTCCTCTCCTTCTGCAGTAACCTTTGTAAAGATGTTAAAATAAGAGAGGAGATTGAAATTGGAACAAGACTGGAACAATGCTGTCAATGCCTTTTTTCTCATTCAAGATGCATCAGCCAACTCACGATTTCTCACAATTGTTAAAGAAGGATTTTCCTTGAATTCCAGGTAATCCAGTAGGGAAGCAGACAGGAGGTGGGGGGTAGGCAAACAAAAACACTTAAAAAGAAACTCAAGAAACTACTTGAGTGCTGCTCCAAGGGATGGAAGCTTTATCTACTGGTCAAGACAAAAGACTACCGTGCTTATCCAAGAGCAGCAAGTGAGTCTGAGCAACAATACTGCAGAAGCACTTACAAACATCGGTTACTAGGCTGCAAGAAAAAAATCAATCAGCAGGACCTCTTGGAGGAGTGAAAGGAATATTTTGAGGAAATCTGACTTTGGCAATATCCTAGGTATGGTGCAGTATTTCTGCAGAAGGCCAGGACAGTAAGATATTTGCAGGGAGAGTGGGGAACAGAGGTTCATTCACCAGTAGGGCCTTCGGTTCGTGCACTTGTCAAACTAAAAACCTGTTTGTGCTTGGCCAGTGTGCTGGAAGCACATTTGCTAATAACCACTAAAGATAAAAATGATGTAGGGAATACGTGAATGTCCTCTCTCTCTCTCTCGCATGGCAACAAAGCTATAAAATACACAGAATATCCTGACTATGAAGGGATACGAGGTGAAAGAGTTCTGAAAGTGGGGAAGGAAACTGCAAGTGTCAATACTCACTAAGGTCACTGGGAGAAAAATAACCTCTAAGCACACTCATGAATTTGTGTATAATTTGCTTGACTTATGCAGGACCTTATGAGGAACAATGAGAGACCTGCCCAAGGACATGAATGTGAAGGTACCTTGCAGGCTTTTTCATCTCAGCACACAATAAAACCCCAGCCCTAAATCAAACATCTGGTGTCCAGTGAGTCACATTTTGACAAGAACCAGTGTTGGTGAGGATGTAATGGCAAACTGAAGCATTGAATCATGAGGGGAAAGGGTTTGCACCCATTTACCAGATGCTTCAAGCTTATGGCAAAATCGAGAGAAGACAATTCTTAGAGTCATTTCAGTGGTGCTGCCAGAAAGCACTGACTCTGGTGAGGACAAAATATGTGTTGCCTTGTTTCAAAAATGCCCAGACCAGATGCATTCACAGTTGCTGAATTAAAATGTACTGGCAATTAAATAACTTTGTACATTATATAGGCCACCAGTATATAAAGGGCAGCAAAATAATCTAAACCCACCATTTACAATAAGTAGCCTCAAACAGCTGAGAGAAAATATTGAAAAAATCTTAAATTCAGAAGAGAAGAAAAAAAGATATCTAGAGGTGAGGGTCATGAAGGTTTATTACCACTGTAGGTAGGTTTTAGAAGACTTTCTGACTGGGCATTTGGAATAGTTAGTAACAGCCATTATCAAAAAAAAGTGAGTGAATAAAGAATGCTAACCTGCCTCATACTTTTATAGTTAGTATGTGAAAATGAGGTTGTTAGGTTCTGAAAGTGCTCCTTACCAGATGATGCAGGAGGTTTGTCAGGAAGCAGTTAGTGGATCTGGAATCCCCATATTGACAGAAACAGAGCAGAGAAACAACTGCAGTCTTACTCTGAGAAAGTATGCGTGCAATCAATGGGACAGAAAAGTAAGTGCTGTTAACAGAACAAGAAAGGCCCTAGGGATGCTGGAGATCCTTACAAGATTTTGTACTGCTCCACATTGGCAACCAGCAGCAGGAAGTGGAGAACAAATACAAGACCTGGGAAATAATAGCAAAGGACGATATCAAGGCTGTGGGATCAGTCTTCTATTCACACCAGTGATCATATCCATTCAATTTGTCCGATATGCTGACAATCACAGCAAGGTATATTTTCAGGAAACTAGGGCAAGCAGCTACTGGCTCCACTGGAGGGAAGCGTCTCTCAATTCTATACATTATGCTATGGCAAGTTCCGGGTATGAGGCAGAACAGCAGCACCACCAGCACATCAGTGTTGTCACTACTCAGCAAAGCCATCCCTAGCACAATGTGAAGGACCATCTGTATGTCCACATACACCCCAAAGATCTATTGCTATGTGATGCCTGTGCAAACATGCTGGAGCTTGATCTCCCTTCCTTGAGGACTTCAGGGAGCTGATAGTTGCTAGTGCTCCATAATGGCAGGTGGGAAGCTGCACAAAGCCATGCCATTGCTCACCTGAACAGTGAAAAATACAGTATGTCTTTAAGACCTGCAATGGTGGGGTAGTGGCATATGTGTCTATGGATATGCAGTCCTGGGTGTATAAACCACTGATTACATACTCATTAGTAAAAGACTGGATCAGCTGCAGACCACATTGTGCATTGCTGATGAAAGCCGCACAGTACCAGGGATATACTGGATAATTTCTTCTGTCACAGAAAAATGGCTGACGACTTTCTCCCTCTGCCCTGAGCTTGTGGGTACCGTACAACAATGAAACTGACAATACAGGTCTGCTCTGGCATAAAAATATCGTGTCTGTGTTGACAGGTGACCTCCACTTCAGAAAGATAGGTGAAGAGATCTATTGTGTTATAGCTATGTATGAAGACACCAGATTTTAAAATACCATAGCTTTCCCTCCTCCTGCACAAAGGAGAAAAAAAATCATAAAACAACAGGAGGAAAACCTAATTAACTGCAAATATTCAACAGGATCTTGATTTATGCCCAGCAAGTTACTGAGAAATTCAGTAGCAGCAAGACATTTGTAGTCTAGGGGGGATGAGGCCTGGAGAAACTTTGGATTTCTAAGAGTTGCCATCAAACTACTCATGGACTCAGATGCAGCAAAGGTTGCAAAGATATGTAACCTATTGTGTCTGTCAGAATGGAACTTTTACTGGATTTTACTGGAGCAGCTCCTCTCCACCACATGCCACCACTGAAAAGAGCCACTTCAGGTGGCTTCTTTCTACGACATACCTGAGGACCCTCTCTGGGCGGCTTCTTTC
>ML685755.1:21312377-21404877 GCA_007922175.1 Pelusios castaneus | reverse complement strand
TGATAGGTTTTCCTCCCAGTATAGTTTTCCATTCCTCATTTTAAAGTAAATGAGTATTACAGAATTTAATAGAATGGTATGCAGGTTTTTGGACCACCCCAAATAAATTATTTTAAAATTATATTCCTTATGCAGGATTCAAATGGATGGGAAAAAAATTCAAAGCATCCATTAGCATTTTCTTTTAAATTCTACAGGTTATCAAAGCAATTTATTTAGAATTGTATTTCATTTCTATATTACCCTATTGGTCTAATTCCTGTTAAACTGTTTTGGACTTTTCCAAAAAGGATACCACATACTGTAGTTGCATCTGTAAAACAACAGAAATAAACAGCACACATTATTTGACATTATATTTTTCTGAGCAGTGGAATTGGTAAATGGCAAATTCGAATCACAGTAGTTCTAGGTGGATTCATTAGAAGCATGTTTCCTACAGTATCTTCATCAATTATTATAATTTATTTTATCTGCTGCTCTGTTAACCCCATGATTGCTATTTGTGGTATAATACACTATATGTCCAGGTTTTTCATCAGTTTGATTTTGCTCTCCAAGCCTGTGTACATACTTGCCTGCAGTAAGAGAGCAAACAAAGTTTTTAAAAGTCAATTTACGTAGCCATAAATCAACAATCATAATTTGCAAATTCACAGATATTTTTCCTTGAAACTTGAATATCTATACCTAAAAAGTATTTTATTAAATACTTTTAATAAAAGTGTTTTATTAAAAATGTATGTGTGTATACACACACACAGACACAAATACATACATTTTTAATAAAATACTTTTATTTCAAAAAATACTTTTTAGGTATAGATATTCAAGTTTAAAGTGCTTTAATAAAATCCTTATTTTTTATTTATATATATAAAATATGTAATATTTTATTAAAACAGTTTAAAGATTGTATTGTAAAGTAACCTTTGTTTCAGGACAATTATTCAGCTTTTAAGATATACAACAACGTTAAAGAGTAAGGCAAGACAGGCTCAATATTTTCCCATCTTGAAGAACAACTAATTATTCGTGGAAAATGTAAAGCAGCTTTATTTTAAGATCAATACAACTTTGCATTCTCTAGTCATTTTTCCTGACCTCATGTTTTATTACCATAAATATTTGCATGAAAAAGCCTTTTTCTTACGGACCCATCCAGTAGGATCCAGAGTGTTTAAATGCTGCTCCAGGTACTCAAAAATTAGTTGTGTCAAAGAGATGACTTAACCAATAGGTCCAGTATAAGACATTAAAGCAGACTGTGCACGCACGCACGCACACACACAAATGTAGATTGAGGGCAACCCCCCAAAATGTCTGAGAGAGGGAGTGAAAGAGAAAAACTAGGTTGGATTAAGAGAAAGCCAGGGACATACAGGTGGAGAAAGTGAGAGAGAGACAGAGTGATATACTGAGGGTTTATAGGAAAGAAGGAAGATGGTCAGGATTCGGGTAGGTGGAAAAGGCTGGGCTCCCCAGTCTCCGGGGAAAGATTTAATGGGGAAAACATCAGGGAAAGACTGCTGTCCAGTATGCTGATCATGCAAAGGTGCAGACATTCCCCCACCCCAGTTATGGAGAGATGTCATCTTGGTCAATGATTTAAGCTGGGCTCTCCAGAACTAGAAGCCTGATTTTCTACCGCTTGAACTGAAAAGCCAGGCTCCATAGCTGGAGGCTGTAACAGACTCACATCCTTTTTGGTTTATGCACAGAAAACACTAACACATACTGACCAGACAGATCAGAAGAGAAAGGTGATAGGTAAGAGAACAGAGGATCACAGAAGGAAACATCTTCACAGTTCTAAGAGATTTGGGAGGACTTCCCTTGACCTGAATATGGCACAGTACCTGTGCATGGAAGCTAGAGAGGCCAGTCAAAGAAGCCATCATCTGCAACACAGTCAGAGTCCCACTGCACTCAGCACTCTTAATACTGAATTCTTCCAAAGGAGAGATTGGGATTTGATATCCCCCACTCTGTTGCTTCTGAAGCCTTAGAGGACTTCCCAGCTACTACACCCATAGGGTTACAGACCAGATGAACATGCCCATACCAGACAGAATCGATACCAAATTATGTAGGAATAGTATCCCAGTCTTTGCCAAAAGATTGTGCAGGATTAGCCAGAGAAGCTGGTAGAAAAGAGTGGGGCGATATCTGGACCAGAGTCTCATCTTTCATTTAAAATAAAACCAACAATTTTATTTGCCCTCTATGTTTGTGAAGAAAACCTTGGAAATGTGGCCCAAATGTTATAATGCAATGATATCTGCCTGACTCTGCAGAGACCATGAGGAGGAAGTATTAAAAGAGGCATGAACAGATAGGTTCAGATGGCTAACACAGATTTCAGGGATTTATTTTTTTTAAGTTAATATTATTACCTATTGCACTGCTCAAAACATGTTAAAAAAAGAACTGAATCAACATGTTATAAAGACCAAAGCCAGTGTTTCTGACTGAAAATGCACATACATGCTATGGAAGGTGTAAACATAAAGGCGAGTAGGCTTTCTATAGATTTATAAATAATAGGCCAGGATATGTGCAGTGATTGGTGCCATCTATACGAGGGCTGAAAGACTGATCAATCACGGTGATAAATAACCAGTATTGATTTGTCATGATCAAATCATGACAAAACCCACCAAATTTCCTTTGACGGGTTATTGTTCTACTGGATGGGGTGAAGCAATAGACATGTTATATCTTGATTGTAGTGGGTCTGTGTCAAAAGTCTCACATGATGTTCTCATAAGCAAATTAGGGAAAGGTGCTCTGGGTAAAATTACTATACTACATGGCGGATGCACGACTCGTTGAAAGACCGTAGTTCTGAATGGTTCACTGTCAAACAGGAAAGTTGTATCTAATGAGGTCCTGCAGGTATCAGTCCTACCTTCAGAACTAGTCAATATTTTCATTAATGACTTGCGTAATGGAGTGGAGAGGATACCTATAAATATGTGGATGACACCAATCTGCAAGGGATTGCAAGCACTCTAGAGGACAGGATTAGAATTCAAAAGAATCTTGCCAAATTGGAGAATTGGTATGAAAGCAACAAGCTGAAATTCAATAAAGACAAGTGCAAAGTACTACACTTTGGAAAGGAAAAGTCAAAATGGCTAGATGGTAGTATTGCTGAAAAGGATCCGGGGCCTACAGTGCATCACAATTTGAATGAATCAATGAGGTGAAGTTGTGAAAAAGGCCAATATCATTCTGGGGTTATTAACAGGAGTGTCAAATGTAAGACACAGGACCACTCTTCTCAGAGCTAGTGAGCTCTGCTTGCAGTAATGTCCCCAGTTCTGGGTGCCTTCAAATATGTTAAGGCAGGAGTGTCAAACATACCGCCCACGGACCGGATGCGGCCCACGAACCTCTTCCATCCAGTCTGTGACTGCACTCTGTGGGACCACACTCTCTCCCTGAGAGAGAGAGAGGCCTAGAATACCCAGTGCTCTGCGATGTCATGAGACCTGACAATGGGTATGCGAGACTGCACTCCATGAGACCACACTCTCTCCCTAACACAGAGGGAGTGTGTGGTATCATGGAGCACAGTCTCGCATACAGAGCCTGCCACGATGCCATGAGAGTGCCTTAATATTTTAATTTATGGCCCACTCGTACATTTAAGTCAAATCTGGCCTGTTATACCAAATTAGTTTGACACCCCTGTTGAAGGGGCTCTTATAAAGACAACTTTGATCAATTGTTCTCCATATCCATTGAAGGTCAGCTTAGAAGTAATGGGCTTAATCTGCAGAATTAAGATTTAAGTTAAATATTAGGAAAAACTTTTTCACTACAAGTGTAGTTAATTTCTGGAATAAGCTTCCAATTGGCTGTGGAAGCCTCATCACTGGAGGTTTTAAAGACCAGGCTGGACAAACACCTTCCAGGGACAGCCTAGACTCATAGGCTATGTCTACACTAGACAAGTTAAGTCGACTTAACTTTTCTAGTGTTGAGATAGCCCCTTGTTGACTTTATTAAGTCAACTTAATGCTTTAAGTCGACTTAATAAGGTCGATTTAGGTGCTAATCCCCATCCACACTGGCTTGAAGTTGACTTAAGGCTTAAGTCGACCTAAAACGAAGTGTTATTAAGTCTACTTAAGCTTACCTTAAGTCGACTTAAGGAAATGCTTAAGTCGACTTAATAAAAGCCCAGTGTGGACATGGCTTTGTTTAGGTCAACTTAAGCCTCCTTAAGCCAACCTAAGTTGCCAGTGTAGATGCACCTATCAACTCTAAGGTTAGAAGGGATCAATATGATCATCTAGTTTGACCTCCTGCACAATTCAAGCCACAAAACCTCACCCACCCACTCCTGTAATAAACGTCTAACCTATGACTGAGCTATTAAAGTCCTCAAATCATGGTTTAAAGACTTTAAGATACAAACAATCTCAGCAAATGAGCCATGCCCCATGCTATAGAGCAGGGGCCTCAAACACAAATCACCACAAGGGCCACACCACCATATTGGCCTGAAGGTCGCATCACTGAAACCTTTTCATACAACAGAGCCACCAGTTTATTTAATTACAATTAAATTAAAAATTAATTAATTGAATTAAAAGTGATTGCAAATAAAATTAATTAATTGGGTTTAATTAATTGAATTTGAATGAATTTTTAATTGAAATTTATTTTTAAGAAAGGTATTTAATTAAAATTAAATTTTTTAAAGTTTTTTTTGAAAGAAAGAAAGAAAGAAAGAAAGAAAGAAAGAAAGAAAGAAAGAAAGAAAAGGCTGCTTGCAACCCCAAGCCTGGAAGGGAGGCGAGCAGCCATAGTCCAGCTCCTAGCTGCACATCAGGACTGGGCAGAGCCCCCCACAGGGACCTCATGGAGCCTCCCACAGCACGGAGCTCCAGTGGGAGCCCTCCTCACACCCCCAGACCCTGCTCCTGCTAGCCCTGAGCTGGTCCCAGGCTCTGAGTTTGCCTGCTCCAGTTGCTGGGCTGCACTCCCCCACCACTGCAGGCCAGGGCTCTGCCTGATGAGGGCATGGCCAGCGTGGCTCCCAGCCCTCCCTGCACAGCAGTAGGCTCCTCCCCAGCTGCCCGGCAGTGGCTTCTGCGGCCCCGGGGGGGGTAGGAGGTGTGGCCTGGAAGCACTGTCAACAGCGGGAGGACCCCGAGTGGGAGGCAGGCAGCCTCAACCCAGCTGCCAGCTCCCAGCCGGCAGGGCACTGGCCACTTGAAAAGTTGGCCAGGGGTTGGGAACCCCTGAATTCCGGCTCTTGTCACAGGCCGCAGGAGGTAACTCCCCAGGCCGCATGTGGCCCACGTGTTTGAGCCTCTACTATAGAGGAAGGCAAAAAAAACAAAAACAAAAAAGAAAACCCAGAGTCTTTGCCAATCTGCTCTGGGGGAAGATTCCTTCCTGACCCCAAATATGGTGATCAGTGAAATCCTGGGCATGTGGGTAAGACTCACCAGCCAGACACCCAAGAAATAATTTTCTATAATAACTCAGACCCTATTCCATCTAATGTCCCCCCTCAGGCCATTACATATCTACCACCAGTAGTCAAATCAGTCAACTGCCAAACGAGGCTGTCCCATCCTACTATTCCCTCCATAAATTGATGTTGGTTAATTGGTCCTGGTGAGCGTAGGGGATAGATCTGATGATTTCTGAAGATCCCTTCCGTTCCTACATTTCTATGATTCTAACACATGATGGGGTTGTGAGGGATGGAGGGAAATGAATGATTTCATTTTCCTAGAATGAGAAGTAATGGGATGAAATTAAGGGTGAATTATTGGGAAATGCTTCCTAATACTGACTGACTGACTGACCGACTGACACTCTCTCTCTCTCTCTCTCTCTCTCTCTCTCACACACACACACACACACACACACACACACACACACACACACACACTTACTTACTTACTTACGGGAATAACATCCCAAGGGAAATAGCAGAAGCCACTTGAGATATTCACTGGACAAAATAATGAAAAACATGCTGTAGAGAACAAATCTGTAGGAGTCGGGCTAAGGACTAGAAAACCCAATGCTGCAGGATTTTCCTATTTCTAATCATTTTGATTCTCCACCTATCCACCATTCAGAGCATGCAGTAGTTTTCAGAAATGCAGAACTGTTGTTGGCCACATGCTGTAGAAGCTACTGGATTCTGTATTTGACTATAGCTGCATATATTTATAAGAATCCTTTTAAAAGTATTTGAGATTTAAGTATGTGAAAGATTTACCTGTAAAAATACAACACAAATGTATTTACTCCAGATGGCTCTGCGGGAAGCATGTACCATGTGTCAATTTTGCACAGCTAAGTAGTCTTTCATTTAGATAATTAATTTGAAATTAAATATTAAATATTAATAAATATACTGCAGGTAATATATGACAAACTAATTTAATTAAAAATAGATTATAGTGTATTTTGCAAATGGAACATTTTTGTAAGGAAATATAATGGACTTGTTATGTTTCTGGTTTATCCTAAAAGTGTGCAAGTTTCTTGTACATTTAGCCTTTATTGTGTCTCATGAAATTTTAAAAATAGCTATTTCAATTGTCAAACATTTGACTGCTAAAAAACTTGACACATAAGTTTCAATTTTGTGATATGCATTTTTAATGAAGACTTTTGCAGCTACTTTGTTAGCTGTAATCCAATTTTTTTTAAAAAAATTGAATATACAGTGCTTCAACATTTGCATGAAGAACATACTTAATTGGAGCATTTCAGAAAAAAATATATATAGTTTAAATCCTTGAATGAAAATGCAGTGTCATTTGTGGGAGAAGCAGGCAAGCTGACTATACTATAAATGGATGTTATTTCAATATTACATTTAGGAGCGAGCAAAATGAGACTTTCACTGTAAATGGAGATTTTCATTCTGAACTCTCTCTACACCATGCCTTTTAAGAAGGCATTTATTTTCTGTTAGCTATCAGACTGCAAAGTATTCATTTGTGATTATTTAAGAATGAGACGCTTATATATGGACATCCACCACAGAAATAGCTACGTGTATATGTGTTTTCTGTGAACTCTGCAGAAGAATAAGCAGGGCTTATCTATTGGTCAGAAAACAGATGTAAGTGATAAAGTCATGCAACAATGACACAAACAATGGTCACACAAAAACAAGTGTAATTTACCCACTGAAGGGGTGGAATTAGTGTTATAAACAGCACAAGCAAATAAAAGGATGTAAGAGAAGCAAGAAAGCCTCCTTTATATTCAAGACTCTTGTCATTTGCTTTCTCCTACACTGGTACATCTACTAGCTTTGGCAAGAATGATCAGGTTGAAAACAGACATGCCATCTGACCTCTGGCACTGGTGTAAAAGTATAGTTACGGTATTAGAAATAGTCTTTTTTCTTTTCTTGTTGTGGCTTTTTTTGTTTATGTATATTAAAGGTCCTACCCTGTTATGCACAGAGATTTTGGAATTGGAATTAATAGTGGACTAGGACTGATTAATGTTCTTTTAGATTTGTTCTAACATGGAGATCTAATGGAAAGTAGGGGACCTCTCTCTCTGCCCAGGCCTCTTGGTGAAGCAAAAATTTATATGCTTTTTATTCTTTCTTAGAAGAAAATGATAGAGCTAGATTTTCTATGCTCTTTTTTCCTTATTAATAAAAGGGAATAAAGTTTAACAATGGGAGGAGGGCACATGTCTAACTGTGTACAGACAACTTTTGTCCCTTTTTGAAAGGAAAGATCTGTACATCAGTGCCACACCAGGGGAACTGCAATTGATTCACTAACAAGTTAAATGGATTTTATGTACTTATTCAATGTGTTAAATACCCTGGCAACTCATGAAGACTGGTCTCCTTCTGGGATATAGCCCCATCCTAAGGAAACACACTTACACACACAAAAACATTTTGTAGTGTTTTAAGTGGAAATGTGTGTTGCTGCAAGATAAGATTAGATTTATTTTACCACGAGCATGAGCACAGAATCTTTTGCCCTTCTTACCAGGCCTTTTTTCTCCGCCTTCCCTCCTCCACTCTCTCAGCCTTCATTTTCTTTTTTGCTTCCATCATTCCCCCCACCACCTCCTCCTTTCAATCATAGTTTGCTGCCATGAACTCTACCTTTTCCTACCATCCTGCTTTCTTACTGCCTCCCTCCTTCTCTTTTGTTCTGCACTTATAGCCTTTCCTTTTCCTCCTCTTCCTTTGTCCTAACCGTCAGCCCAGCATACACTTGTTCTCTCCTCCTACCTTATTACATGCTCTTCCACACTTAAAAACTTTCCTCCCCTAACTCATTATTCTGTCTTCCAACCAATCAGTACTCTTGGCTCTCTCCTCACTACTACTGAATGTTTCTGCCAAGCTGTTCTGCTACCATTTGCCTTGCATAAATACACAGAGACATGAGGGCAAATAAGACACCTCTTTGCTCTCCAGCATGGCCTCTGTGCACTTTCAGTCTATGTACAAGAGACAAAGCAGGCTTTCTAGGGCAGCTACTCAGCCTTGAGCAGCTGCATGAAAACACTGTAGTGAGTGGTGGGGAATGAGCAGAATCATATCCTTAATACCCTGGCCTGAACAGAAAGGGAGTTACTGGTTTGGGCCAGTAGCTATAGATTACTTAGTCCCTGCAGTAAGTGGTGGGAGACAGTTTCTTCCCTGGGTTGATCCTATGTACAGTTGTGCAAATGACTAATTTTTTAATTCTTTGACAGTTCAGAAAATTCTAAAAGAAACCTGAAACAAAATTGCAGAAGGGGGAGGGGGGAAGCGCAGGGAGTGGGTAAAGAGTCAGAAGAAATTGCTCCTGCTTAAACGAAATGTTCCATTTGGGTTATTTTGAATAAAAGCAAAAGAGATGAAGAGCTAAATTCATAAAACCCATAGTGTCATATTGATGCCCCTTTATGAAGAATAGCTCAGTTAAAGCATTTGTTTTGGCACATCCAACATTTTTTGCTTTTAATTTTCAGACCGAACAATTGGTCACAAATCAAAGAATTCACAAAATGTCTTGCTGAACCTGAATTTGTATTTTTCAGGGGAAAAAAAAGATTTATCTAATTTCATTCCAGTCTGGTCCTGTGGAAGTGCAATTCCACACTGCCTCTTACTCAGAGAGAGATGGAGGGTAAAATCCTGGCCTCTTTGAAGCCAGTGGAAAAATGCCCAGTCTTGCATTGGTGTTTAACAATAAAATAGTAAAAGCAAGATATTTGATCAGCTTTTTGTGCTTTTTTTGTAATTATTTTTGGGATGCTCCTTTTTGGGTTATAGGAGATGGTTCGTTTTTCCTGCTTTTCATTTGCTCTGTTTGCAGGCTACCAAAGCAGAAACATTGTCTCTGAAAACAAGCTGTCCACACTGGGGCACCACTTGGATTCTGTTGTGATGTGCTGTTTCCTGGCTCCTCTACACCCAGAGATCGCTAATTTCTCCATTCCACAGGTATAACCAGAATAGCCAGTCTCAAATGGGTTTATACAAGGGATATCTGTGAATCCCCTGGAAAGACTGGGAATTTCAAATATGGGTTATGGGTGCTTTTTATAGATATGTAAGGCATAAATATACAGTTAATATGCAAAATTTACACTGGGCTTTATAGACAATGGGTTTATTGTTGAGTTGCCACTGATTGTCATTAATACCGTATTCCATCTTCCAACTCATGCATCTTACCACAGCAAGTGTTGCTCCATTACCTTGTCCACAACAACAACAACAAAAGAGGAACAAGGGATAGCAGAGAATAAAGGATAGCTCCTTTATACACCTGTTCTCCTCAGCATCATAACAACACCCTCATAGATGGAAGAAATAGTGATCAGGGAATAGATCAGTTTGACGTCAGTCACTTTCCATTGTCCTGTTCAAAGAATATTTTTGTTAATATATTCAAGCTATGCATAGGCCTGTTATTGTCAAATATTTCTGTACATGTAAATTTTGATTGTCTACTGATATTACACAATATTTTAAAGAAATGAGAGTAAAAGAACCGGAGGCATGTCCAGGGATAAAAATGGCCCCACATCCAGTTTCCCAATAGTAAGTCAGGATGTCAAGATACTTAAAATATTCCCAATACCTGCCAATCGTTACAACCATCATTGTAAAGGCAGCCTTATATACTAACAAGTGTGTAAACACTCTCATCTTGTAATCAACTGCCAGCATTGTTTGTGCTTGATTTTTATCCCTACCCAGACGTTTTGTTTAAACCCTGGTCACGTGCCAGTACCCATCTGTGTAAATCTGCAATTTTTCTAGGTGAATTGCACATCCACATCCCCCAGCTCAGCCACAGAAAGATCATGTAAATAATGGAACCTGACAGCATAAGTAATTTTTTTCCATGTATCAGACCCCATGGTTGACTGCTGAACTGTGATATCTTCTGTTTTTAGGCCAGACTAGGCTCTTCCCTTTCCCATCTGAAGATTTTAGAATAAGGGAAGAGTCTTGCATCACATGGTTCCAATGCTTTTCACATTATACAACTCAGTCAACACTTTCTCACATCTGATGACCCCTTCCCAATAAAAGCTATATCTTTATGTTACCTTAGAAGACTTTTAGTAACGTCTGTAACTGAAAACTAACTTAGCATCACAAACTTCCTCTTCTTTTTATTAGTGATTCAGAACCCACTAAATCCTAAAAGAAAAAATTAAGAAAAACTAATGCAGTGAAGAACTTCTAGTACTACTGTTCTCAAATGTTGAGAAAATTTCATTAAGTCAGGAAATCTGTCTTCCAAATAAATACTAGAGAATAAAAATAGAGAGTCCAATTATGTTGAGGACCAAGAGACTCCGTGCTTTTAGAAAAATTCACAGGTGTATAACACAATGGACTGTGTAATTGGTTCTTTTGAAGTTTCTAATCACTTTTTGTAAGATCAAGTGAAACTGACAAGCAAGGCTGTCGGAACACTGACTCTATACAATGGTGGCACATGGGACTCGAACCAGTTTATGTGGTAGCTGTTAATTGTTTGGGGGCCTCTTTTAAAACACAAAACATATCTGAAGAGTTACTATTAAAAAAATTCTCTCAGAATAAATTATGTGGTCAGTATTTCAGATCTCATACAAATCATTTGCCTGTGAAAATGTTATCAAAATATGAGCTATCCCCTTCAAATATATTTTAAACAATGTTAATGTATTTTCACATGTCATCATTTGACAGCTCCACCATACTCGCTTGTCTGCCACCAGGGAAATTTACATGCATTTGAATTCACCCTACCAAGCACAGTCATCCCAGACTGACAGCCCATTTAACTAGGTGATAAGTTAATCTGTACAACATTTGATAGATTTCTGTCTTTTACCTAAGCCATAGTTTGTGAAAATGATTCAGCTACAGAATTTGCAAATCATTCGCGTTTCAGTTTTCAGTCTCAGTGGGAGGGGTTAATTCTTAATGTATAATTCTGTAAACCCATCCAAAACAAGCATGTAAAGTTAATGCAACTACACATCCACCCTAAAAATATTTAGATTAGCATTTTATATCCTTTTCATTTAATACTCACCTATTAAAATAAACCTGAGATTAATTATGTAATTAGAGATTATTATACCAAGAGAGCTACTTGTCTTGACCCACTACCTGATCCTAATTGCTTCACCGGTTAAAAATGCAGTATTTCCTTGAAGTTTCTCAAGCAGCATCGCATGTTCATCAGTTTGAATTAGATCATGTGTCAGATTCACCATGTCACATGACCCAATGCAACATGATGTGACCATCACATATCACAGCTTTCAAAATTCAAGCAGAAGACACCAGGGGTGCAAATATCACACATTAATCCTGAATATGAAGAGCCTCTTTTGTTCAGAGGTACCGAAATCACTACCAATAGCTTCACACATTTTAAGGTACAATAGACATTTGATCTGCTGAGTCCAGCAACCAGCATTCTGATTTTATTTTTTTAAAGACATGAATTGGTGGTGCTGGATATATCATTACAATATCTAAGTTATTAATTCTAAAGTCCATCTAAAGAAGGGCCACTGGTCTTGTGATGGGGTTGTACACTTAACCATAACAAAATGGAAAGGGCATGTTGCAGGCTAGAAATGCCCAGAAGGAGGTTTATATTTACTCTCACTTTTACATAGTACATTACCAAAGAAGGGAGACTCAGCAGTCAGCAGGATATTATTTATTTATTCAAAACATCTTTCATTTCCTGAGATGCAGTATGTTATTTACAGGGCGCACACTGTTGTTACATGAAGCAAACATCAACAGGCAAATTAAATCAAGATACTGCAGCCATAGTGATATATCCTGATAATGATCATTTTTAAATAGTTGCTAACCTCTAAAGAAATATCTTAGGGCTTTACTAAAGATGTAACCAAAGACAACACTCTAAAGGGATAGCCAAGGCAATAAATATACTAAATATAAATAGGCAGATGTGCTATGTGAATGATATTTTAGCTGTAAAGACCCTACACCAATGTCACTGATGATGGAAAACAACAAGGAAATATAGAAACAGAAAAGATTAATGTGTGCTGTGCTGTTTGTTCAGATGCTATTTCAAACAAAAGTAACAAATTTGTTGCTTTTTGAGTGGATCTTTTTCTTTTCAAGGCAAAGGCACAGTTTTAAAATATTAATTAAACAAAGTATATGTAAACCTTGAAAGCAGATGTCAAGAAACTAAATATCTTGAACCTAAAGATAGGCTAAAGTGGAAATACCCATGGGAAAGTTCCAACGTAGAGAATGTAGGTCAGGTATTTGTTTCTCAAATGAATACTATAGGCAAGTAGTCACATTAGAGTAAATTGGGTATTAGTTTGAGAGACATTAGAACTTAACTCTACAGACAGTGGCCATCTAAAAACATATAAATCTCAGAGTGCACCCCAGCCTTCACCTGTGCTGTGCCAATATTGTCACGACCCCTTCCAAATAGTTAACGAATGCACAAGTGCAACTTAAGACAAATGCATTGTGGACTCGGAACTGTCATCACACCAGTCCAAATGACATTTGCATCTGCCCATGTAGCACACAGCGATGGCTTGTTGACAGTGCAGAAATTAAACCTTCTGAGGCAATTGAATATCCTGTGAATACTTGCAGTAGATAAACACAATGGCTATGTCTACACTTGCTAAAATTAGTTCGAATTAGTTAGTTTGAACTAGAAAAAGTTAGTTCGAACTAAGCAAGTGCCATTCATGGCACTTAGTTCGAATTAGCGATTCCCATTCATTTCAATGGCCAGTCAGTTCTAACTAAGAAATTATTTCGAATTAACATGGCCACATTGGCTAATTCGAACTAGTTAGTTTGAATTAAAGCCTTACTTCTGAAGCCCTATTCAAACTTATTAATTCGAATTAAGGAAGACCTTAATTCGAACTAACTAAAGCCTAGTGTAGTTAGTTCGAATTAAGCCTCCTTAATTAGAACTAACTTGCCGGTGTAGACATAGCCAAAAGTATTTAGCACAAGTGATGCTGTAATTGTGATATTATCAGAAAAATTCACCATGTTCTGTAGTCCTCAAGGTCACACCTCTAATTGGTTTGTACGTAAAGCTGTCAAGGATAGGTCTGGAGAGTTTTAAACCTATTGATTAAAAGGTTTTGTAATTTGCCAGCAAAATGAGGCCTTTTCAGCCTCAGATTTCTTTTTTGAATAGTGCTTTTAGAAAGGGATGGGAGAAGAAGGAAATCTAAATGGCCTTTCCCAATAAACAGTGGGCAGAATGGTCAAAAGAAGGATACAAGAAGCAGCAGGAAAGTGGCTGTGGCATCAACAGGCATAGTTCTTTCAAATCAGCATGGTCTTGAACTTAAGGCACTAGTCTGAGACTCTACAGTTGTGTGTACAGTTCTCAGCTTTGCTACAGATTTGTGTGACCATGGACAAAATACTTAATCTCTAATTATACTCTTTCTTTTCTCCTATTCTTTTGGGTGTATGCATTGCATACTATACTGTGGCTCCAATCTCAGCTGTGCCCTGTAGGTGCATGTGTACTACAAATATTAATGAATAATTCTTGTAAGTAAATAAATAAATAATAAAAGTAGCCACAATTTTGGGATGTCAAATTCAACAGAATTAATATGAAGACTAGAAGTTCTGTGGTCAGTAATGAGCTAGTAGCAGGAGGTAGCCTATAGGGTAGGGAGCAGCAACAGGGGTCTAGAACAAAGAATCTGTGCCTGGAGCAGAGCTTGGGATTCTTTTAGCAGACACTAGACAGCTAAGACAGAGCAGGGTGGAGAGTGCTTGGTTAATTTTTGCATTGCTTTTCAGAGGTTAGAATTCACTAGTAAGTTTCATTAACATTTCTTTGTTCTGGGAAAACTCTTGGCACTGGATATACATCCCATTAACAGCACAAATACTGGCAGAACCAGGACTAGCAGCTTTGAACTTCTCATTCATTCACTTCATACACCGGATTTAATTTAAGACAAAGTGGAAAAACACTAGATTGGCCCTAGTAGTTTGGGCTGTTATTTTCTTTTTATTCTTCAGTATATGAATGAATGAGAATCTGAGATCACAACCCAAAAAGCCACAGAAGATTATTTTATTCTTCATTTAAGGAAGTATTTCTCCCCGCTACAGTTCAATAAAGACAATTACTCAAATCTCTGTTTTGTAAAAATGGAAGGACCACATTTTCAGCTCATTCACCCCAGATGATACATGTTTACTCTCAGTTGGGGGATACTCAGTTTTTTGTACACCCAAAAATTCTGATTTGTACATATAGAACATCCAAGTCTGTAACAAATTTCTCAATGTTAAAAATCAATATTTCCAATCTGTTGCTGCACTGATACTAAAATGTCTTCCTTTCCTTTGAAAATAAATAATTTTTGTATGAGCCACTCTGTTCTAACTATTGTTAAATGTTAACTTTTTCATGTTGCCCACTGTGTTTGATTTGTGCATGCAAATATCCCTTGCACCCAGGGCAAAAACCTGGACTTGTCATTTTCGATGGAAAATGTAACTATTACTTTAGAAAACTGAGCCTTAACTTTTCTTACTTCTCAAATTAAACAAAACACAAAACCAACAACAATGAACCAAAAAACCCCCAAACAAACAAAAAACCCATATCTTCACAATAGCATATCAAAATATATACTCATTGGCTTTGAGCCTACTGGAAAAGACATTCTGAAAAGCAACTGCAACATTAGACCAACATGTTTACATGCAAGACTCTGCTTTTAGGGTGTTCTTCAATCTTGAAGCTCAAACTTAGAGAGAAAAAAGAGAAAGCACAAAGGCCTCCATTTTCCCCAGAAAAAAAAAAATCTATAAAATCAACTAGTTTTCTTCTAAAAGTCAAAGAATATGTGCAAGATGCTAAATACGGATACCAAGAAAGTGGCTCCTCCTGAACGGTTAGCTATGTGCAAGCATCCCCTATCCCCTTTCCCATATGGTGCTTTAGTGGCTCCAACAGTGCAGGTAGCAGGAGGCACTAAGAATGCAGCCTGACTTTAAAGCACATGAAACATGGGAGAGTCTGACTGTGACTTCTCTGTACTGTTTGCAAAATGTAGAATACCAGCAACAGTGGCATCTGTAAATCCAGTTGGCCAAGTTTTAATTTTTAAAGTAGTTTTGAACATTTTCCCCCTGCACCACATGGTGATTTTTGTCCTTCTGAGAGCCAAAGGCAAACACAGACACACTCAACATACATAGTCAAAGGGAGTGGTTTCCTAGCAACAATAATGATATGAAAGGAGCTGAAGTTTCCTTTCCAGTCCCTATGTGATGTTAGAGGAATCTGCAATATACAGGAACTAAGAATAGTATCTAAGAAATCTGGTTATGCATTTACCTAAATAGAAAGGTGAACCAAGTGTCAAATTTTTCTAGTACTACAATGGTCAAAAACTTCTAAGTTCAGTATAAGATACAGAAAGAAGTGAAGCAAACCCTGTAGTCTGCTGTTCATCCTCTCTCTGAATAATATACTCTTTCTCACTCACTCCCCCTAAGGGTCATATACTGTCCTTGATTCAAATTTGAGGAGCTAAAGGCAACAAAATTCTCCCTAATGAGAGAACAGATATCACTGTTTTCATTTCTCACAGCTTGTTCTCAATCTACCAACTTCATTCTTATCTGGGTTAAACTGCAGGCAGTTCATTTTCATCCCAGTACAATCCTGACAATATATTTGGAATGCTCAACAACTGTACCAGCTGAGTTCTCCAATGAAAATAAAAGATGGAGTGGAGCACTATCCACATAGAAACTGCACAGATGATGCTCCCCCAATAACTCCCTTTACAGCATTACACACATCCAACAGGAGGGTATCAGAATGATAACCTCTGGTATGCCAGACAAGAGAACCATTGTAGCAGAGGAGCAACTCCGTGTAGGGCCTGGCTCTGCAGGCATGTCAGCGCACCTTGTGGTCAAAACTCTCACACGTGACTGCTAAATCCAAGGGAATCAGGGTGAATGTTTTTTTCTTCAGGCAGCAGGTTTTCAGTCAGGAAAACAGGACAATGTTCTTAAAGGCAGTCAGAAAGCCAGACTGGCAAGGGTCAAGGAAAGACGAGGACTCCAGCAATTGCAGAATTCTGTTCAAATCACCTTCCCTATAACTCTTGTTCACTTCCTCTGCCCACCCCCAACAAAAAAAAAGGAAAGTAGACACCATCTGATCATTAATGAGGTTAATAAAAAATGCTTATTCAAGAAAAGCCAGTCCCTTGACCACTGCAAGTAAGTCAAAGAATCCCCTCTGTAATGGAACCACTGTCTCCAATTAGAAGCTGTATGGGCCCAATTTGTTTATAGTAGCCCAAAGTTTACATGCATATCCTGAACCTAGTTACAGAGACCATCCAGGATTTGACCTTTTCAGAAACACCTTTGTTGGTGGAAACTCTCATCTCTGGAATTTGCTGTCTCTACCAAGGTCCAGGTCTGTTTATTTATAGGACACAGTGCAAGACATCTGTTCGTTAACTGGAAGGGGACTTATTTTTGGCAAATGAGAGTTTGGGTCAGGAACTGGTTTTAAAAAGAAAGAATCAATTAAAATCAAATAGTTAACCAAGTTGCGTTGATGCTTTTGGCAGATGAGCCTTCAAGTACTCTCTATGAATGTAGCAGAGAGTAAGTGATTATCGAAAATATTGCAGGGATGAGATCTGGCCAACTTCATTCTACACTTGGCCAAGTAGATTATTACTGTGCATACCACCTACACTATATATCACCAGGACAGAACAGATCAGGCCAGCTGGTCACAGAACAAGAGGAAACCAAAATAAAAACATTGCTACACCAGATGGAAATCTTGAAAAAGATTCAGAATTATTATGGAGGATTTTAAAAAAAACCTGCATGATACTGTTGTATTCCTCTTTACACACATTTTACATACATATATGTTAAGTAGAGGGCAAGCATTGTGCTGGCTCAGATACCACTTCACATTAACTGTTGGTAGTTGCTGACTTTTTAATGGCAGCGAATGTATTTAGTTTGAACTGAGATGAAATCACAATTTGTATAATGTTGTCCAGATCCAAATAAAAATAACCTTAATGTATCCAGCCTTTGAAGTTAATAAAGATCAAAATGTATTCAAGAAATCTAAACATTTACTTTAATTAAACATATATATTCATTTCAGCAAACAAGTCTGTCTATGCAAATTTACTTTAACTCAGGATCTGTGCAGGCAAATGACTATGCTGACCCCAGCCTCAAAATTGTATTAAAACTACTTATTATTTGTTATAAAATGCTTGCTTAGAGGGAGAGACCTAATTGTCTGATGAAGAGCCCAACCCCTGTGGGTATCACAGCATACAATACCTGTAAGAGTCAGGGCTCATTTGCCTAAGCACAAAGAATAATACTGGAAACAAAGCTGTGTAAAGCTAAAGCTACTGAATTTTCGCTTCCTAGCAATGTCACAACCCCCCCCCCCCCCCTCTCTTTTGGTAGAATTTATGGGTGGCAGCAAATAGCCTACTCCCTACAATCTTCACACTAGACTCTGCAGCGCCAAGAATGTTCACCATCTCCTACTATACATGATTAATAATCCCCATCTCTTTTTACCAAGCATGGAGTGCCATAGTGCTTGCTGAAGCAAGAGCAAATGAGGTTGGTCAGCAGATGGGTGGGTGGTGGTGCTAATGAGTGATCTTTTATTTTTCATTAATCTTCCACAAGAGGCATTGACGCACTGTGGATTTCTCAACCCTGTAATGTGTATCATTGGCTCAGACTAGAAGTGTCTCTATTTTATTGTCTTGGAATTTAGATAAATATATTCAGTGTGTGTTTCTCTTTGTCCCTGTTATTCCTTGATTCTCCCTATTTGAAATGTAGATACATGATATAGGATCTATACATGGTTTTCTATTCTAACATTACACAGTATGTTTTCAATATTCTCTAACAATTCTTCCTCCTTGGTCCAGCCCTTTTCACTTTCCTCTACAAAGCAGCACAGGACAAGGGTGACAGCAATCTTTGATAGTGAGAAATATTGCAAGACTTCTTTAATCAGGTTGCTTCATATTTGTGGGTACAAAACATCAAAAATTACATTTTGCATCCTTTCCAGCACAGAATCATAAATTGTAGTTAGAAAATATCCATTAGGTCATCTAGACCAACGTACTATTAAGGAAAGATTTGCTCTCTACAAATAGATTTTATAGTGCTTTGTCCAGTTGAGGCTTAGTTTTCAATGGCACAAATAAGAGACTCCCTTTAGAGACTATTTTTTTTAAAATTCTCCTTGTCAAGAAGTTGTTCTTTACAGTCAACCTAAGTACATCCTTTCTTAATTTCATCCATTACTCCTAGTTATAATTGTTCTCCCTACGCACACACACAAATAATTGCTCGCTCCTTCAAATATTTGAAGATTTATTTCCTTACTTCCATCATTTAGTTAATTATCATTCTTATTATCTTTCCTCAGAAGACAGCCCTCGGCCTTTGATTCCATAATTCTTTTTGTTTCTCTTTTCTGAACTCCTTCCAATTTGTCAATATTCTTCTGGTACCCAGAATATCTGATTTAGAGAGGGGCTATTACCTGCCAGCTCTGCAATGTGATCATCTGATACACATCAAACAACTGTCTACACTCCTGCTCCTTTTCTGCATTGCAAACTTATTCTATTGTTCTGCACTACTGCCAAAACCTCAGTATTACTGTTTTTTAGGTTCCTCTCCGGGAAAGAAAAAAAAAGGGGGTATTTTGAATGCTTTTACACCAAATGATGTCACTTGCATTTCCACCAGCTCTCCAGATTCTTCTGTATTTATTTACTGCCCTCATTAGTGTTTAAAAATTCCTTCAATTTCATAGCTGTTGTGAGTTTTGCTAATCTGTTCTTTATTCCCACTTCTAGATCATTATTAAAGATGTCAGATAAAAATGGGACCTAACTAGTGCTGAATAAATAATTTTTTCAGCTTGCTGGCAATTCTAAAACATTTTTTAAAAATCAGTTTAGGATGAACCAAAGACTTTTTTAAAAAACAGGCAATCTGAAAAGTAAAAGAAAACAATAATTTTGGGTTGAACATCTCATTTGACCTTAAATTAATCTTTTTATTTGACTTTGAACATTTAACATTTAATGTTTTTAAAACAAAAGAAAACTTCTAAACAAAACATTATTTTGAACTCAAAATTTAAAATGTTTCACTTTGAAGTTGTCAAAACAAAGCATTTCAATTTAAAAAAACAAAATCTGCATTTTCCACCGAAAAAATATTTTGGATGAAAAGTTGCACCCAGCTCTAAATGTGATCCCACTAAATGATTTTTCCAGAATGGGTAATTTTATCCTTAATATTTGCAAATTACTCTCAAAATACATGAGCTTCCTTTATGTTTTCCCTCCCATTTCCTGTTCTGCTTCTGATTTACATTTGATTTATATTCAGAACCAGATACACATCAAGTTCAGGATTTATTTCCTGGAAGGTTGTAGTCCATGACTCCCTTTGGTGTGAGCTTGTATTTGTTCTACTGGCAAATAAAACAGAGAACAGTATACTTGCAAGGTAATGTAAACCGCATGGTATACATTAAACACATATATGTGCACGAGACCCGTAACACTGGATATGCTTAAGAAGAGGCACAAAAGTGGCTTGTACTGCTCACAGAAATAGAGCTGCAAATTATAATATCTTGTCAGATGGGATCAAGAAATCAAAATGACGTCTTGAGATAAGCAGTGAGTAGGCGATGACTCCAGCAATAGCCCCTTTCCTCCAGTTGTGCTCCCTATACCAATGTAAGAGAGGCAGAGGTACTCAAGCCACTACCATGGCTTTATGCCACCTTCACTGGAGAGAGCCTCCTAAGTGATGAGCCTGTGATTCTGACTTCAGGGACAATCCACATCAGAAGACATGAACTTATGAGGTGCTTTGCATGTCAGAAAGAGGAACCTGCTCAAGTCAACTGGTTTCATGATGTATAAGAAGGGCTTTATCAAAATGTATCCTATCACTAAATCATACAGGAAGAAAAACACAATAGGAAATTAGAGAATACAAAGATGAGTTTGGGGATATTATTTTATCTTAGTTCAGCTAGTCCTAAATAAAATCAGTCAATTTCTTTAAATATATATCCTATTCAGCCTATGAAAAAATCAGTTTGATGCTGTATCACCATAAGCTGAACAAACCAGCAACAGCTGTTATATTATTCAAGTTTTGCCAGTTGGTCTTAACTAAATTCCATTTCAAAAGGAAGGCACCAGTTTTATTAATTACATGCATATTAAATACATATGGATATCAGACCTCTATTCTGATTCAAAATATATGCCCAGCATCTTAAAGATACTGACATTAAATAATAATGCCTTGCTTTTGTGCTTTTCATCAGTCAATTACATTAGCAACCACAGCTCTAAAAGTTGTGAAAATACATAACATTCAACCAGAATACATTATAAATGCAAACAGTGTAATTTACTCACTTATTTTTAAGATGGCAGTACTTTTTACTCACTGCTTTTTGGAATTCATTCTACCCAGATTAATGGTGTAGCTAGAGAGACATGTAACATGGTTGTTTTACTGGCATGAAGTTATAAAAGTGACAGTATTTCATACATAGCTTGCTTGAAAATTCAGCTCCCCTTAACATTTACAAAATTCCATATCTGTCAGGAATAACGTGTGCACCTCACCAAAAATTATGGGTAATGGGAGAAGTGCTACACTCACCATTTAAACCTTGTCAAAAATCAAGGAAATGATAAACTAAGGCTGTCATCATTAGTGAAGAGAAAACGAAACAAAACAAAACAAACAACCCCCCCCCCAAAACCGAAACCAAACACACAATCCTCTTCTTTAAATACAAATGAGGGTTGCTAAGAGATATAGTTTTCTCTTGCTCAGATCTTGGTATACAAGATTAACATAGTTTAGCAACCTCCAGTTGGATTCAAATTAAAAGAGCTACATTAGAATGGGATAGGCTTCAAATATCCAATTCACATAGACACTGGACTAGACTCAGGACCCTTAGATCCTATTCTTGATTCAGACACTGACATGCTGGGTGATTCCAGTCCAGTTATTCCACCTGTAACCCTTCTGGCAGGCACAGTCAGAAGCAACAAGGGCTGGGTTCAATATCTAGGGGTTCCTCTTAATAACCTGGGAAAACAATATAGTTCCCCGCCAGATGCCAAAGAGAGGCAATACTTTCCCATTTGCAAGCACTGTGTCTGTATATAATAAAAGAACGCTTTTATTAAAAATAGAAAGGGGACCCAGCATTAATTTGGGAAAACACAACAAAAGCACATATCCATAAGCAAACACCCATTTCACAGTATGCTGTGCAACATCCTGTGCCTCATTTTGTCACCTTGAAGCGTGGAAGTCCAGACAAATGTTCCCCTAACATACCACTTCCCTTTCCCTTAACTCCCAGTTGATTGTCCTTAGTCAGCAAAGACCCAGCGTTCAGATATGTAATAACATGGGTCCACCTCCAACCGATGAAGGGGAGAGATGTCAAACAATGCCTCTGCTGTTGCCCCCGCTTTTGTAACTGGTTCGCTGCTGCTCTCCACTGCTGCTCTTTGCTGCTTGCTAATGGTGGTCTTTCTGCTGCCACTTGTTGCCATTTATGCGATGCCATGTTCTGAAGTTTCCCCCACTTAGTCCAGCTTTGTTGATTTCACTGTGTAGCAGAGAATCTCTGTGCCGCTTCTTATTTGTAGTCTTTCACTGCACCACTGTCCCCATTCCAGGTCTCGGCCGTAGCCCGTAGACCTGCACTTCAGTGGTTTCAGCTCTAGCAATCACTGAACAGAAACAATGATCCTCAGTTGAGTCCAATCATCTTTAACACTTTATACAAACACTGGAGAGTCAAATAGTGTCGAGGACTCTTTAGGTAGAATCCATACTTGTCCCCACCCCACCCTCTCTTTCATCGGCATTTGGCAACCCTACCCTCCACTTAGCAAATGAGATTCTTCAAAGCATACCAAGTACAGTTCTGCTGTCTTTTGCTCATAATAAGATTAACAACACTTCCTTACCCCTGCTTTCAAAAATAAAGAAAAACGTAACCCAACACCAGACAAAACAGATCACTTTGGCAAAGCAGGTCTAACTGATGAGCACCTGGACAGAATAGGTGAGTCTATGGTCTACATGTGAAGTCTTTTTCTCCAGTGCATTGATAGATGTCAGGGGAGAGAACATGCAGACCTTGCTTATACAAGAATGAACTTGGTCCAAGCATTATGGATACAATGGGGACATATTCCCTAAGTAACAAGACATTGTTAAGCAGATTTCAACAATAGGCCATTTGCTGGGAGATGCAAAAGTATTATTGAACATCTCCAACATCTTGATCCAACATCCACTACTGCATACCAGGGAAGGTGTCCCTTAAAGGTAGGGATTAATCCAGGTATATAAATTCAGAAAAGCACCATGTACACTTGAGAAGGTATAAAGATATAAATGCCTAGTAATGGCCCCAGATTATCATCATCTTGATTTGTTGAGCACTGGCTGCTTGGCTCAATATAGAGTGCAAAGTAGTGCATGAAAGTTGGTGTAGAACTATCAGAATGCTGCAGTCCTTACTTCTGTTGAGTTTGGCACATGTAAGGACTGTAGGATTAGATTTTTACATGATCTCTGACTTGAAGGATGGTAGTGTGTACATTATGTCACCTCCTTTTTGTGGAAGCGGAAGTTTAATAGTTCTTACTAATTCCTAATTAATCTACAGATGCAACATACCCTGATGGTCCATATTAACTCAACAAGAGCCATGTGATGCAAAGTTAAGGATAAAACTCTCTCCATAATATCCACAGTACATCTAGTTATTTCTACACTTTATTATATCCATGTAGCTGTCAGTGTTGGCCATCTATTAAAGCTGTTAAAAGATTCAGCTTCCACTTTAATTTTGAAATTCTTTGATTTATGGGTAGTGCTGTCAAGGGTTTAGAAGAGATCACATTTTTTAAGTTATATTTTTTTAAGTTATATGTTTTCTAATTGTGTACTCAACATTCTTATGCTTTTTTGAGATAAAGACAGTGTGAGTTCATGGGATGCTTATATGAAAACCCAGTAAGTTCTTGTCCTTCCATTGTGAAAGACTTGGCACTGAAAATGTGGGAGCCAACTAGCCAAATTTATCCCTAGACAAAAATACAGTTTCCATTTATTTATTTCTTTTTACTTGATCCAGATGGGCTTAAATTATAGCAAGGGAGATTTAGGTTGGACATTAGGAAATAATTCCTATCTGTCAGGGTGATTAACCACTGGAATAAGTTGCGTAGGCAAACTGTGGAATCTCCATCATTGGAAGTTTTTAAGAGCAGGCTAGACAAGTACCTGTTAGGGATGGTTTAAGAAGGTACTTGATCCTGCCATGGGTGCAGGTGACTGGACTTGATGACCTCTCATGGTCCCTTCCAGTTTCTATGATTCTGTGATTCCCTGCATCCCCATATTCTTGCAAGAAACTGAGGACATCACTCACATAAATAATTACAATTAATTCACAGATGGATGGACAGTTGGATGCTCCATGACAAAACAATGTTTAAACTCAGCAATACCACTCCCTTCTGTCCCCACTCCTCCAACATCCCGTTTCCTCTATCCTCTAATGCTTTCCCCGATGAAAGACACAAACTGATGCAATTATGAAGAGGCCAACAATGAGAAATTAAACACTTATTTGAGCACCCACTATTCCCAAAATAATAATTATTAATAAAAATACTAGTACTCCAAACCTTCTTACATCTTTACCCAGAGCTTATGTTCCCCACTTCACAATCATTTGTGAGACTGTATATTTTAGAATTCTGGAAGAAAGAGAAGGCCCTTCACTTCATGCCACTAATACATTGCTTACCCTTAAAGTGTTCTGAGATTTAAAGCTTGCAAAAGAAAGAGCAGGTGGTCATCTGTACATAGCTGATACCAGTTGCCCTCTTCTTCATTGACATTTTTAATAGAATATTTCTGGCCACGGAAAAAAAGTAAGAGCTAGAAAGAAAGGAAAAGTGAGGGAGAATGGTGAGAGGGAGAAGAATGGTTATACAAGATCAACTAGTTACTCATTTTAGGTGTGTATGTACAGAGTTAGCTAAATTAAAAGATTTGCCTGTGTGTTTTCATTATAAAGACTATTATTGATTCACTGTCTTCTTGTGAACATCAAGGAAGACAGATATTTTCAGGAGGGATTTGAATGAAAAGATATTACTCTGAATGAAGATGTACTAAATGTGCTCTAATGGTAGAGGACCATGAGCTTGGCTCACATTGGGTATATCTGGAAGAGCCATTACGGTTTAATACACACACTATTAGCCCAATGGCTTAAGAGGGCACTAAATATATAGTCCTATATGCACTGGAACCACACACACACAAACCACCAGCCATTTTTCAGTGCTTTGGATGTTTTGGTTTTAATTGTTAGCTTGAAAAGGTGAACATAAATCCACCCAAAGTAGTTTATATTGAAGACAAGCGTCCTGACATTTTAAGACATACAACTCAGTTCTAAAAGCACTAAGAAGTATTTGAAATCTCTTACTTTTTAACACTTCATACTTCTATAACTCAGAAATACCCACAGAGACATATCCTTTAAAAGGGGGGTAGGGGGGCAGTGGTGTTGCTGTGCACTGAAGATGATGTGATATATGTTCAAGTATAGCGATTTCGTGCATATTAAATGTAAACACGCCTGTTGATACTTAGCTTTTTGGGGTAAGGTTTGTCGCTTTTTCTGTGATTGTACAGCACTTAGTACAACTGGGATCAACCTAACTGTGACTTTTGTGCAGAACCATTAGAGATATGTTGACTATTAATGACGGTACTAACAGGAGCCTGGTATTGTAACATGGAAGCAGGCATTGTATAAATATCCTGACACAGCTCTGACACTGCACCTCTTTTCTGATCTGATCACCACTCTGGAGCAAAAAAAAATGCCAAGGGAATGATATTTTTGTGCTGTGGACAATATTCATGACAGGCTGACATTCACATAGGCAGAGTACTTGCACAAGATGTCCCACTTAGGGAGACCTCTTTGGGTTTTGGTGGTACATAAGGTCTTGTGCAGTCTCTCTGCACAAGGCTGCATTTCACACCCAAGGAGATGATTAGAGAAAGTATGTGATGAGGTGGATTGCATCTTCTACTACCAATTAAAGAAAGCCAATTCCTGCAAACTTTAATGAGTTTATCAGAAACCAGTTTGTTTCCTTCCATTATCATTCCTTCCCTCCCCCCTCCCCGAAAATCCTATTGTCCAAACAGTTATTTTTAAAATCCTGAATCGTCTTGATGTTTTGTATTCTTTGCTTGCTGTTATCACCCTTACAACTTTACCAGGCAAAAAAAATAAAAATATTTTTTATAAAAAGCAGACAACTTCAGATTTTACAAAGCTCTTTTTCTTCATATTGATAAGCAATCATCGTTTTTCTTACAAATGGGTATTGGTCCTACAACACATTCAGAAAATAAATAACTGGATCTCAAATCCTTTGAGAATCAAAATGACAAAACAATCCTCACCTGCTTCACTGATGATCAAAGCTAACCAAAGAAAAGGCAGCACAGCCTCCAATATATAAGAAATAAGAGATTTCCTGTATATTACTGAGAGAGTGTGTGTGTGTCTAGGCATTAGAAAATATGAGCATAAAATTCTGTTCTCTAAGTGCTAGAAAGATAAGCAAAATACTATTATACACACACACACACACACAGGTACACAAACATAAAGGTATACACAAACACACACACATAGCATCTTTAAGTTTATATTTTCAAATTCCTAGAATTTAAATACATGCATACCTACTCAGAAAATCTCTTATTTGTATCTCTCTCACATATACATACACAATTACACTAAAAGAAAGATCAGGCATATGGCTGGATTTGTAGGTGTGCAGAACATGGGAGATTTCTGTAAAATTGCTATGAATATTATATGTGCCTCAGTTTACCTGTGTGATAAATTCTCTCTGATTGCACAGAGGGTTTTATGGAGAAACAAACAGAAAATGACACAGTGAAAAAGTAAGGTATCTCCAGAGACAATATCAATGATTTTCAACAGAATAATGGAGGAGCTATTAATTGGAAAGTATCCATCTGCCTATCTAGCAGATTTATTTTTCTTCAGACCTGGAGAGGGATGACCCTAAACCAGATAAGATCCCTGCCTAGATTCACAAGTGCAGGCCACTGATATTTTAACCCATTTTTCTTATTTCTGTGCTCCTGTCAACTAATAATTAGTCATTTATTTTGAACAGGCTGATGCACATAAAAACCTCCTTGCCGCTCTTGTTTTTTCTTAATCAGTCATAGATTTCTACCAGTCACTGTGGCCTAATATCTCACTGCATTGATGCCAATCATCATATTGCCATTAGCTTTAATAGGATTAGCATTTGGCTTAAAGATATGCTAAATTTCAGCTACTCTGCAGCTACAGGGTGCTGAGACCAATATCAGCTTTTCGTGCAGGGACAGATCAAGTAAGCTCAGTTCAGTTGATCCTACCTACAGCAAGACTGAATTTGCTCTGTTTATTAAAGGTTGCTCGAATTTGATACTTTCTTTTGCGCTCAGATCCATGCCCCACATAGGTATATAAACTCAGAAACACAAATAGTAGCCATAGCAAATGCTTGGGAATTTGACAGAGTCACTTCTGCAATACTGACCAATGAGCTTCTCTCCATATTTTTATTGGGTGAACTCAAACATACTGATAGCTCAATCTTCAAATTGGCTCGTTGTTCAAAGCAAGGATCCATATATGCTTGGGATGAAATGACATCATCTACATACAGATCCACACCGCTGAAAATACTTACCTGAGTTTCAAACCAACAGATATATTTTAAAATGTTTTAAAATGTATTCCCCAGTTAGATCAGAGAGATGATAAAAAACCACCTCTTGACTCTCAAAGTAATCTCAATGGCTATGTCTACACTTGCTAAAATTAGTTTGAATTCGTTAGTTCGAATTAGCTTAATTCGAACTAGCATGGCCACACTGGAATGTTAGTTTGAACTAAGCAAGCATTTGCTTAGTTCGAATTAGCGATCCCCATTCATTTCAATGGACGGTTAATTTGAACTAAGAAATTAGCTCGAATTAACATGGCCACATTGGTTAATTTGAACTAGTTAGTTCGAATTAACCCCTTAGTTCGAATACCCTATTCGAACATATTAGTTTGAATCAAGGAAGCTCTTAATTCGAACTAACTAAAGCCTAGTGTAGCCATGGCTTTAGTTAGTTCAAATTACGCATCCTTAATTCGAACTAACTTGCCAGTGTAGACATAGCCATTGAGATGTGATTAGGGCATTTGATCCTGTCTTTGATGAAACAGCATTTAAAGAAGAACTATGATGACCTCCTGGCTAGAAAAATGTTAAAATGTAGTTCAGCAAGAATTCCTGGCTCCTTTACGTTACCTTCTGACTCAGGAGTTCAAAGCAGCAAAATCTTTTGAAGGATTGATGAATATATTTAGATTTTGGTCAGCAATAGTAAATTTCCTGTAAGCTTACAAATTCATACCACTGGGGAAGAGATCACTTAATGGCAGCTGTAATTAGTCTCGGGGCATTTTCATTAACTGAAGATTACCCACTTCCTAATGCAAAGAAATACTTGTCAATTTGTTCTACAGGATTCCAGAGAAGTTTCAGTAAGAGACTAGATATTATTATGTAGACTTCTGACATCAGATTTCATCCACCATGTCCACTTAGAACTATACATAATGATTGTCTCAATGCTTCCATGCCTTAACTAAACCAAAACTGCTGAACAGAAAACCAATTGCCTGCATACTATTTATTACACACAAATTAAATCCACAGCCCTAATTGCAAGGGTTATTCTACTGTACTAAGACCATAGCATCCTGCAGGCATAGTGTAGCTGGAAGAAGAAAAGTAACTGAAAGTTCTGAGACTGGAACCATGAATCATATTTATATGCTATATCATATGGGCTGTTCTAGTTTATTATTTTTTAGTCTTTGGTCAAATTTAACAAAATGGCTGAATGGTGATTTTTCCATTACAGCATACATCATTTTATCAACCTTATTTTTGTGATATTTTTAAAGTTTCAATACATTTGCTTTCTTCTGAATATTCAGATGCTTCAAAAGGTGCCCAAAGGATGCAATTAGACCCTAGGGAAATATACTATTATGTGCACATATCATGTTTTGCATAGGCTTTCCATCATCTACATAATTTATGTTTTTCTGCATAATTTTCCCTTTTTATGTTTTCTATGTGTTTGTGAGATAATGCAGAAGTCAGTTTCCTACCACCAAAAATACAGAAAGAATTTAAGTCAGTATTCTTATTTCACCCAATCTGCGTTACTTCCTGTGAAACCCTTGGAAAAACCCCTTGAGAAATTCTTTCATATGCACCAAACATCAATGCATGAAGAAAAAAATTAGAAGGTTCAGGAAGCTTTCTGAAATTAAATAGAACCTTGTCCATTTTCATAACCATCTGGGTATTCAAAAGTGCCTCTAATGAATAATGTTAAAATGTTAAAGCTTTTAAATTGTTTATAATAATTTCTTTGGATTTGATATATACAAAAAATAATGCTCAAAAACTTTAAAGTTTTTTTAAAAAACTTTCAGTGTAAGTTGCAAGTTTGTCTTTAATATAAAAAACAGGAACAGTCTTCAGTTAGGATATAATTGAAGTTTATAGATACACTGTACAAACTGTTTATAAACTTTATAAATTGTTAGGAAGTTGGGTTGGGAGGTTGTTTGTTTGTTTGTGGGGGATTATTTTAACAAAGGAAAATGAAGATTTGGAAAATCATTCTCCCCGTGTTCTCTTACTTAAGAAAAAAAAAAATCTGACTAAATTCAGATTTCTTTTTCTCCACTAGAAGAAATGCTTACTTGATTTATAACTAGAAACACAGCAATGATGATGTATATAATACAGTATCTGTTTTCAGTTTAATACTTACTCTATTCACTAACATACAGAAATTGTATCAATCACCAGGGCAATGAACCACACTATCACATAAGTCTTTTCCATTTTGCCATCTCTCATAATTTTATCTTGAGTCTCACATTATTTAGTATTTTTCATACATCTCCAGCTCCTGGAGTCACTGGAGAGTATGAGAACCTGGGCTTTAATTCAAAAAGGATATTTCTATCCCTCATGGCTGCAAAGAAATGCTTGAACATATGGATCCTTAGCACCTAAACCAATAATATATAATATTATAATATATAAACTCAAATGTATTATTTTGCACTCAATTGTAAGCAAGTTTCAGGGTTATTTTAGAGGATAACTCATGACTTTTTAACACATAGGATTGGTAATATTGTTTCTATTATTTATAATCAAATGGGCCACAGAAAGAAAGAAAGAAAGAAAGAAAGAAAGAAAGAAAGAAAGAAAGATCATATATATCTAAATCAGTGCTTCCTCCAATCACTCAAATAAAAATCCAGAATGAGAGTGTCCCTAAAAAGAAATCTGCTAGAAAGTGAGAGCAGACACACCACTTCTTTTGCTACTTATCCTCACCCTCAATATCACAAAGTAGTTAGGTAATAACTACCCTTGAGTTCAAGTAAAGTCAATTATAGACCTGCAGGATGACGTCAATATGGGTTTTTTCCTTCAAACCATGACAGTCTTCACATTGTCCCTCACCCCACCCTCCAGAAAGCAGAATTATATCTTATTCAAATAAATGAAAAATATTTACTTTGTGAAACCCACAGTATGAAACAGTCCAGTAAAATTTCAAGTATATATTTTTTGTAGAATATATGAGAGAACACCTGCTGCTTTCCTTATTTTTTATTTATCATGATTAATACGTTAAAAACAAACAGCAGGAAAAATAAATGCTTTTCATTAAAAAGCTCATTTGAAGCTGAAAAAAATGTATGATCAACTTAATCACAGTAGAGCCTTTCGCAAAAAAGCCGATTGACATATGTTTTTAAATCATTCATACAGCAACGTATCTATCAAAAAGGACCACTGACAATCGCTACCTGTAATAATAAAATACTGTGCAGTACTTTCTTAAACCAGCAGTCCTATTAAATAGGATACGAGCTATTTGGTGGTTGACTGGTAAGAGAGAACTTGCATTAAGATTAAAACTACAGATTAGAAGAAAATGTCTTCCAGACAGCATTTTGACTTCATTGAATCTACTTCTTTGTTAAATTTAATATAACAATAAATAAATCTGTTAGTCTGTAAAAGTGCCGCAGGACTCTGTTGTTTTTATAGCAAACACTATCTCCACTCTCACCCACACACAGGGCAATGGAATAAACACACATGTAATTACTTGAAAATCATTCAATATAATTAACTTAAAATTTAAAAGCAAAGTTCCTATTGATGCAAATTAAGATATTCTTCCACTAAAAAAGATTTGGTATTTTGAATTAATGTTCTAATTTAAATCCCGCACCCTCACCCCCCCACCTCCTCCCCCCAAAAAAACAGAAAAAAAAACCCTAGAGAACCAACCAACAAACAAAAAACCCCTAATAGAGGCCACCCACAATACTCTCAGAAATCAATGAAGTCAGTGTGAGATTTTTGGGACTTTTGTTTTCTTTGCTTTGTTTGTTTTGGCTGAGTGACGACTGTAAGATTTGGATAGGATAAAATTAATTGAAGAGAAATGGAAAATTTTCATGAAAAACTTAAGGACAGTGGGCCAAATTCTGTCATCAGATAGGTTAAATATAGGTTAATAAATATAGGGTTAGTTAAATATGGCCGATGAACACGTGGACATAAAAGGTCATTTTGAGGCTCATGTGGAACAGATACTCTGTAAAATCTCTCATGCAGATTAAATCATTTAGGCTTTCCTAGTGCTTCTCCTTATACTAGGTATATTCTAAAACTTGATGCTTAATTATAGACAGCAATCTTTAAAAAGAGTCTAAAACCACATATATGAAACCTTTCAGTCTCACCCTTATATTTTTAAAGGAATCCTACATACTGACAGTATTGATGCCTTCTGTGTTTATGATATTAGTATAATCTACAAATTAAGAGAGGCTCGTATCATACATATGCTGTATCACTCTTTCCAGGGCAATATAAAAATTAAAAACAAACAAAAAAAAACTCTGTGGGATAAATGCCCACTCATCATTTTAGTTTTTTCATATTTAAGGCAGAAATGGGCTGCTCATCCGGTACCTCCAGTTGAAGACATTGTTCTCTGTGTGTGTGTCTGGGAATGGTGATGGAATCAGGTAAAAAAGAACACCTTATATACAAACTATCTTAACAGCTTTTTCAAGTACGTATTTTATTATTAAATTGACCTTTAAAAGGCCACCTGGAGGCAACTAGCCCCAAACGTGTAAATCAGAGATCAACTTGATTACATTCTTATGAGCAGTGAGCACAAACACAGCTTTGTTCCTTCCCTTTCACTGATCCATGGGAAAATAGGGTCAAGATCATAACACTGTGCTTTGTCAGGGTGCTCCCTGCACCCCAGCATAGAAAAAGACAGACTAAGGCAGACTAAGGGAAGACTATTGAATGTATGGATCTAGAGCTATTTAGAACTACACACTATTCTCCTATGTCAAGGGTGCTATAGCACGTATTTGTCAACATTCTCTGAGAAAAAACAATCTTTTAAAATTTTCAGAATCAGAAAGTCTGAATAAGAGAGCTATTGGAATTATATAAAATCTGCATAATAAATTTGAATATATCTGCCTTGAGCTATGGAGAATGGGAGACAGGTCAAGGGAAGAGATTGTAAGACATTTGAGCATCTCCTTCTTTCCAATACAAACTCACCTTTTAAAACATCATATAGCCCCCCTTTCAACATCAGTATTTCAGACCAGTCTCTCAAAACAAGTTTTACTGGAAAACAAGAAAAAGATAGCCAAGCCACTTCATGGGGGGTGAGGGAACGCTCTCAAAGCCCATTGGATCAAAAACATAAACCAACTCCAGTACAAAAATAAAACCACTCAACTCACAAAAGAAACCAATCAACTTCATGCCAAAAAAATTTAAACAAAACACACTAACCAAGCTCACTGCAGAATGAAAAACAAAAAGCACCATTGCTTCCCCCCAACCAAATTCGCTGCAAAACTATCTCCCTGAATCACTTTTATTACACTTCTCCCTAGCCACCGCATGTGTAAAAAACAGCTCCTTCCCCCTAATCTTTAGATCTCAGTAGGCTAGAAAGGTTGTAACAACAGATCTCCCTGCTCAAGCCTGAAGGTATGGGGACACAGCAGAGGTAGGAGGAAGTTCCTATTCTACCCTCCCATGTTAGGGGATGAAGTGCGGCCAGCAGAACTGGGAGGATCATCACACTCCTTCTCCCCCCAATCCCATAGTTGAAAGAGCAAGAAGCTCAAGTAGCAATTGCACAGTTGGTAAGGGTGACAGCCTTCAAGCCAATCCTTAGAACAGTGTTTCCCCATCAGCTAGCTAGGTGGCAGGAACTGAATATACCCCAGCATAAGGAGCAGTTCTGGTTGGCCCTTCTGGGCAGGGCAGCCAATAATGGGAATGCCTCTATAGGTTAGGGAATTTCCCAAAGACCCCCAGGGGGATCTGAAAACTCAGTCTGTGGGGAAGGATAGAGTTCACAGCTCTGCAGCGGAGTTGGCCAAAAAATGTCTGGCGGGAAATGTCTGAAGTTTTTGATGAAAATTTTTCACTGAAATTTTTAATTAAAAATAAAACCCAAAACAACTATATAAACTGTCTGGCACAGAACAAGGGTGGGGCTGGGGGAAATTACAAATGATTTCTGCAAATAAACAAAAAAAACATTTTTAGGACTCAGACATTTGCAACCAACTCTAGTCTGCAGGAGTCAGCACAGAGTCCACAGCAACAGCCTCAGACCTACCTCTTTTAAACTGCTTCTCAAGCTGAAGATTGAAAATCCCAAATATAGAGACTGCTATTCTCTTAAGCACCTCTGCGCAGTACTGTTATTCTCCTCTCCCCCCATTCATCCCTCTTCCTAGGGCTCCTCCACATTTATATTAAGATATTGGAGCCCTTTGAAAGAAGTCTTAATCACTTCATTATAGTCCAGTACTCCATCAGCTTGGCTCTAACCTGACACCCAACTGAATGAGTGGGTGCCACATTGTACAAAGGGCATCCTTCATGGCTGAAGGGTATTTTAACCTCCCAAGATGCGTTTGTCAGCAGTGAAGAGTACTGTTACAGAATTGAGGTGCAGCAGTCAGCTTAATATTCATAAAATGTTACTGTTGTCTTGACAATATGACTTAGTCATATGTTTTTCTATGGCCCACTTCATGCTCTTTTGGGCCTTTGACTCTGTTTCTAATCCATTTTTCTGGCTTTCTGAATTCAGTTCAAGAGCCATAAGCAGCCTTGATGGGTTAGTTTGCTGATATGTTGCCCTCAGATTGAGCAGTCTGGGGAAGGAGACTGTTTTTAGTTTCAGCATAGGGAAACAGAAAGCTATCACTAAAGTATGATTGGCAAAAAAAAAAAAAATCGGTGTGGGAGATTGACATACTGACTAATGGTAGTTTGAGATGTTTCTCTTTTAAATCAAACACCTTCTAATTGTTCATTTCCTCTTACCTGGCTCGTATTCAGCCTCCTCCGGACTATGTTCCAACAGGTGACACTGATTGTTGATGACACCATAGTCAAGTAATTCCTGTCTACCTCACTCAGAAAGCTGGAACTCGTTTTAACCTTTGTTATTCTGTTCAGATCCCAGCTTCAGCAAGATGAAGACTTGAGGATTCTATCCTCCTCAAAATGTTTTTTTTTTTTAATGTTAATTTTGTTTGTTTTGTTAGGGGACTTTGCAGTGGGCTAAAGGAAAGGATTTCTTGGGAGAATGGTGGGAAGAGCAACCTGAGACTTCATATAGGGACAGTTGAGAAGTGCAATGTAGGAAACTGGATGCAGTTTCCAGCCCCACTTCTATGCCATTCCTACCTGATCCTTATTGCATGGACAATCTCCCTCTTACGCTCTCACCTTCCTCTATGTTGCAAATCTCCTCCTCCTCCCTACGGCATGTCCTGACCCCTTCTCGACCCCATCCCATCTGCAGCTTTCCTTTTGCCTTTTCAGGGGGCAGTTCCCTCCTCACAGTCTGAAACAAGCCACATGCAGGCAGATCTGCAGTTCTTTAATATAATTTGCCAGATTTGAATTTTTCAATACTACTCTATTCAGCACTGGTTGGTTGGTGTTTTCTCCCTTTTCTTGAAATGAATGGTACAGAAAGGTGTTTAATGAATTGGTGACTATGTATAACACCACTGTACTGTATATTTGTCATTTGACATTGCACTTCATTTTTCCGCTGCCACGTACCCCTCATGCTTGGCTGTGTGCATAGCTTGGTCTCTTCACTGCCTCCTTACAATAGAAAACTCCTTTGCTAAAAAGTCTCACAGAACATTAGAAGGATGTTTCATTTATTACAATCGAAGAATGCATTATTACATTCCTCCACCTGAAATGTGATCTTAAATAACAGCTTGTACAATAATTAAATGTAGTAGTGAGAACATTGTTAAAATCAATGACCCAGTGCATTAGCAGTTTAAACACATTTTAAGTTAACTTGATTATGGTGAATGTAATTCAGGAGAAGTTAAATAAGTGCGAACAATGTGCATGAATGTCTAAAAGTGGTATCTTCACATTTCTGAAAATGGTCTGTGCACTTCAAGTAAAGGGATCTCATATCTGTAAGGTAGTAGTGCACTTCTCAGACTTCTATTTGACTACAATGTATTCCTAGAAGACTTCACAATTAATCCAAATATATAAACCATATTAACACAAGTAGTTTAAAGATAATATGAAGGAGAATGGCAGCTTTACTCAATATTATGACAACTACAGTGCTGAAAATGAATGAACACTAAAATATGAGCAGTGTTAGAACAGATGATGAGCTGACTTGATTTGTACTAGAGTTAGGTGAAGGCCACAATATTTTTCTATGAGCATTTTTTCAAATTCAAAAGTATTTCCTTCAGCCATGCTCTCACTCTTCATGTGTTTCTTGCCTGTTAGCATACTGTGCATTGATTTTTATCCACATTAATGCTCACGGAAAGTGAAAGTTAAACTTTCATGCTTGAATATTTGCACTGAAAGAGGTACATTTTATATGGGAGGGGTCATAGAATGTTAGGGTTGGAAGAAACCTCAGGAAGCCATCTAGTCCAACACCCTGCTCAAAGCCTGGGCAACCCCAACTAAATCACCATCATCATGTCTTTGTCAAACACCATCTTATAACCCTCCAAGGATGTAGATTCTATCACCTCCCTAGGTTGCCCACTCCAGTGCTTCACTACCCTCCTAATGAAAAAGATTTTCCAAATATCTAACCTACGCCCCTCACTTCATCTTGAAATCATTGCTCCTTGCTTTGTCATCTGCCACTACTGAAACAGACCAGTTCTATCCTCCCTGGAATCCTACTTGAGGTAGTTAAAGACAGCTATCAAATTCCCTCTCATTCTTCTTTTCTTCAAACTAAAAGAGCCTACTTGCCTCAGCCTCTCCTCATAAATCATGTGCCCCAGCCCCCTAATAATTTTTGTTGCCATCTACTGGACTCTCTCCAATTTGTCGACATCCTTCCTTTAGTGAGGGACCCCAAACTGGACATAATACCCCAAATGTGGCCTTACAAGTCCTGAATAGAGGGATATAATCACTTCCCTCAATCTGCTGGCAATGTTCCTACTAATACTGCCCAATGTTGTTAGATACAGCAGGAGGACTGCATTCCCTAAATCGTTTACCAGAGCCCTGGCTCAGAGGAAAGTAAATGAGCCAGACAAGGACTGAATCACACCCTTAGTAATTATTGGCTTTTATACTATCAGGTTTTGAAAACTTCAGTAAACAAAGTATCCTCCTCTAATACTGTGCAAACTCATTTTGGGGAACTTGTCTGGAACAGCCACATAAAGGTCGAAGCAAAATGCCCAGTAACAGACTACTATGGAAATGAGAAATGGAGTGAAGCCCCAAAGTTCAGATCAGTATACGTAGGTCATAAAATTCTTAAAATAAGCTTGCCTCTTCCTTAATTAAAGGTACATTACATGACACCCAAAGTGTTTTAAATAAAGTACGATCACAATAGAGAAATAAGGCTAAGTGGTACAAAAAAAAAAAAAAAGGCTTTAATTCCACAAAATGTGATCTGGAGGAAATGCAAATTCTGTATACGTAGAATAAATATAATCCTAGTGAGAAAACAAGAGTTTTGCATAATTTAAAGCAAGCACCCACTTGACTGCTTTTTTCATGGGGCAAATTCAATTACTGTAGTCTAAGCATGAACAAGGAGCACAAATCAACATTACCAACTATCAGTTAGGCACTACTGATTTCAACCTTATCTTCAGATGTAAAACTATTAAATACCTATACTGCTGGGCTAAATTCTGCCCTCAGTTACAAAAGTGTAATTCTCATTAACCCGAACAGGAATTAAGTGCAAATACGTGAGGCAGAATTTGCCCTATATAATTTCAAAGAACTGGGTTGATCCAAATTAACCAAACTTCTTCAGGACTTCTTTACCTTTGAGTTTAGATTCTCATGTCCCCAGGAGAGATATCAGAAGTAGAGCTGGACATGGAAAGATTTTACTTTCTCTCAACAGTTTGTGAGACTGGGAAAAAGGCGTTCAGCCCAGAATAGGGCAAAGTTGAAAATCTTTAAAAAATGTCATGGACCAATAAGCTGAATAAAAATTTTAGATTCAATCAATTGAAACATTTTGGTTTGAAAACTGTTATCCCTTTTTAACATTTTTAAAGGTATAAATTAACATTTTTCATTAAAATCTAAATTTTTTAGCAAAATATCCTCTTCTGATAATATTCAGCCTTTTTTAAAGTGGGAAGTTCTTTAAAACCAACCCTTTCTTGCACATTATTTCCATTTCAACAAATCAGCATTTTCTGGCAAAGACATTGTCACAAAACTTCTCACCAGTTCCAACTCACTTCCTCGAGCATCTGATGAAGTGGGATTTTCTCCCACGAAAGCTCATGTGATAAATAAATTTGTTAGTCTTTAAAAGTGCCCCAGGACTCCTTGTTGGTTTTGCTGAACTAGGCTAACATGGCTACCCCTTTAGAACCAACAGAGTAAGAATCCAAAGATTAAGAATCAATAGTTGTGATGGAATGCATTGATTAAAGGGCGGTTTTTGTAATTTGGACAACTGCCCAATAAATCAAACCCAATATTATTTAGAAAATACAGAGGTATATCTACCATACATTTTATTCAATATAGAAATACAATTCTATTTGTTAATGATTTACAAGTTTACTGGACAAATCCTGAGCTCTCTTCACCTCTGCTATTTAGAGAGAGATCTTTGCTGGCTAAGATCCTGTTCCCATGTATGATAAATACATCTATTTTCTCACTCAACATTTTATTTATAAGATTATGAAAAATAAATATAATATATTTATAAGACTGTCACCATTTTAAAAGAACGCAAACATGGCAAGTTTCAGCCTCTATATTTTTAGATTTTGCTCTTATTAAAATACTGTTCCCTATCTATGTCTCTTTCTAATAGAAAACTACGAAAAATCATAATCTACGTCTGTATCTTCCAAAAAGTAAAAGCTCTCATATATTTGCCCTTTGAATTAATTCAGAATCCTGGTAGACCTCAGACTGATGTAAATAATGTCAAAAAGCACCTTTATATTTTGTGTCCAGGAGTCAGGCATCACCATTGAATTTCTCTTCTTAACTGCTGGAAGCTGAGACTCTCTGTGTATAAAAGTGTAGAACAGTTGATAAGACAGTTCAGCAGTCAGGAAACTTTTATTACTCTTGTAAGCAGAGTGTCAGTCATTAATTTGCCATGAAAAACAATAATTATATTCATATAGTACCTCTCAACCCAAATTAACCCAAAATTTTAATACAATATTTGAGGATAAATTGATTCATCCATACCTAAAATGTAGCCATTTCTGGTGTGGAATATAGTAGTGGTTAAAACAGCAAATATTCCATTTCTGTTTCTGAAATATATTGAAGAATATTACTGTAATCTACTGAAATTGTAATAGAAGTTTAAATAATCAAAACAGAAGTACTTTGAATGAACATTCATGGACATTCTTTAGAACACTAGAATAAATTCCCCACTAACATTGGAAAAAGCCTCATAAAAATGATACCCACAAATGGGCAGCTCTACCTCTTATCCAAAGCAGTGCTTTCCACTGACATAATAGATCATAGACAGACTGCTATTTGTATTCAGAATACTCATACAAGGAGAAGCCAAACCTGCAAATATGAATGTTTGCATCCACTCCAATGCTTGACCCTTCTGTTCTATTTTCTCTTTTCTGAAGTCCATTGCTGCTGGGATTTTCACATTTCTCCCCTGGTAACTCTGGGACAGAGGTTGCTGAGGTCTTCACTCTCCACTCATAAAAACCACAGTGTGGGAAACTTCCAGCATTTTCAGCACAGGACAGAGGAGGAGAACACCAAGCCTGAGAACTCCTGCATCAGAAAAAAACTAGTAGTGATGGAAGACTTCTTGTCCTTCCTCAAAAAACAGTAGATATACTGTAAGGGTTTCTTCTCTGCACTAAGTGTTGGATAGAAGAAGAGTACCTGACCTGTGCTGGTTTAAAACACCGCTGACTGAGCTAGACATGATTAGTACCAAATTGGCTTTGCTGGTTATAAGACTCAAGTCCTGATCATTGAGTTCCTACCTCAGATCTAACAACAAGAGTCCTGTGGCACCTTAAAGACTAACAAATTTCTTCAGGCATAAACTTCCGTGGGCTCCAGGCCCCTTCATCAGATGCATGATAGATTTCAATTTCATGCGGCTAAATTCGGTGCCTTACATGGTGACAATTTCCAGAGAGGTAGCTTGTAGATTGCCATTTCATATGGCTGAATTTGGTGCCTTGCATGGTGACAATTTCCAGAGGGGTACCCCTCTGGAAGTAGCTCAGATCTGTTGTTGAGAGCAACTCTTACCATCTATAACAGTGAGAACAATCTGAATACCTGGCATGACAAATATCAGCCATAATTATTAGCTACAGATGACATAGCATATATATACATATTAGGCATATTCAGAATATTTTTATTCATTTAATCCATCCCTTACCCTTAAAGTACAGGTCTCTTCTGCAATGGAGACTTTGTGGGATTCCAAGTTCATTGTCTCCTTCTCAGTGATTCTAGATCAGTTTTGCTTAATGTGCCAGTTAAACAATGTTTTATTTTGCTTTTCCTATCTGCCAGTCCTAGAAAACTCTGTCTGGGAAAGGGGAGTTAAGCTAGGCTGCTTGTGGTTTACCCCTTGTCACCGGGAATAAGGATTCTACAAATTTGCTCATTTGGTATAATCAGAGTCCAGTGCTTAAAATTAAAACACACGCCTGGGTAGACCATTTTGATTGTATATCACAAATTGCAATCCTTCTGATTATTCAGTAAATTCTCATCTATGCATGCTGGATCATTCATCATTGATGACACACCTGATAGAAACAAACATTATGCTGCTTTTTTATGGAGTTCCACATTGACCATTATTATGCTCAAAACAAGTCTATGCTACTAAGTCCTCTTGCTGGCATTATCAGCGTCAGTTGAGGCAGTTGTTATAAATGAGTGTGTGTGGAGAGAAAATAGAATCTTGTAATTGATTATTTAGTGCAAAAGAGGAAGAAAATTATCACAGGTGGTGATGGCAGATGTGACAGCCCGGGATACTTGGCAAAATACAAAGCATATTTGACTACTAATATGGATGTTTTTGTGGGGTTGACTGTTCAACTTGTTCAGAGTCCTTTCCACAGTAATGAGTTATGCACTAAAAAAAAATTCCAGTTAGCAGCATTTATTTTTCCCTTTTTAAATACCTAAATCATTGACATCAATAGCAGCTGCTGTGTGAAATTAGATGGCTAAGTAAGGCTATAAAATTCCTTCAGTAAAACAATGGCAGCAATTAAATGTTTAAAAACTGATCATCACTGTCAGATCTCAAAATGGATGCACGGCCACATGAAAGACAGCAGCCTTAGATATTATAGTTGGCATAGGGCCAAAACTACTGTATTTCCAGGCAGTGATTCAAAATATTATTATAGTTAATTAGCATGTGCTAATTATTTTTATGAATTTTCTCCTTTTATTCCTCCTCCAATATTATAAAATATTGTCTGGTGGAATTTCAGCAAGAACAACTTGCTCCCAGTTTGTAAGAAACACCATATTTATGGAGACTCTATCAGCAGCTGCTCCTATCCACCCACCAAGGTAAATCAGGAAGAATATTCCTATATCCAATCTTTAAAATGGAAGAGAGGACAGTGTTAAACCATGCCTACGTCCCTCCCCAAATTCAGTGGGTATGAAGATGACTTTTTGAAAAGTCAGAGTGGAGACCTATTTGTATGAGGATTTTTGAAAAGTTACTTTGTGGATGAGAGCAACCACCTTAAGCCTGGTTGGCAGCTAGTTCTCCTGCAAGGATGCATTAACAAACCTCTTCAATAATGGACCCAATTTCTCTCTGACACCTCTAACCATCCAGAAAGGACATGGATTCATCTCATACATAGTCACACATCCAAAATCTTAGTAACAGAACTCTGTGAAAAAAACAAAACCAGTTGCCTGTTTCAAGCTTTATTGCGGTCATTGGATGAGAAACGCCATTTTCTAAGTGAAGCAGCAGAGGTATAAAGCTATCAGTGCATCAGTCAATTGGATGTGTATATTCTGGCACAAATTGTTATGCTGGACCAGACCTGAGGCCCATCTTGTCCAGTATCCCATCTCCAACAACGGTTACCGCCTGATACTTCAGAGGAAGATATAAAAACCCAGAGCAGGCAGATCTGGGATACTTCCCCCTCTCGCATACATACTCCTCCACAGTAGGCCTCATCCTACTCTTTGCTTATTAGAGAGCAATTTGAGCCCGGAAACATGAGGTTTAATGTCTCTTCCATATTTTTGTTAGTAATAACTATTACCACTACGCATATTCTTTTTATCCATATAAATGTCCAATCCCTTTTTGAATCAGATTTACTTCTTGATTTCAATCACTTCATGTAGCAATGGGTTCCACAATTTGAAACTCCAGGGTGTGTTTTTTTGACAGGCAAACAGATAATCCAGGTTCCTGGATATGTGGTGTAATTAGGTGAGATTTCCTAATGAGAGTTCCCATTTGGTTCATGACCACCCAGGAAGAACTGCCTTTACACTCACAGATCCAAAGGGAGGCACACAGAAAGAAGCCCAATTCTAAAAGAGACGTACAGTTCAAAGAGCATATACAAACAGGCCTTCACTATAAAGTGATGTATTTCAGAATTTAGTGGTAATTCTTGCCCGTTCTCCTGCAGATGCACAAGACCATTTTGCACTGGAGCTACCCAAGTGGAGGCACAGGGCAGGTCTACTCTGGCATCCCTTTTCGGCAGCAGTTGAACAGAGATACTCAAGTAATCCAAAATAATTTGTGTATCTGCTTTCAGCTTCCCTACTCCCAGCACGTTCACTACACTGAGTCGAAGTTGAACTTCCTGAGCAGCTGAGTGGATCTTCACAGACCTGAGCAGCCAATCAGGAAGCTTAAACTTGCTGGACACTGGGCAAAAGATTTATTCCTCAATGCATATATTCTTCAGTAGAGTTGGATAGGACATTGTTTTCCCATTCCACAAAAATTTGAGATATCAAATATTTTTACCATCCCAAAACAAGCAAAAAAAAGTTAAAATCTCATAAATTTCAAAAACAAAAAATTCCCAACTCCCCCCCCCCAAAAAAAGTTCTGTTTTTAAACAGAAAAAATATTTTAATCATTATAAAAATGCTTTGTTTAGATTTTGACCATTTATTTGCATTGTAATCAACTTAAATTTCTAAACAAAAGATAATTTAGAACTGGACAAAACAGATGTTTGTCTCAAAAATGTCCAACTGAAAAAAATTGGAATTATTAAAACATTTGAAGTTGAAGAATTCATCAAAACTAAACCTTTTTTGTGAAAATTTCAGTTTCAACAAATTGTCATTTTCCAATAAAAATGTTTTGGTTTAAAAAAATAACCCACTGACCAGCTTTATTCTCCAGTTTAATTTCATGCTCTATACATTTCAGTATACAAAATACTTGTGCAGATTTTTCCTATTATATACAAGTGTATATGTGATTTTAGAATGTGTGATGCATGTGTTCACAAAAGTAGATTATGTCTCCAAATATACCCCAGAAATATATTCCTCTTTTACTCCACTTTCAAATTTCCTGATACATGAATAGATGAAAACTAAACTGCTTTCAAACACCTCTTTAGAGTACTTATTCTTGGGACTGAATAGGTATTATCAGAAAATCACAATCTGCAACTGAGGTAGAGACGAATTCCCTACATAGACTGAATTATCCAGAATTCAAATATAGATCTATTACTCTTTAAGAAATATCATCAGTTGTATATGTACTGCAATCAATATATTTACCTGGAAAAAGGTCATTATAATGATTTAAATGAAGGCAATATATTTACCTGGTGTATGTAACTGAGATGGAAATGTAATTTTTGTGCTGGTGCATTTACTACTGTAACTGTGATCTAAACCTTGTGTTTGGGAGTTTGGGGGCACTGGCAGAAAAAAGGGGCATGGATTTTCCAAAGGGTCATTTCATACAGAAGTGATTTAAGAACAGAGTAAGGGAAACTAAACTCAGGGTATGTCTATGTTGCGGGGGTTGCACAGATTGATGCAGCGGGATTGATTGAGCAAGCAGTGGAGACCCGCTCAATCGATCCTGGAACTGCTCTCCAGCTGATGTAGTAAATACACTCCCTGCCCATCCATCCCCACCCCCAAAACAGTAATGCTGCAGTGATCGGAGGGCATTTCCCGTCGATGCAGCGAAGGTGAGATGTCATAGTAAGGGAATATAAGTAAGTTGACGAGAGATATGTGCAAGCAACAGTATTTAGCTTGCATGCCTCCCATTGAGGGCAGCCAGCAGTGTACACTGGGCCTTAGTGTCTGAATAGAAGTATCCTTCACACACATAATTTAAATCAGATATAGCACTTGCCTTCCAGGCAGCATGTACTGTCTGCACCAGCTCAGACATACAGATTTGCAATAGGCTATATTGGAACACTAATCTTACAGAGCCAGGATATAATTTTCAATACATGTTTTAAAAGCAAGTTGGCAACACATTTGAAATCCCCCACAGTAGATGTTGCTCTAATTTCACATGGGTGACAGCTGTCCATCCAAGTGATCAACTGTATGGTGTCTTTGGCTATATTATTAATTCCACATGCACAAGTCACATGAGCAGTAAGTAATACTGGCTATGCACAACTACATAATTTCTGGGTCACACTGAGGAATGATTCCTATGTGGCTGTTGCTTTCTGAGAACTACAGAAATCAGCATCAATTTATGTCTGATTAAGTACTGTACCTATCTTCACATCAGATGATTAGTCACATTTTTCACCCTTACGTGTGTCTGATTTACACAAGGAAGAACAGGTTAGGTGCAGTTTGCACTCTGGGATATGAGTTACTCTGATTTACCCTTATAATTTTTATCTATTCAAAATACATTCTAGATTAAAAAGCCTAAAATGTGAGCCCTCAGTGATGAGATTTCCTTCTAGCATATGGAGGAAGGAAATGCAACTAAGATCCTTGTGGTGACAACCATCTACAAGGAGGAATGCCCAATCAAACACAGAGGTTTCTTACAGTTTCCCAGAAGATCGATGTTTCTCTTTGGCTCAATGATAAAGGTGCTTAATGTTGTGTATTAGCCCCAGAGTTAAATGACGAAAGCCCTAGATAGAAGCAAACATGGTATGAAGGCAACAACAAATACAATGTTATGTTGAAAGCTTCATATTTTAATATCTGAACAGTCTAATTTTCCAAAGGAATCGTTCCTTGCACACATTAACAATGTGAAGCTGAGACTATAACACATACATTCTTTGATGAAGTTCCCATCCATTGTGTTCTACACTCAAAAGCAAACAAAAACTATGAGCAACCTTCAGCATTTCATAGGACTTAGCAGATAAACAAGATTTATGAGGCAGACTAACTACACACATTTAATTGTTTTCAGTAATGTGCCTTATTTAAGACCAGTCTAAATTTAACTAGATTAATTAACTTTTCAGACACTGTTTACGTATCTGCATGCAAATATAATAATTTTTAAAGGCGTTATTGGGACTCATAGATGGACATAATTATAGAAGATATCCAAAGCATGAAAGCAGCATGAAGCAGTAAAGGAAATAACATAACAGCCTCATGAATAAGTATCTGAAACCTCACGTTTTAAAGACAAATAACTAAAAGAAACATAAAACTACTCCCACATATACTTCATATAAAGAACAAATTGTTGCCCCCATAGTAACCATCCCAGCTCCACCTTCACAAAAATCACAGGAGACAAATGTCACTGGTATACAGAAAAACACCCACAGCAGTTCATCTACATCAGACTCAATAACAATTTTTTTTTCTGTCTGAAAGAGTTCACATATGGCTTCTGTACCACATACAAATTGTCTACAAATCTCCTTATATTAGGGGTCTTCAGATTAAAAGAGTGGATTTAACACCATAAATCTCCAGGGAGAAACAGAAAGAGGATTTTCCTGAATCCAACATAAAAAAATACATGTTCAAAGAATATAAAGGCATATACTCACACCTTCTTTCACTGAGTCACCATTCAGGAGTTATATTGGACTATTCAGCAGTATTAAGAGATGGAGACCTAGAATAACTGTACTGAAGCAATTAGATTGTTCTAAATTAATCTAGGCCTATAAGAATCAATCTCTCAGTCTTCCCACTAAGCAATCCCCTTCCTGAAATTAAATATACTGAATTAGACCTAGAAACAAAGCCATTATATAAAACTAGAGTAAATCTCCTATAAATCTGTTTTTTCAGAAGTGTGATCACACAACTGTTAGGAAGGTGAACAAGGAAAAGGATGGAATGCACCCAGAGGGTGGTGCTTTATAAGGTCACCAGACCCAGAACTAGTGTTTGTATGGGGGGGTTATAAATTAAAGACAGTTCCTTGAATTGCATCTGGAGGCAAACTAATAACCAGTGCAGGCTGTGAAACTCAGGGTAGTATGTTCCACACAGGAGGCACCAAAAACTAAGCAGGCAGATGTGTTTTGCACTAGCTAAGAGTTAAGAGTAAACCCATATAGTGCATTTCAGTACTTACAAAAATATAGATAGTGGTGAAGTCTGCATCTGTGAGATGAACAACAGAGAGGAGATCTTAAACTTCCTCCCAAGACACAGATGAAGAACAAAACCTCTTCGCTACTCAGCAGCACTAGTCAGAGGATCCCCCAGACTCAGAAACTCAATAGCAAGGGAGAATCACGTGCCTTCATTAAAAAGTGATCACACTTTCATCATATCGTGTGGATGCTTCCCTTTCCTCACATCATCACCTCAATTTTGTCTGAACTGAACTTGCTGCTGCTTAGCTCAGTCAAACACTGAAATCAAAGACACACCACTGTCTGCCCCCTGGGATATGGGGCAAGGAGTTTTGGCACTCTCAATGCCAACAGTAGATGAAAGAAATTTTAGCAGCATCAACAAGATATAAGTTCATTCCATCCATGTGAAAACAATGCAAATCAATTAATCAGTGTTTAACAAATTAGCATCAATCTTTGCAACCAAATTTAAAGTACCTGTACAGAAAGAACGTCTCACCAGCATAAAGAATGAAATTAATGGTTTAGAATAAAAACTGGTCTGAAGTTCAATCCAGATGAATAGATCAAGAAACATTTATAAAAAGAAAATGTGGTGAGAAAAGTAACTCGGTGAAAATGACCTCTCATTACTGCAAATACCGTCTTTCAGTATTGTGTGCAGCATGAGACAGAGCTCTTTAATTTGTTATTAAAGGGAAGACAGTAATATTGTCAGGACTGGACAAACAATTAATACAGTTCTCTTTCATGCATTATGTTCTATGCACTGTTCTCTATCAGCATCATGAACCTACATTCTGTTCTGTCTTCTGGTAGTTAATTTCTGAATGAAACATCTCTATGGTTTTTGAAGATGTAAGAAGCAGAAAAGTCATTTGCAAATACCTGCATGAGTTTGTAACTAGAAAAGTCTTGTTTTGCACTATAAAGTAAGGTATTTTTAAAAGGAAGTATTAAGAGGGAATAAATATGACACTGAATATGTCATCATTTCATAGCATCATTCTTCTGATCCTAACTGCACTTTAGGTTATTCATTTTACTTATTTACAACTTTGCTCACTAGCATAGCCTCAAGAGATACAGATCTCAATTTATGAGGGTCCCAGCTCTCATATCATGTTACTCAAGCATTCTTCTGTACAATGCAAACAGTATAATCGGGACACTCAATCTAGCAGACCATCAACAGCAAGGAGCAGTCACAATTTCAGTTGATTTTACACCAGCAAGGTATCTTAAAATAAATAGTTAAGGCTGTCTAAACCAGATACTGTTGGGTACCTATTTGCAATGGAACAGACAACTATTCTAGCTGTTGAAATTTGGACAACTTTCACACATCCCCACCCTTATCCCTGATACCCTTCCTGACAAAATCCATCAATATATCTTAAACAGGCTATGTTATGTTGGCTGAAGTCTTCAGATCTACTGTACTGTAAAGCCTCTCTGACATTGGTGGTTGTCACTTCTCTCTAGGGTATCTATCCTTTAAACTTGAAAAACTATGGGAACACGAAACAGTTATCTGAAAAATCTTCTGAGATAATTTAATAGGCAAGGGAGACAAATAAGTACTAGCAAACAACATTTACAAACAAGGAATACAATACAATACTGTATCTGTTACTTTATTTAAGGCACACACGTAAGCATTATCCAGATATTGTATGTTTAATAAACCCAGAGCATCTCCTTATCTTTGTTGCATGCATCTAATTTCTGCCAATATTTTGCTTCCATCTACATCTAATATGTTCATATGCATACTTATTCCATAAACATCTTGTGAAGGGAAAAATAGTGTTTGATTTTTAAGCAATTTTACACTAATAAATATGTAGTGAGTGTTAGACATTTTAGAAATAAGAAATGTTCTGAGTCACATTTACAATTAGTTGAGAAATGATATGAAACGATATAGTAATCAAATCAGTGTTTAAGCGGGTCCTGTACCATACATTGTTAACTAAGCGCTCACAGAGGCTATGTCCACACTTAGAAAGTTAGGTTGACTTTACTAAGTTGAATTTATTAAGTCGACCTTATGAAGTTGACTTAGAGAGTCTACATTAGACTCTCTAAGTCAACTGGATAGGTCAAGAGAGTCAAAACTCCAAAGGAGCCTCAGCTCCCCACTCTAGAAGAGCCGTGGCTTCCCCCGGGGAGAGCCAACTGCGCAGGGCTGGCTCTCCCCGAGACCAGGAAGCTGCTCGTGGCTTGTCCCAGGGAGAGCCAGCCCCGCGGGACTGGCTGTCCCCGCAGGGACAGGCAAGCCGCTAGCGGGCTGGCTCTCCCTGGGGGAAGCCGCCAGTGGCTTCCCGGTGAGAAGGGAGACACCGGGGCTCTCCAGCCAGGGCTCCAGCAGGGAGGGAATCCCTTGCTGGGGCTCTGGGAGCGAGGGATTCCCCCACTGCCCTGGCTGGGGCTCCAGCAGCAAGGGAATCCCCACCGCCCCAGCCGGGGTTCCAGCAGCGAGGGAATCTCTTGCTGGGGCTCCAGTGGCAAGGAATTCCCTGCTGCCCCAGCCGGGGCTGGGGAGCCCCTTCTTCCCGGGATCCACGGCTTCCCGGCAAAAACAGAACCATGGCTCCTCTTGCCGGGAAGCCGCAGTCCTGGGGAGAGGGGAGCAGGGAGCCACGGTGGCTCCCTTCAGCCAGGGAGCTATGCGGGGCTCCCTTGTCCCTCCGTCCTAGGTTGACTTATGGAAGAATTGGACTTAGGGCATCCACACTTAAGAAGTCGATTTAAGCCTTAACTTGACCTAAAACTAGGTTTTATTAAGTCCACTTAAGCTTTCCTTAAGTCGACTTAAGGAACAGATTAAGTCTTAAGCCTCCTTAAGTCGACCTAACTTTTAAGTATAGATGCACCCAGAGAGAGAAAAGACCAAAAAATGAGTAATAAATTGCCCTTCTATATGAATAAACAACCAGTTTTCCACTGCCTACCAAACACACAACTCTGTTCTGTGAAATTTTCTATAATTGACATACAGTGTCTTAGTAGGAAATCAAATGGGTTGAATTCTACCAGCCGTTACTATTTGACTGAATAAACTTCTCATTTCTCATATTTCCAGGTAGACTACTAGCTTCCTTAAGTATAAACTTTTCAACATGCTTATTGCTCAGTGTACCTATTTCAGAGACAAGAACAGCTGGGTCAAATCCATTTAGTAACAAGGCAAAAATTATTGCTATCTATTCAGACCATATTCCTACTCCCTGTCATGAATTTCATGTGAAGAAAGAGAGAGAGACACAACTTTTTTTTTCTTATAATGCAGACTTACAACCTGCCATTTCTGCCCAAGCTTGTCACTGTCTTAAGAACTTGCTCGCCTGCCTGGGGACTTTATTGTTGAGAAGCAGAGAGAGTCCTTTCATTCCTCTATAATTCCTCCTTCACTCTGCTGACTGCTAGGCACTTTTCTTACTCACATGTCTTTAACAAATCTTTGAACAAATTAGCTTTGTAATACATCAACATGGATGTTGACATTTTCTAAATTTATTTATTACATGACCATTTTAGCAGGCTTTTTCCCAATCATTTGTAATGATTGTATTTCTATATAGATAATTACAGCTTGACATAAAATTCTTCAGAGATGTAGGTAACAGCATCCTGTGATCAAGTAAACCCATTAACAAGTCATCATTAAGTAGCATCCCAAAGGGATTTAAGCCCTTATTAACTCCGGATTCAAAAATATAAGACTATGAATGACATACTCCAGATTTTGAACAATATGCTCATTGCAGAAGCAAAAAAAAAAAAAATTCAATTTTGCTTCCTTTTACACCAAGTGTAGAGTGTAGTGCATTCTCCTTTGTCCTCCCTGACCTCATTCCCACTCCATTTTACACAATAGCTTTACCAGGCTAACCAGTTAGCTAAATATAATGGAAAGATCACCTTCCTGACCAGCCAACACGTCTGATAAATTTTAACATTTTAGTCTCATAAATGCATTGATACTTGGCAGAAAGCTTCTTCAATATACATATGATCTAAGAAATTGTGAAGAGACTCAGGGCAGGTCTATGCTGCCTGCTGTTTTTGGAAGTAGTTGAACTGAGATACACAACTTAAAATAAGAAAGACTAACAAATTTCTTCAGGCATAAGCTTTTGTGGGCTGCAACCCACTTCATCAGATGCATCTGACACAGTGGGATGCAGCCCACAAAATCTTATGCCTGAAGAAATTTGTTAGTCTTTAAGATGCCACAGGACTTTTGTTATTTTTTTATATACAGACTAACAACAACTACCCCTCTGGAATTTAAAATTATTCGTGAATTTGAGTTTGACTGCCTAATGACTCACTCGTATACTGTGCTGAGTCAAAGGGAGGGCCATCCGTTCGACTCACTACCACCCCAGTTGCCAGCGTGGTGTTAATAGATCAGCTTCCTGATCAATTGAGTGGGTCTTCAGAGACCCCCCCTCAATCAAACCAGGAAATTAGAACTGATGGTGGCGAATTTGCCATGATTAGTAAAGACTAGATCTCAGATAAAAACTTGCCACCCCACTAGCTGCTCTCCCCTTTCTGTTTTCAGTTAAGTGTAGTTAATTGTTGTAACAACATACTCTAACACTGGACTATCATTTTCATTCTATAAATGTATTTATAATTAAAAATACTATTAAGACAAACTGAAACACATTGATTTACAATTCAGCCCAATGCATTTCCACCAACCAATTAAAATTGGACACTATCGTAAATTGACTGTTTACATTGATTCAATAGTGAGTTATTTAGCATAGGGGTTGTAATTAGTATTGCAGGCCTGATTCTGGCTGTAGACAGCCAGCAAAGATCCCTTTGCAGAGGGATGAACCTGGAGTTTACTTCTGTGCCAGCCAACCATTCATTCCATTTTAGAAGGCAGAGTGAGGTGAGAAGTAGGGTGTTGATATGTCAGAGCAGCGCTCTGTTACATAGTTCTTTCCTGGCGGAAGTTGAAGCACCTCCCAGGGCTGTTCTCAAATTGATTCCATGGTGCTGAACCAGGCAGCATTAACCAGCCTCTTGAAGCCCTACCACCTTTAGCCATTGTGCTGAATGGAGATTGGACAAAAACACAGTAATTTCTAAGTCGCCAGTAATATCACTTAGCCTTTATATATCACTTTGCATCTCCAAAGCACAGAACAAAAATTCACCTGTTTTCAACTTCTACCCTCATAGCACAATGGAGAAAATTATGCAGAAAGATTAAATGACTACCCAACACCACTGTGACCAGGTGGGTTTACCCTGTGCTGCAGGAGCCCAACCAACTCTATGGGCTGCAGAAGTCCCACTCCCTGGAGTCTGTTGGGTATGCTCCAACTGCTATCCTAGTATAAAAAGGAGCAGCCCAACACATTCAGGGCTGATCAGCAAGTTGGAAGGATATGTGTGTGAGAGACTCTGAGCCAGGAGCCATGCCAGCCACAGATGCAGGCAGCCAGGAATTAGAGAGGCCTTACTAGTGGACAACTGCCCTTTGTTAGCATCCCTATCACTTGAGAAATTGCCCAAGAGATCTGTGAGGCGACTCCCTCAACAGTCAGATAGGAAATATCCCAGGGGGCCCCAAATGGTGTAATAGGGGTGAGGCATGGAATGCAGGTCAGCGTGTTGCAGATGGATCCCTACTGATTGAGTGGTAGACACCCCCACCAACACTGCTAAGGCCCTTGGCTAGGGCTCCGTAGAGTGAGAGGGCCTGCACCCCCATAGCAGATGCCTCTGCTACTGACCCTGGCCTCTAGGCTGCACCACCCTGAATTCCAGGGCCTGCTCCTAATTCTGGCTTCTAGGCTGTGCTGCCCTGACCCAAGGGACAGATAAAGGGATTGTGCCAAAATTACAACAGGCCGGGAGAATCCCCAGGGACCAATCGAAGCTGTGGAGGCACCCGTTTCCCTCACACCCCATTGACTTTCCTCACCAAGGAGCGATGGGGTGGGCTTACCCTATGACAGCCACATAGAAAAACAATGGCAGAACAAGATTAGAACTCAGGACTTGGCAGATTCCTAACTCTGAGCATATTGCCCCAGACACTGTTGCTCCCTTTCTGTAGCTGAAACCGTGGAATAGTATATGAATGTTCCATCCTTGAATTTGACTCTGCCATTGACCTAAGGAATGTTTATACCTAAAATGGTCCTATGCTATCAATAGTCTTTAAGCAGAGCTGAGCAAAGAAAGACAACAGTATTTGCAACACATTTTCATTGTTGCCAATTCTCTGATCAAACATGAGTTTTATGATATTATATGTTTTTCATAAGGCTCCAGCTTCTGAAGGCAAGCAATTATACGAGAATTTCAGTTTTCAATTTTAAAGTTACTAGTCATCATGTTTGTAAACAAAAGCTTGATAATGTGACCCAGTGCCTATTAAATATTCAAAAATAGAAAGCAAATAAAACCACACATTTTTAAAAACCTCATGATTTTTAACACAATGTCATACTTTTGGAGCATTGACTCATTTTTTTATTTTATTTTTTTTTGAACACTTGGGGTGGGCAAGTACTACACTATTGCAAATCCTGTATTGCATTTCAAGTTGTCCATGCTGGCACCCTTTCCTCTTTTTTTTCCCTTGAAGTGAAATCTTATTCATGCAAATGTTCATGAAAAGCAAATTTCATAATCAAAGTCAAAAGTCTCTTACTCAAGAAGTTAAATTCCTTTGCAGACTAATTTCAGGCAAAAGCTGAAGTATTTTTACAATCTTAGGTTATTCAGTCAGGCATTAGAAATATTACTATGTGACTTAAATGACCACATACCCAGCTCAGGTCATAAATACTGAACATTTTTCAATGATTATGCCTACTATGATCCATTTTCAAACAACTTGTTGGCTGAAATTTGCATGCATAAAACTATTCAATCAATTCCTAATGGACAATTCAGAGCAGGGTGGGGTGGGAAACAGGGAAAATTCACAGCATGTATTGCTCACAAAGAATAGTCAAATAATTCTACATGAGGAATGATACAACAAAGGTGGTGAAGTGTAATTAGCATAAGATTCTGTGGAGGAGTACTGTGGGCCTATTATGGTAGAAACATTATGAACTGAAGTTAGTGATAACGTTGACATGAAAGTTCAGTCTCTCTCTGTTCCCCAACTTTCAAATTTTAGTTTAGAAGACGAAAAGAAAAGACAACCCAATATTTGTCTGAACAAGAGGTTTCCAGAGTTTAGTTTTGGACATGGAATATAGGACTCAAAACTTTGTGGATCATGCACAAAGAACAGATTTTTGTTATGCAGAAACACTAAGTTGCATGAGATGGCCCATGGTGAAAGATGAAACCAACCTGTCTCGACGTCTATACAGATCTCCAATTTCTTATTTAACAAAATGTTGGAAAGGCCAACTCTTGTATCCAGGATCACTAACTGGAAACGCAGAAGTGTTCACGAAAGTAAAGAAGTTGTGGAGAAAGACAGCGTGAGAATGACATGGATTGTGGCAGATACTGAAGTAGCTTTGGATAAAATGATAGAACATTGCACACAAGATACATACTGTGCATTGTTTTGTTACTAAAAAAAAATCATGATATATACACATGTAAACCAAATTAAATTAGTTTCCACTGTAATAGTACAGAATCTAATAAACCCCTAGAAACCTGGACTGCTCATTCCCAACCCTATGCTTGTCCTCAGCTGGCAGTAGGGGAATATGGGATGAAGTGCCATTAAGCACGGAAAGCTTGGTTGTCTCTATTGCTTTTCATATTGTGCTGGCAGGTTTCTTGATTAATGTATACTTTGCTTCCTGGGATCTGAAACAATATATCAAGACCAGCTCACATAATTCAGTCCCATGTTTTATAGGTATTCTAGAGCTGGACGCTAAGACTGCCAAAAATCTTATCTTGTGTATGTATGTATCTTGGATGCTTCCTGAATGGCAAAATTAAAACATCTTGCCCTTTCTTATCTTTTTGTTTGTCTTTATCAGTTCAAAAGTTCTACAGATCATACACATTTGCAAGACCCAAGCGACAAAAACCCTTTGAATGAGCATAGTTGTGTGTTCTGCCAACTCATCGCTTTTGTGGGCGTTCATCAGTAGTGGCACAGGCTGGTTGGATGTCAGGGGAAATCTAAATTTGGAGACTGGAGATGCCTGGAAGTCATTGCCTCCTGGCTCACCTCCAGTAATCCACTAAAAATCAGTACTGGTAAAGTTCACACTGTGAGCACTGAGATGTGTTGTGAAATATAAGGAAAACATGGGAAATGTTATATCTGTTGGGAAGTGGTTTAATAAATGTTTAAGGAAACCACTGTTGTCAGGATCCTCTTTATAAAACTGTGATTTTAGATTTTTGTTATTCAACTTGTTTGTTCTGAAACTTGAACTGTCTCTATGTATTTGTGTGACCATGGGTGATTTTCACATGTTTATACATAATGTGTTGATGACATGTTGCAGTGTGATTTACCTTGAATTCTCTCTAGCTTCCTCTATTGTCCCTATGCAATGAACACAGAAAACATTTTTAGCTGAGTGACATGTATTTTAAATCAGACTAAAGTTGAGTGGTTCTAATGATCCCATACAAAATGCAAATGGAACAGAATTTTTGGAGATACATTTTATATCTTCTTCTTGAAGATACTACACTATTTGTACAGTTTTTTGTCTACAAATAAAGAAACAAGAGAGTTTTCTTAGATTTGCTAGTAAATGAGTGTCTAAAATCAACAAACACAACTGACTTGTGTACCTTGATGAAATTCTGGTTTGAGAATATACAGTGAAAAGCTGGAAAGTTAACCTGTGGGCCATTCTTTTAAGTTTCTCATACACAGATTGTTTCTCCCATTCTCCCTTCCTCCATCTTGAGAACTTTCACAGTAGGATTTGCTCATTGTATGAGCAATGTAAGAGACTTGTCAATCTCAAACATTTCTCCTCTCCCTTTACTGCATGTGTGACATTCCCCTCCCAGAATCTGGTCCAGTGTGCCACTGTGACCCACCAATCCTCACACCTGAACCCCAATTAACCCCACTTAGCTAGGTGACCACTCAGTCCTGAGTCAGTCCACACCAGCCTCCTGCATGTAATTGGTCCCAGGCAGTGAGCGTGTGCTCTCCAGCCACTTAGGGGACAGTCCCCCAGCAGGCACCCCCAGTCCCCAGATACCTCACCCAGAACTTCTGTCTTACAGGGATGGGGACCCTTCCCCAATCACTGTAGACTCATAAACCCTTGTTCACCCATTTATCAATGAAATGGGTGTGCCCAACCTCACTCATTCACACCCTGTAAAGTTCACATAGCTGAAAGATGTTTTTACAGCAAGTCTCTGCCTAACACTACGCAGGGCCCAGTTCTTGCTTGAAGTTGGAGAATGCTTCAAGATAGAGTTTATCTGGCAAAAAGCTCCTGGCAGTTCAAAATGTCTCCATTTGTTTCACATCCCCCCTCAGCCTCTCCTCTTGCATGGTGATTTCTTTGGTTTCACCTGAACTAGAGAGCTCAATTTGCATTGTCTTTGTCATGTACCTCTCCAGCAACATGCTTCACATCTGTACACATACATGATGCTTCAGGAAACAGAATACCATAACAATAAGGCCGAGCATTCAAAAGGGATCCTTGCATGTCATAACTGGCATCAAACCATACAATTACATTGCAAAAGTGAGCAGAAAAGTTACATGGATCATAACCTGGGGTGCATGGATGTGCATGACATGATACCATGTGATAGGGTTCACACTCCCTGTTGGATGGGCACCCTCTGGCGGATGGTCATTCTGGGGAATTCAGCTCCTCAAGAGGCTCCCCATCCAGCTCACGCTCTGCAACTCTCTGGCTTCTCAGCCCTCTGGCTGAATACCACAGGCTATGTAGCCCTCTGGGTGAGTACAGCAGGCTACTCAGCCCCCCTTCCAGGGTGGGGGGGGTTCAACTCCCTAGTCCTGGCCACTACTTAGTCCCTCAAGAACCTGGGAATCCAGTGCCACCCTGTCACTCTGGGACCCAGGCCCATCCATTTCTCTGGGCCCCACCCTATGTGCCTCAACTCTAGCACCAATACTGCCAGTCTCTCCTCATATACTAGCTATTTCTTGGGCTGCTTTCCCTGCAGCCCCCAATCTAGTCCATGCCCTCTCCTCAGAGCCATTTCAGCCATCTGGTCCTGCTTTCCTGCCAGAACCTCCTCAGCTTTCTGTCCCATGCCGTCCCCTTGCTGGACCTCAGCTGCTTTCTGCATCTTCAGAACCTCCAGGCCCAGATCAGCTCTTAGTGATGCACTGCGAGCTCTTTAGGGAGCTGACTTCCTCAGCCAGTGGGACAATCTTCCCCTCTGTGCTCCCCAGGCTAACTAACCTCCTGATGGCTGCAGCTCCCTGGCCCTTTTTAACCTTATAATGGCCAGTGCGGGGCAACCACCCTGTCACACCCCATGACAGAGAATATCATAAGAAAAACCCATGGAAAATCTTGTTTCTTTTTAGTGTGGTGTTGAGATAATGGTGCTAGCTATTAAGCTTTTTTCTATAAAGCAGAAGTTTAAATACTGTGAAGGTTAGTACTGTCCTGAAGTCATTTAAAGTTATCTAATGGCTACACAATGGCCTGTGTAAAGAGAGTTGATGGTTTCAGGCTGGGTCTGTGTTTCCAGACCACAAAAACCACTGTGACAACTGACATTAATTGAACTCTTTGCTGGCAGTCTCCATGGAGTAGTCAAGAATGGGAATTCCCATTTGATCTCTAACCCATCTTCTTTCGTTAAGGAGTAGTCATAAACAAATTAATCAATTCAGTTACTAAAACAAAACTACTTTCCTGTGCAGGTTAATGGAAATTAATGGAACAAGCTCTTGAATTTACAAAAAGACGATCAAGAGGGTAAAATTAAAATTAGTTAATTTAAAAGGTAACATAGAACATATTGTGTTGCTGCTCAGTTGCAAAAAATGTGGATTTAGGAACCAATCCTGCAAGATGCAAACTACCCTGTGGGAAATGGTGAGTGTCCCTAATTCCAACTGGTTGATTCATGCAGGATTTTGTAATTGAAATTCAGATTTGTAAAAGTACATAGGAGTTGCTTTGTTCAGCACTGCAATGGTTGACCATTAGAGAACCTGCCCTTTAGTTGAATCTCCTTCTCATTATTCCATACCAGCTCTGAGGAGAATTAGGCACCTAAATGAGATCCTCAGAAGCCAGCAAACTGGTTGGGGATCTTCCTAAGGTAGCCAACATTGAAAAGGGGGCTTGGAGAGAAATAGGCACATAGGGAGCTAAGCAGCTGATGTAGTGTGCCTGACTAGTGAGCCAGATATACGTATCCCCTCCAGAAAGGATCCTTAATCACAAACTACTGCCTGGAGTTTGGACCCTAAGCCAAGTCATCTTTCACAGATACATAGATTCCAAAGCCAGAAGGGACCACTGTGATCAACTAGTTAGCTCTTCTGTAAAATACAGGCCATAAATATTCCCCAAAACAATTCCTACAGCAGATCTTTTAGAAAAATATCCTATCTTGATTTTAAAAAGGTTAGTGATGGAGAATGCAGGAGACTTTTGGTAAAATGCTCCAATGGTTAATTAATTTCACTGTTGAAAATTCACAGATTATTGCCAATATGAATTTGTCTAGCTTTAACTTAAAGCCTTAAATAGGACTTTATCTTTCTCTATTAGGCTGAAGAATTAATTATTAAATATTTTTTCCCTGGTTTGGCTATTAGGTTTCCTATAGGGAGGGGACTCAAAGCTAAGGTGAGGGTTTCTTTAGGGAGGGGACTCGGAGTTAGGGTTCCCATAGGGAGGGCAATTGGAGCTGGAATTGGGTTCCTATAGAGAGGGGTTCCCGGCCTAGAGTTAAGGTTCCTATAGGAAGGAGACTTGGACCTAGGGTTCAGCTTCCTATTGGAGGGGTCCCTGACCTAGGCTTTGGGTTCCTATGGGGATGGGTCCCTGACCCAGCATTAGGGTTCCTATTGGGAGGAATTTGGAAATAGGGTTAGGGTTCCTATCGGGAGGGGTCCCTGACCTAGTGTTAGGGTTCCTATAGGATGGGGACTCAGAGTTATGGTAATGGTTCCTATAGGAAAGGAATTTGGAGCTAGTTTTAGGGTTCTTATAGGAAGGGAAATCGGAACTAGTTTCAGAGTTCCTATAGGGAGGGGACTCAGAGTGAGGGTTAGAGTTCCCACATGGAATGGGTCTTCAGTCCTGGGTTAGGGTTCTTTTAAGGAGGTGACTCAGAGCTAGGGTTAAGATTCCTATAGGAAGCATCATCAGCCTACCATTAGCGTTCCTAGAGTTAGGAGACTCGGAGCTAGTTTTATAGTTCCAAAAGGAAGGCATTTCAGAGCTTGGGTTTGGGTACCTATAGGGAGGGGCTCAAACAGGGTTAGGGTGCCTATAGGGAGGTGACTTGGAGCTCGGGTTTCAATTCCTATAGGGAGGGGACTCAGAGCCTGGGTTAGGGATCCTATAGCTAAGGACCTTGGATATAGGGTTAGGGTTCCTGGAGAGAGGTGTCCCCGGCCTAGGGTTAGGGCTCCTATAGGGTGGGGACTCAGAGCTAGTGTTAGAGTTTTTTTAGGGAGAGGTCCCCAAGGTTCCTATAGCATGGGGACATAGAGCTTGGGTTAGAGTTCCTATAGGGAGGTGTGTTAGAGTCCAGGAGAGAGGGGACTTGGAGCTAGAGGAATGGGTTCCCAATCTAGGATTAGGGTTCGGGATCCTATAAGGACCAGATTTGGATCTAGGGTTACAGTTCATATACGAAGGGGTCTCCCACCTAGTGTTAGTGTTCTTATAGGGAGGGGACTTGGAGCAAGGGTTAAGGTTCCTATAGGGAGCACTCCCTGACTTTGGGTTTGAATTCCTATAGGTATGGGATTCGGAGCTAGGATTAGGGTATCTCTAGAGAGGGGACTCAGAGCTAGGGTTAGGGTACCTATAGGGAGTATTCCCTGACCCATATAGGGTCCTGTATGGATGGGTGCCCTATCTAGGCTTAGTGTTCCTATAGTGAGGAGATTTGGAGCTAGCATTGGGGAGCGGTCCCCAACCTACAGTTAGGGTACCTATCAGGAGGAGCCCCTGACCTAGGGTTAGGTACCTATCAGGAGGGGATGCAGAGCTAGCATTAGGGTTCCTATAGGGAGGGGACTTGGGGTTAGAGTTAGAGTTCGAGTTCCCGTCTCTGAGGTTATGATTCCTATTGGCATGTTCTGTATCTAGGGCTTATGAGTCCTATAATGAAGGGAGTTACAGTTAGGGTTTGGTTTTGTATAGGGAGGGAACAGGGAACTGGAATGCAGGGTTCCTATAGCAAGAGGACGTGAAGCTGGGATGCACGGCTTGTACTTTGGAGACACATGCACTTTAGGTAGTGCTATGTATCCAAGGCTTTGTATACCCTAGAAAATGTTAGGGGAAAAAGTTGACTCTGAAGTAAAACAAGCCCTGCTGACACACTGGAATACCAGTTTTAACAGTAAAACTACCTTCAACCCCCGCCCCCGACGCTCCTCCAGCTCCGAGGCTTCATACCCCGTTGCCAGGGACCAGGTTAGGATTAAGCGCTGGGGGCAGGGGTGGAGCTGAAGCCACCAGGCACTGAGGAGCCCCAGAAACTGCCCCACTGTTCAGGGAACTGGAGGCAGCCGCGGGAGTGGCTTGGTCCCCCAGCCCCATGCTGCTGCCAGGAACCAGCAAGCCCCGGTGGCTGCTCCCTATTTTGCCAGGCTTCCTGGTCTCAGCAGCAGCAGGGCTGCTTGGGGCCCCAGGCACAGTGCCCGAGTCCTCAGCAAGGGTTGGGGGCCAGCAGGGGTCCTGTGGGCTCCTTGCAGGGAGCCGAGAGTTTGACTTTTCAGCTGCCTCTTTTGTCCACGGAAGTGGTCCAGGTGAGGACCCACTCCACTGAAGAAAGGATGCCTGTATGTACACTACCCACCTCTGTAATTATAACAGGGGTTATCTATCAGCAAAACTTTTGCCAGTAGAACTCTGTAGTGTAGACATCGCCCAAGCTTCTCATTAGCTGTGGAGTTGAGTTGGCACTTAGGCAGCTTTGTGAACACCAACTGGCATGAACTTAAGAGTCCCAGGTCCTACTGAGTTAAACGGCAGCTGAGTAACTGTTCTGAAAATGTCTGCAGCGCCTAAATGGTGGAGCTCGGTGCCTAAAGAGGAAGATGGCACCTAACACTGGCACTTTTCACCAACACTAAATTCACAAAGGTAAATCCAAGAGAAAACAACAGGGTTTTGTGAAAAAGACATATCCACTATTTAGTACATCCATTAAAAAAATCTCTTTGCTACCATGTATCTTTTAATAATAAAGAATAAAGATTGCCATCTGGAATACATAATGTCTTTGTGAAGGCCTTTTCTTAGAGAAGAGTAATACAATCTCTGAACTGTAACCGGTTTTATCAGGGTGTGTCTGCAAATCCAAGTTATAAATTACCAATGTAGGAGAGATTGTGAATTTGAAGAGCTATAGTTATAGTGGTGTATTTGCCAGTCTGGACACACTTATTCCAGAATATGAGTGCCTTTTTTCAGTTCAGCACATTTCCTTTAGGAAAGGACTCAAGCTTAACTGGAGGAGGAGAAAAGGAGCGGCAGCCACTCTTCTTCTGGAATAAGAGCATCCACAATGGTGCATATCATCATCAGTTTAATAATATTGGTTTACTTACACCAACGTATTGATAGCTAGTACAGCTTTCCCCACATACACACACCCTCAGCTTCTATCTAAAATATCTTTCAGAATTTATAATTCAGCCCATTAAAAAGTCACCCTGAAACATACTGGGAGTACAAGATGTTATCTGAAAGCAATTGGGGATTGTTTGTTAAAATAGATTTTCAAAATATGAGTTTAGCAGTTTTTGAGCTACAAATGTAGACAAAGAGAGGGAAGACCAGAATTTTACCAGCATCTCACAGTTAGTGTTCCTATAAAATACTTTTAAAGAGCTTCGTACTACAAAATGGAATTTTACAGGCTTATCGTGAACTGACATGCTAAGTCACCCCAGAAATAAGTGAATAGAAATACTGACCTTAATGTTTGGTGCAGTGTGAGCAGACAAGGAAACAAAACAGCTTACACCAAAACACTAAGCATATTACAAAGGGACCAGCAGCTTATCTTTTCTAACAAGACTCATGTTTTGCATCAGAACTGAGAGAAAAATAAGCCATGTCCTCTTTCCCTCTCCTATAACAAAACTGCCCTGAATAATTAGGTAATTGGCTTCCATAGTTCAATTTTAAGCACAGTGACTTTCCCATTTAGCTGCATCTTCTCCCAGTTAAGAACTGGTTACCCTAATTAACAAAGCCACATTTTTACATGGCTGCCCTGTTACATTAATCAGCCAATGGGATAACTTTGCTAAGAAAGGAATTCTCATTTGGCAATCCAGACACTTGCAACAGGTTCTTAAACTGGCTGGCTAAAACACAGAGGTGATTTTAAGTGGCCTTCCACCACATTATCTCACTCCCCCGCCCCCCCCTTCTGTCTGGCTATTTGTGTTGAGCATTAGCAAATTTGGGGCTTGTTTGTAGTGGTTCAGATTTCAAAGGAGATTGGCACTCTTGCTGCTGATTTCTGTGAATCACCCCTAGACAGTGGATTTAGGTAGTATAGATATCCACTGACTTGAACGCTAAAAACTTGAATATTGAAGGACTTGGAGAAATTGCTCCTGTGGGATTTGAGGATTTAAGTGGTCACTTTGAGGACTAGTTTGTTTGGTAAATCAGAATAGGTTTTGTTTGATATGTATGTTTTACATGATCACAGACTGAAGTGGTAGACCCTGACAATGAGGTGTCAGCAGGGTCATCATTAGGGTTAGTACTTGCCTCACTCCAAATATACAGAGGTTGCAAAATTTAGGTTTAAACCACCATCCCCTTTCCATGAAAATTAGAAAACACTACACCTCTCTTAGGAAAGGGAACTTGAATTACAGGGGAGCTTGAGCTCTCAAGATTCCTGGGCAGTAGACTGTTCTACCTTTTAGGTATTGGGAGTAAAAGAGACTCTGAAAGACCTTTGGTTTTATAGAAGTGGGTTAAGCCTCAAGACTGCATGATACACTAGACTGGAAAATCAAAAAGGTACCTGTCACCTTATCCCTTTCACTGCTGGGAGATTAGGGTACCATGAGGGAATTAATACATTTGAAGTCACTTAACCAAAAATCCAGCTATCTTCACCTGTCTTCATTGGCACTTATCATTTTAAGGGACATATTCTGATTAAAATTGTACTGGTGTAAATATGAAATAACAACATTAAAATTTAAACAGATCCTCGGGGTTTTAAAAGGTCAAAAAGGAAGTGGAACTGTGTCAAAGATGCTTGTTCCACAGTTTTCAATTCATAACCTTTTTTTAAAAAATGGAGATGAGTTGGAAAGCATAAATTACAGCTGCTTCCAGGTATCTTTAACTTGGATGACCAACATGTGTGTAGCATAGATCATTAGTGGTCTTGATCTTACCTGTATTAGAGGGTTCATGTTTTCAAACTACTGCATTGTGCTTGAACATCTCCACTGTATTAAGACTAAACCTGCTTTTTCTTTTAATAGCAGACATTCCTCATTTCTCTTTTTACCTATTTGTTCTTCAACAAAGATAGCTATTGTAACCCCAGAAAGGAAACTCTCACTTTTCATTCATGTTTCTCTGAATCTTCACACAGTATCACAGAGTAGCAATGCATTATGAGATCTTACCATATTTTTTTTCCCCGGTAGTTGGTTCCTTTTTGTTCTGGGGAATCAAATCTTTTTCATTTGCAGATTTCTTCAGAAAATTGAGTCAAATCTGCCAAATGAAAATAAAATGTGAAAGCATTGGATGTGGAGGTTTTTTGATGTGGGTTGTATTGATTTTATTCATTTATTTGTACAGCAGCATGTTTGCTCTCCTCCAGCACAAACATATTGTAAAGCCACCTTGATAAAAATGTCAGCAAATTGTTATGGATATGAAGGGCGTATAGTACTCCATGACTGTAACTAGTTTGCTGGGGCTAATGGCTCCAGCCATCAGTTCTTCACAGCTATTCATTATTATTATTTTTACAATACTACAAATTGCACTCCATACTTAATCACTGTGAATGAGGTGGGAGGCTAGAGAGAAAAAGATTGGAATAATCAAAGAGGGAAATGAATAAGACACTAATTAGCATTTTAGCTGAAAAGATGTAAAAGGAAGACACACTGCGATGGATTTTCATGGTGACATTTTTTGATGATAGCTCTCCATGCTGTTCACCTGCAAACTCATCATTCATTCTTAATGCTTGGAAGTCAGAGCTGCTTCCTAATTTGTACGTGTATTAAAATGAATGCTTTTGGCAGCAGGTAAACACTTGACTATAGTTATATATTGAAATGTGAGCCATACTTTTTACTTGTGACATAAGAATTAGTACGCACAAGCATCGCACAATATTACCATTTTACGATTGTTTAATCACAAATCTAAAGGACCTTCCTGCTATGGTCATTTCGTAATAAGAATAGCATCTCTGGCTGCCAGAGTTTAAAGGCGTTGATGCAACAAATGTAAGAGAAGTCAGACAATTAGGAAAAGAATAGTTATTTTTTCATAGTTCCTCTCCCCATTTTTTTCTTGCCTCTTTCTCCACTTCATTCATGAGATCTCATTTACATTTCCTCTTAACCTTTCTGCACTTTTATTTTTTCATTCCCTTAAGGAAGCAGGGGTTAAATATTATTTTATAAACTTCTGAAGAATGAGTAAAGTACCTAATATATAACAGAAAAAAAATTATTTCACTTTTGAAGTTCTTAAGGAGCAGATTTTCAAAGGCCTAAATGATGGTTAGGCAGCTTACATAGATTTTCTATAGGACTTGGGTCCCTAGTTATTATTATTGGGTCCTTAGCCTTTGGAAATCTCCTCCTATCTCAGTATCATTTGTTACATAAAACACCTGTTAACCAAAGAATGAAGTACCATTTTACTTAAGGTTTTCAGAGCATTTCTTCCAATAGTGCCACTCTAAGTTTTACTGAAACTGGACAAGATTCGGCTTTCAGTAATATCCCAGCATCCCTATTAGTTTCAGCCAGGTTTAACCGAAAGCAGAATTCAGTCCATCCTCCATAGCCTTCACAGTATGATACAGAAGTTCTATAACCTTCCACTCCTCAGAAGTTAAAACGTCACATTCATATATACTCCTTGTGCTCACTTTTGCCTGATCCAAAGCCCAATGAATTCAGTGGACTGATTTTAATGGGATTTGGGAACAGTCCCTTACTGCTGTCCTACCAGAGTTTCTAGACTGTCATAAACACATACTGAGCTGGCATTTTCTCTTTTATTTGTGTCTGGATGGATTGCTTTGTCCTGCTGTTCCCAATATATTTTACAAGACTTTATGGAGGAGGTAAAATGGGTGAAGATTTGCAAGCTTCTACCAGAATATGTTTAATACTGTCACCCTTCTCAAAACCATGATGGAGTAGCATTTTCAGACAACTAGCCTGTTCAGATAGTATTTTTTGCCAATAGCCCTCTGGCAATCTTTACAATGTTGGCTTTTTTGGTTCTGATAATAAAATCAGAGACCTTGGAAGTAACACTGGACACTGTAAGGGAGTTGATAGAATTAGCTAAGATGTCCTTATCTGTAGGGGACTCACCCACACCTTGGGAGGCTTTTATTCCAGGGCATCACTTTCTTTCTTTTTTTTCTTCTCTCTCACAACTGCCCCTTTGAGGAACTCAGTATCTGGTACTCTTCTTTCTTTTTTCTCTTCTAAAATAGATACTTGACAGGACAAAGAGATAATTAACCTTCTGTTAGTTACTGGTGGTGGAATCCTCTACATAAAGTCTGTCTAAAAGTTCATTTTAAATTCCAAATGGGAAATAGCTTAATTTGAATGATTCTAGAAACCTATACAAATGTTGAGCTTTATACTCCATGAGGTAGGATTGGTGAATTAATAATCTGACACACTCCCCACTAAACGACCTCCTTTGGGATTATATAACTCACATCAATTACATCGTATTTGGAAAGACAACTTGCTGACATACATTAATTGATAAATTCAGGCTAGTGTGTACTATTGGCCAGAAATTTCAATGCAATCTAGATACCTCAATAGCTGTTTAGGCACTTAAGCTAACATTTGGGTGACTAGATGAAAACTAAACATTTTCAAAATAAAGCTATGGACAGGATCTGAGGCTAGCTGTGCTTACATTTTAGTAATTGCAGGCATCACTAAAGGTTCAGGCAGACAATAGAGTTTGAGCTTTTCCATCCCTTCAAAAACTACTTTTTTAAAAAAATTGAGTATACTAACTCTTGTTATCCATATTAATGGCCAAACATTTTACAAATATTGCTAAGCTCTCAGTCTCAGTGTTATCTTGTAGCAATGAGTTCCATTGAGTAATTGTGCAATACGTGGGAAAAACATGTCCTTTTATCGGTTTTGTATTTGTCACCTTTTAATTTACCATACCTCTCGAAGTGGGATTTTCTCCCACAAAAGCTCATGCGATAAATAAATCTGTTAGTCTTTAAAAGTGCCACAGGACTCTGTTGTCTTTCTACAATAGACTAACACGGCTACCCCTTTGGAATTCTCTTATTCTTGTATACCAATACTGGGTGAATAGAAGTTCCTGATCTATCTGCTCTGTACCATTTGTTATTCTCTATACTTTTTCCTTTTACTCAATGACTCACTGGCTGCATTAGGCATCCTGACTCTTGACTATTTCTAGAGTATTGGGTGCAAAGGATACTAGGTCATGAGCAGACCCAGCAGCCCTCTCCCGCTTCTTCTGGGTCCTGTTGTGAAAAACCAGGAATTCCATCACCTTCACCATATGTTTAATCCACTACAGGTGATATTAATTATAAATTATTATTATTATTTATTATTATTATTCGTGTCATCGTAATGCTATGAGCCCAAGTCATGGATGAGGACCCCGTTATGCTAGGTGCTATACAAACATAGAACCAGAAGTTAACATTGTAGGACACCCATTTGTGAAAATGTAGAGCTATTTTTGGGAGAATGGTGGCACGGTGTTCCCTGGGTGACTGGAGTAATTTCATTCAGTGATTCGCCAACTAGCTCCTAGACAGCTCTGTTTGCTTGAAAACTTACATCACTCCTCACTTTCCCAGGGACTTCACAAAGTATGCATGTGGGTGAAAAATATGCACATTACCGTGCTCAAAAATAGGTATTTTTCCTCGCTCAGAGATGATGTACATGGATTTGGTGGCAAAAGAGTGTAGAAGCTTCTAAGGAAATCAGGAGGAAAAGTAATATTTTCCAGAGTGATTGGTAACAGGTAGGTGGTCGCCAGGCATCTGACAGGGTCTAAAGTATAATCAAATAGACACAATTCAGCAATAGCCACCCTCTTTCCGTTCCCACAGACTTTATGGATGAAAGGCACCTTCATGATCAGCTAGTCTGACCTGCACACCACTAGTCTCTGACTCTCACTCACCCACTCCTGTAATAGACCCATCACCTCTGGCTGAGTTACTGAAGTCCTCAAAAGACTTTACGTTACAGAGAATCCACCATTTACTCGAGTTCAAATCAGTAGGTGTCCTGTGCCCCATGCTGCAGAAGGAATTAAAAAACTGCAAGTTCTCAGCCAATCTGACCTGGGGGAAAATTTCTTCCTGACCCCAATATGGCAACAAAGTTTTATGCATGTGATGAAGGATTGTTATAAATAGTGTTGTATTGAAAATTCTTCTCTTGGCATCTGTAGACACAGCAGTACACAAACAAAATTTGCAGCAGTATTTTAAATAAAATCAGGTATATAAAAGGTATTTAGTAAACTTTGAAACTACTATGGAACAATAAGGGGGTAGGCCCTGGCTGCGTACTAAAACTCAGCTTTGCACTTTTGAAAATTCTGCTCACTAAAGAGAGTGGTACAGAGTTATACAGAGGTATAGCCTTTTGTAAGAGAAAATGCATTTGTGTATATGCGATGCTCAGTGAACATCTTGGCTTTAATGGACTTTATGTAACATCTAATTCAAATAGGTTCACATGAGGAAAATTCTGTTTTGCGGATTCATTTCTCTCTTTCTTAAAGAAAGACTGAAAAATTAACACACAATTGTTAATGGGATTTAGAGGCCAAAAGTCTTCCTTGATGTATTCAGAGAGATGAATCACTAGTGGAGATGCACTGGTTTCTTCCACAACTAACAGTATTCCACACCATATTTCCACTTCATGCCTTGTTGAAATTTAAAAAATTCCAACTGTGTTGTATTTGAGAAACTTGTACTATCATCCCAGCAGTGATACTGACAAACCTGAATCTTGCATGCTACATAACATTTCATTTCATGTGTGTATTTCATATATGTGTTCTGTGTATCCAGCTGCATGAAATAGACATGTGTAATTCTATCTAACTTCGAAAACTTTCTAAATTCTATGTAACTTTGAAAATCTGACCATGATTTTGGACATCAAGTATGAAAGAGAATCAATAAAATAAACCTGCATATATAAAATGGGGGAAAAGGCTGAGACATCATCATTTGTGGCTCTGCAGATCACTAACATGGAAGAAATGTTATGTTGCACAGCTTCTTTACCAGGCTGTGCCATACATGGCCCAACCTAGGTAGGAAATCAGAGCAAAAAAATAAGTCAGGCATTTGACTGTATCTTTCCTTTTACAGACATTATGCAACCTATCACAAAACACTGGAACTTCTTTTTTTTAGAATCTAACCTATTGAGAGTAAACATGACTTGATGGGTTGTGTATCTGAAGTTATAAGACCTTTGTACTGTCCCGCTTTTTATATATATATATATATATATATATATGCATACACACACCTATTTCTGAAAAATGACACTTGTAGTAATCTTTCTGGGATCAACCTCTGGAGTAGATCACTCTTTCAGATGTTAGTCCCAACTAGGATTATCTTATTCTTAAATTCAAGTGAAAGAGTTATTAAAGAATTAATCTTTTGGGAACAAGGAGCAAAAATCTACAAAACCTCAGTATTTGCTTCCATTTACATCTCAGAGCTAGGAGACCTGGTTTGCATTCTAGACTTTGCCACTAACTTACTGTATGATCCTGGATAAGATCTTACCTTTGCTGGGCCTCACCTTCTCCATTAGTTAAAAATAAGTGGATGTCACAATGCTAACCTTTGTGAAGTTCTCCAAGATCTATGACTGAAAAATGTTGTACAAATGGCAGGAACCATTAATTAATAGCATATTATTAATGTTAATGTGCAATAGAGGCCAGCTATAGAGCGAACAATACACTGTGTGTTTCAGCACTGTACCTCTTGTAAGGCCCTCCCAGAGCTAGAATGACACAGTGAGATCCACGCTGCAGGGAGGGAAAACTTTGGATTGATTTTCACTGGAAAGAACTGCAGCTAATTTGGAGATTTGCTCACATATCTCCCTAACAGTAGAATATAGCCCTTAGTCTCTTGGACACCAAAGCCTGGAGTTTTAGAGGTATTTAGATACTGCTTCACTCAGTATTGCTGTTTTTAGCCTAATTCTCATTTTCAAAAGGTATTTACGCACCTAGGAGCAAAAATCCCCTTGACAATTGATGGGATTTAGGCTCCTAGGTGCCTAAATCACTGTTGAAAATGTGGTTTAGGCTCCTAAATCGGTTAGATTTTGCAATGCTAGGAATAGAAATGCCTAAATACCTTTACAAATCTGGACCTTTTTAGGAGTGTGGGGAGAGGAATGTAATTGAAAGCATTGTTTTAGTGCTGTCAATCCCCCCCTGCCTTTTGTCCCTCTCTGTTGTAGTCACTGGTCTGGCCTTAGGTTACCCTCATTTTGCACTTAATGGGGAAAATAGTTTGCTGAAGCCCTGGTTATAATAAATCCTTCAAAAGAGACTCTTACCTACAGCAGTGCTAGGAACCTCTACAATAGCTCTGGATTACACAAGGCTAGGAATCCATTGCATAGGCACTGGAAGCCCCTATTATGTGACAAGCTTGAAAAATCACAGTAATCACCCAAGCCATTTGGGACTGCCCATTCATGCGAGTGGGGGTGGGGAGGAAATAAGAGGGCTTCAAATAAATATTGCCAAAGGAAGAGTGACTTATTTCCAATTGGATTTAATTGAAAGAAAAATTGTCACAGCCTTTGTATTTTGTCTGTATGACCTATCTATGGCATTTCAATATCAAGCACTAACGGGGGGAAAACCCAACACCTATCAGTCACTTCACTTGAAAACCTTGCATACTCCTGGGGATGTTTATCTACCGTAGCAAAAACTTTGAGAAAGACATGTACATACTAATGATTTTCAGATTTTTGCTGTGCAAGCCATGGATTTGATTGAGATCATTCCACTGTCTAAAAATGGTTTCTAAGCAACAAGCACTAAAATGTTTTCAGATCTTTTTTTTGTTTGACCCAGGATTTGTGCTGAGTTAGATGAGTAAACACTGGCATGACGTGACATTCTTGTTATTTATGTTACATCCAAATAAGTGGAAGATAACCTAGGCAAATTTCCATTAGCTAATTATAAAAACCTTCTTAAATTCCCATGAAACTAATTTTATTTTGATGAAAAACAGACAACTTGGAAATGGATTTCCTACGTTTCAAGAGATAAGATTAATTCTCAGTATGTTCTCAATTTACCAAAGACTCTAAAAATGGAGGTCTCTATTAATAAACATCACTAGTTGCTCATGCAGTTTCTTTGTTTTATTGCACAAAAAATGATTGCTAGATTTGGCAATTTCTCTCCTGCTATCCGCACAGTTTCCTTTCCTCCCCTTGTACCCAATATTAAGTGGTTTCTTCTGAGAGGTTAGCTGCAGCAAAGCCCCTGTGGGGAAGCGAATGCAAGGTGTACCTTGGTAGAAGATAGTTGTGTGGAAGTGCTGTATGATGGTCATACATATTTGAAATATTGATAATAATGAATTAACAACTAAATTATCTCTTGAGCACTGAATCAAATAATTATGGAAAACTTGTGTTTGTAAAAATTTACAGTGCAATTAGTCATGAATATAGCAAATGATGTTTTGACTCATATTTTCTATTTTAGGGCCCAAGCCTTCAAACCTTTCCTCATATGATAATATAACTGGGGTTACCTAACATTGTTTTCACAAGAATGTCTTCTCGGGAACTTTTACTTACAAAAGGGAAGCTGTACAATTACTATTCTGTAAATAAAGAACAGCAAGGAAAGCATCAGATGCACAATAAGCATTCAGCAATGCAGAGTTGGGGTTGACCTCTTTCCCCTGAAAAAAACAATACAGCCTCCAGATTGCCTGAAAAAGTCTAATGGAAAGATTAATTTTGCTAATCAGGCTGAAGTGGGGGGGGGGAGACATGGAGGTTCTGAATCCCTGTGGTTCTCATACTTCTTATTTATCAAATGCATTAATATTTCATTCTTTTCATCCCTAAACAGTCTTTGAGGGAAAAATAGTTTCAGACTGGGAACATTAATTGAAATTAATGGAATTGGTTTGATTTTGCCTCTGAGACTATAAACGTTATTCTTTTTTGTTCTTGTTGTTTTGGTCACAAAAACAATCTTAAGTTTCACAAGTAACCTGAGAAGTATGAAAAAATTGGATGAAAAAGACAATGCACTCCCGGCATTTCACTAAATTTGGCTCGCTGCATATCCTCATCCTCTAATTTGCAGAAAACATATGAAAATAAATGCTGATTCTGAAAGGTAACAATAAAGATATATTTTTGTTTGCTTATTTTTTATTGTTTCTTGGATGCATGGGAAAATGAAAGTTCTTTGGATCAGATATTGTGCAGACAGCTGTATTACAAGCTTTTCAATGCTTCCTGCCCATGACTTTAACCTTTGACCTGGAACATTAAGTGTAAGGGGTCTTTATGATACCTCTGTGCTGTGCTTGTCCTGGGCTGTTAAGTATGCCAAATTAATGTATGATATAGATTGTTGTCCACTGAATACTTTGCTGACGCTCTGTCAAGAGGTTTCCAAACCACTGAGGCACGGAGGTATTACCAAAAATGGAGGTACTAGCCAGCTGCAGGGATAGTTCCATTGCTACCCTTTCTATTCATTAGCCAAAGACAATGAGGTTGCAAAACTAAATATATTAACCCTTTCTGGTTTTAATGTCGATGGTTAAAAATGATCTTTTCATTAAAATGTAGAAGTCACTTCGGAGGTCTTGAAAATCCCACACTAGTTCATTTCATGAACCCAACCATCACACAGAGACCCTGGCTTCCTTTCACACCCACACCCAATTTTTTCTTGATTCCTTCCTCTTCACTATCTATGATGAAAATTATTTCACAACTCTCTGGAAATGTGCCTTAGTGACTTCATGGAGTTACACCAGGAATGGGAATTTGGTCTCAACACAGAAGCTGTTCTTGAAACTAGTTATTTATCTTCTAATGTGGTTTGCGTACTATTATAGCAAAGGTAGAAATAGAGAAAAAGGGCAGGTCTTCACTGACCAGGGCAAATTCACCACTGTCAGCTAGAACTTCCTGATCGATTGCTCAGATCTTTGAAGACTTGCTCAGCAGACCAAGAAATTCAATCCTGGAACACCACCTCAGCAACCGGGTAGTGCTGAGTCAAAGGGAGGCCCCCTCCCTTCAACTCAGCACAGAAGACAATCTGGGAATTAGGCATTAAAACTGAGGTATGCAAGTTATTTTAAGTAACTTGGGTATTTCAGTTCAACTGCTGCCGAAAAGGGCAGACAGTGTAGATCTGCCCAAAGAGAACACAAAGTACTGTTAAAAGGGAGGTAGTGGATGGAGAGTAGTTTCTCTAAGGAGCTCAACCTTGTGAGATATACCCATTACATAAGGGGATTGTGAGTTTGAATCCCATTTAATTTTCACCCAGCACTGTTTGTTTTTGAGAAATTTTAGCATGATTTGAAAAGAGGTACAGCCACTTCATTTTAAATGGTCCCCTACAATTCTGTGAAGCTCGAAAGTTTGTGCCTTGCCCCAACAGAAGTTGGTGCTATAAAATATATTATCTCATCACCTTGTCCTTCTCATGTCCTGAGACCAACATGTCTATAACAGCTCCACAAACAATGGAAGATTTAACAATTTGAGACTTTTCATTTCTTCAGTCATCACTACTTGATACACTGTGTCATACTCCATCCATGGGACTTAGTTACAACTAATGAAACAACATGAACACTAATTTATTATATTGGGAACAACTGTGATGTCTTGATGATGAAATGACTCATAAGCTTTCTCACATTCTATTCACAGACAAGCTTGCAATAGTTGAAGTTTAAAAAAAAAAAATCTTCTCATGAGTCAAAAATATCCAACATTCAAGCTAGGGGAATACTGATCATAATGAAGCACAGAACTGATACTGACATAAAAGTGACAGCAAATAGCTACATTCAGATTGTTTTTAATTTTACTGTGCCAGTCTAAACGGATCTTCCTTGTCCATTCATGATTAGTAAGTACAGAGCAGCATTTGTTACAACATTAAATTCTACATCTTTTTTTATCATTTCCCATTATAGTCATACAAATTATCCTCTCAGGAGCAACCTTTCTCCTGTATATGTTTTTCCAGCATTACTGGCTCCTTCTGCAGTTTTGTGGCCTGAAATGTTGGGTTTGGGTTTTTTTGTTTTTGCATTACTGTTGTGAACTGACAAAATGCTGCTGGGCCTGTATCAAGCTCTATTTTGATCATGACTCACTTAACTCACTGTGTTATCCAAATCACATTTTGATCCCTGTCTATGAGACTGAACCACTTTGGGCAGGCTGCGCCAGTATTGGGAGAATCACTGTCAGTGTCAGGGTTCAGGGAACTTTGGAATGCCTTCCTTCACCTTCCTGAGGTGCATATTTTACAATTAGCACATTTTTCTGTTTCTGGCACTTTTTATAGTGTTCGTCCTTAAACCAGAAGTCACTTGCACTGTGGGGAGCTCTGCCTATCCACAACATAAACAATCACTCTTCTGTTTTGCAAATGATCTGGCCTTTGGTTTGGTTCTAGGTTTATAATTTATCCTGCAACGGATTTGTTTTTATGTTAGTTTTGCCTAAGAAAAAACACCACCAGGAAATCTATGTTTGTTACACTAAGGAATTGTGTAATGTTTCTAGAGTCTCTGAGTGTTTTGACAGCTGATTTGTCTGGAGCATTTTAACTGAGCAGCATATCATACAATCTTGTGGCGTCACATTCAATAGACTAGCACCATTTGCCTTGAAGTGCTCTTCCAATTTTTTCAATACAACCCCTCAGCAGCATTGCCAAAGAAATTCACTCTCATTCTCTTATTTAAATCCTGACACTGCATTGTAATATGGTTGCTAAGTATTCTGCCATCACAGATTTTGTTCTGCTACCCTGGAAATCAGATCACTTGAAAATTTTGAGGTGCAAGAGAGCAGAACAAGAAGAGTCCTGCTTTTCACTCTTTATGGACAAAACAGACTACCTACTTACCAAACCTGGAAGTCCTTGGAAGCACCTGTACTTTCTAATGAGAGCCTTCATTTAAAGAAAGAATTCCTTTTGGCTGTTGGGTATTACAGCACTGGGGCCTCAATTCCCCATCTCTCTGTCCCATAACCATGAGCCAACTCCAAGGGCCGGTACATCTTGTGCGTCAAAATTACTGAAGTTTCTACTATATTAATTCTCAGCATACAGAAGTGCTGCAACAGCACTCTAGAATCTATGCTTGCTGGACAATCAACATTTCAAATGCTATCTCTGAAGAAGTTACTCTAGTGTAGCTAAGTAAGAAATGTACAGAGGCCATGAGGCCACACCTACACAGATTCATCAAGGATGTGTGAAAAAATTAAATTTTAGAAATAATATTTGAAAAGGAAAGATGATACTATAAGATGATCAGTTAAACAATGTTAATAAAATCTAAAATATATTATTAGAGAAAAACAAAAGTATATTAAGGGAAAGTAAGAAAATAATGGCTAGCGCTTTAAAAAATAATACTATGAAAATGTACAAATAAATGCCAATCCTACTGAAAATAAAAATATTAAAGCATGCAGAAGAAAACTCCAAAAGATATATATTTTTCAAAACTTATCAAAGTTACCATGAAACAAAGGGGAAAATAGTAACAGATCTAGAGCAATACATAAAACATGCAGTATCATAAATACATAAAACAAATCAGAATAAATATGTCAAAGCATTATATTTACTTCCTTGTCCCTCTTACACTGGCTGGCTGAGTTATAAATTGAATATGGATGAGGCGGACGATGGTGAGCTTCGGTAACATATCCTGAGATTTCAAACATAAATATGTGGTTGTAAAATAAGGAGAACAACCACCACCCCCCTTTGATAAGTGACTATGTCCTGGAAACATAAGGCACAGACATGTTCTTCTAGCTTGACATTTGAATCATTTATAGCTTTCGAGGGGAAATGGCACAAGTCTTATTTTTTTCTAGGACAGGACCCACATGTCTTCATAAGCAGCTAGACTGTCATTGATAGTGCTCATGAGTTTTTCCATTTCTGCCACAAACCATGTGTTCTGGAGCCAGTGTGCTTTTGTAGAGAAGTTATTATTCAGCAATGCCCTAATACGTAGGCACGTCATGCTAACAAGCTACAGTCACTTTGTTTATTTCCTGCTTCCTAGAGATGCAGATTTTGGCAAATTTCCACCAATTATAATCATGTTCAGGTTTAAATGAAACAAACTTTCCAAGTGCACTTACCACACTTGAGTACATTTTGGTAGGTGGGTCTAGGGTTCCTCCACTTTTGTCATGTATATTCAATAGCTAATGAGACACATCCAGACCAACATCCCTTAGAGCATAGCTTCTTCCACTGGGATCATGCTGGGGCCATTGCTATTGTGAAATGGTGGGAAAATAAATCATTATGTCTTGCTTGATTCCTTGCTATTCAATTAGCTGACGCAGAGCTCAACGTACAGGGAAGTGAAGGGTGTAAGTCAAATACCTCTCAAACAGCTCCTTTGTCCAAACCAGAAGTGACTATGACAAGATCTTCAAGGAGCCACATGAATAGTAAGCAGCCCTTGGCTGGACTTATGGTTGGTCTGACGCAGTGATAGGGTTGGTAATAATATGGGAAAAGACGTCTGGGGATCTGCCTTACAGAGTGCTTTTAGGCACGGAGACAGCCTCTAAATATAAAAAGGGCAGTAGGTTTTCTTTCTGGGAAAGTGTGCCCCACAATTTTTCTAACGAGGGACATTTCCTTTAGTGGGTACAGAAACACTCCATAGGAGAGGTCACAAAAAATATGCATTAAAATCCCCGTTTCATCTGTAATATTTGAAAATTTTCAGGCCGAAATCTTTCATGTGTGGTGTCGGCTGAAAAGTGTTTTTTGGGGTTTTTTTTTATTTTATTTTATTTTAAGCAAAAACTATTCAGCTGCTTCCAAACACAAAGAGGGAGAAAATTCACTTTTCTAATTTTGAACAATAATCTTACCATTTCCTACAGCTGAGATTAGAAAGCTGAAATTTGGCATAGGAATAATCCTTCCTGGAAGAGTAGTGTAAATACTTATAAGAACTATGGCAACCAGTTTGGATTCGATTAGCTTAGGTGGATTTAAAATTGGGAGTCTGATCCAATGCTCATTAAAGTCACTCAGTGTATTTTCACTGACTATAGTAGACATTGGATCAAAGCCTTGCAAAACTCATAGTTGGGGGTTTGTTTGGGGTTTTTTTTGAGGGTTTGTGGGTTCTTTGGCCAAGCCCATTCTGCGCCTTATTCAATGCACACTGAAGTCAATGGCTCCTATTGACCTGAATGGGATTAAGATAGTGTTATAAGCAAACACCTAAACTGGCTTCACTGTAAGCTAGCTAGCCATATAGGAATAGTGCTAAAGCTAGTCCTCTTCAGGATTTTGTATTGTGTAAAGGGCCTGAGAAGAAGGAATTGTACTATGAAATTTATACATCACATTTTCAAAACCCATAGAGCTTCAAAGTCCTGATGTGAAATCCTGGCCCTGAAAAAGTCAATATGAATTTTGTCAGTGACTTCAGTGGTGCAAGAATTACTCCCATGAAAACTGACACTTCATTTTCCCTTTTTTTTCTCTCATTTTAACTGCCCCCTTCCAAAAAAAATGCCATACAAAAACTATATTGTATGTATTAAGATCACACAGTTAAGCACTCAGACTACAGGAAACGCAATATGAAATGACTGCATCAGTATATAAACATATCAGAATATATATGTAGCCTTAACTTTCTCCTCTTGTGCATATATATTAACATATTACTTCTAAAATACCAGGATCTCATCATTTTTGATAAGTCATTGCTATAGCGTGTATCCTTCAAATAATAGTTGAACATTATTATTCATGTATATAATGCTGTAAATTCCCTGACAGATGCTACTTACAGACATGTCCCACCAATAAGAGTTCACAGTAAACCTGTACAGTAAACCTACAATCACTAAATTTACATCTACTGGAAAGAGATATCTTCTGAGCTTGCACCAACCAGTGTGAAATTCACTCCTGTCTAAATATGAAGCTCAAGTCCTCCGCACAGTTTAAATCCCACTTACACTCCATTTTGAAGACTTACATTCCCTTTTGCTGGCCCTCACCACCAGGATCAATGTCATTCTATGAAATTTATCCTTAGTAGTCCAGTCACTATTCCATTTATAGAGTGAATATCTTTCCAGATATGGATAGATGAGAGCAATAAATGCAGCATATGACTCATTAAAATGTAAAGCGAAGCTTCTCACACACCTGCACATACTTCTATGAATAAGTTTTTGAGAACAAAACTACACTAATGGCAACTTCCAATGTTCAAGTGGAACTCATTAATGTGGAGGCCAAGATTTCATGGATGATATGTAAAGTGGAAGAAAAGCACTTTATTCAACTGAAAAATATTTTTTATTTTCATTTGACATGTGTTTAAAATAGCTAGAATTAAAATAAAATAGATACCAAAACTATGTTAAGGTAATATTATTGGTTGACAGCTATTAGGACCTGAACTTGTAATTTCTTTCTAACTTTGTCAAATGATCAGCAAACTGCAAGATTGTTTCAATATAGTATAATCATTTCATTTTAATCTATGCAATCCTGTAATCAGATCTCTACTCACTAACCCAAGGGTTCTCAAACTGGGGATCGTGACACAAGATTATTATGGGGGTGTCACGAGCTGTCAGTCCTAGCACATGCCAGTATGGGGGATCCATTTGGGGGTGGGTCATCTCAGCCGGAGGGTGTCAGCAAAAAATGCCTGAGACCCCACTGTACTTACCCTTATGCCAGCCTAAAATCCCACTGAAGTTAATGGCACTGTGCAAGGAAGCAGGGGTCAGCCCATGCAGATATATTTGTAGAACCAAGGCCATGAGATAAATGGAATTTCCATTACTCATATAATATCATTACCTTGCCATTTCACCTTTACTGCAGTAACTGCTCCTTTATAGCCAAACTTCATAATGACAGCAATTTCCTATTGAATGTAAAACACAGCAGTTCTGTTTGAATATTTGAGCAGCAGCATGGTCTTTTGAAGACAGTGGAGTCAGAAAATCAGGGAGCTACTATGGTTCTGAGATCAGTTACTTTGAGACTGCACCTCAGTTTCCCAATCTGTAAAATGGAAGCAATAAGACTCCTCTTTCACAGGGTATGTTTAATTCATCCATGACTATAACATGTGTTGAGATCCCTTGATCACTATGAAAGGGCAAAATGTTATGTATTTTTTCTCACAGTTTCTATATAAGTCAATAAGGGTGTTACTAGTTCCAAATGGGTAACCATGTTAGTCTAGTTCAGCAAAACAAACAAGGAGTCCTGTCACACTTTTAAAGACTAGCAAATTTATTTATTGCATGAGCTTTCATGGGAAAAAATCCCAGCCTACACTAATTCAGTGGTTAATCCTCCAGTGCTATCTCTCTTCTGCTGCTTTACATTAGATGTTAGCTAACCAAGAAATAGAACCTGTCAATAGATCCACCTGTGTCTGCATGGATTCACTGGCAAGTTTAGCAACAAAGCTATTTCCAAAACTGCAACATGTACCATGAAATGACCAGATCCTGTTCACAGTGTCTCCAGTCAGAGCAGAGTGAAATCCTGGCCCCATCGGTCAATAGGGGTTTTGACAGTGACTGCAATGGGGTCAGGAATTCATCCTAAAGGTTCTGATCCTACAATTGATACATGAATCTTTGTGAAGAACTCCACTGAAGTCAGCGGAATTCCATGCAGCCACAAGTATCATCCGTACTCATATGATCTCAGATATTCCTCAGCAAAACAAACATGGCATCCTGTGACACTTTTAAAGACTAACACATTTATTTATTGAATGAGCTTTCATGGGAGAGAAATCCCACTTCATCAGACACTTTGAAAAAGGTATTACTCAGATAACTATCAAAACTCAGAAGAAAGCAAGACAGACAGACAGACAGATTTGGAAAAGGAGACAATTAGCAGTATCTTCGGATATTACAAACTAGGAAGATTGAAAAATAAATTTTAAAAAGTTCTTCAGGTGACTTTTTTACATTTGCCAATTTTTTCATTAAGGGATAATGGAAAATTAGCTTGAATCCTCTAAGATGTTTTAAAAGCTTTTTTTATTTTAGTCCTTTAAAAGTATTTACTATAAATATAGAATTTTAATTTTTATGCAGAGATTTCACATATTTAAATTCAAAGTAGTTTATAATCATATCTGAGATTATTCTGAATTCAATTCAAACCACATATGGCACCTAGCTGTACATTTAAAATGTATTATTGTGTGGGAAGAAACAAATACCATATGAATCTACATCATTTTTGGAAAAGTTTCCAAAACTTGCAACAAGCAAATCCTTGCATTAAGAGAAATATTGTTCTGTCATGCTATTCATCATAAGATAAGAATCTTGGCTCTCTGCTTTTATTTAGAATATGAATATGAAAACATTGCTCATCATTAAAAAGAACTTTATCATCTTCCATCTGACTCTCACCATTGACGAGGACATCATACAATCTACTGGCATGTGCTGCAGGAAACAATGTTACATGCCTCTGCAGAATGGCATTGCTCCTTTCAGTTAGCAAAGGTATACCTACTGACTCAGCAGAGTGGTGCAAATCTCACCTGGTTTAAACTGGCCTTTTCACTAGTTTATGTGGTTTGTCAACCTCTTTGGTTTTCCTTTAAATTCTGATTTCATTGGCACTGATTATGAAATTGAAAATAAACAAGTTGAGTTCCAATAAGCTGTACGGATTATGAATGACTTCCTGAAATTTTGTAAGGATTTTTTAACCCAGAAAACCTATCATTAAAGCTGTATCTGTTCATGAAATTTGTGCTCTTTTTCATGGAAGAAAATAGTAAATTTTACAGGCAACGTTACATTTCACAGTCACATATTTTAATGACAGTAACAACCAAACACTGATCTGTAGAGGATGATCTGGTGGTCACTGGGCTGGGACTCAGGAAATCTGGATTCAATTTCCAACTCTACCATAGAGTTGCTCTGTGTCTGTGGTAAGTCGCAGTCTTTTTGTGACTCATTTCCCCATCTGTTAAATGGAGGTAATAACACTGCCTTTCTTTCACCCTTTGCCTGTCTTGTCTATTTAGATTTTAAGTTCTCAGGGCAAAGATTTATCATGCTATGTGTTTGTACAGCATTCAACACAATGTGTCACCTGCAGCCTTTATGAGAATGGGTCCTTTGTTTGGCTAGCTGGCTTTAAGGGCTCCCTGACAGCCGGTGCAGAGAAGGAGAAATTTTACAGGAGGGGCAGGAAGCAGCTGGGGCCAGGTCAGGGTAAGGTTACCGCATTGCCCTTCCAACTGATAAGAAGAATGGGGATGGGATAGTATCCAGACCCCAGGCAGCAATGCAGTGGCCCTCTTTACCAGTCTGGGGATGGCAGCACAATAGGGCCCTGTTCTTATTTGGGACCTGTAGGTGTTATAATAATACAGTACAGACAACAAAAACAGGAGGACGATGTTAGACAGACGTTAGCACACACGTGAAGGAAAAAAATAGTCTATTGAACTTTCACTTTAAAATATTCCAAAAATCAGAAGATAATTTGTGTACCAAATGCTCCCATTTACAAATTTTCAGATATTCTATAATGTTCACTTAAAGTCACTCTCCTCATGAAAATTCTAGGTAGGTTTCCTAGAATATGTGCGGAAAGTGAAGACTGAAGAGTGTGTAGATACAGTCAAAGTGAATTCATATTAAAGGTCAGTGAAGACTGAGGAGTGTGTAGATACAGTCAAAGTGAATTCATATTAAAGGTCCAATTTCTCGCATTACATCAAGTGAATTGACCTCCCCCCTCCTCTATGTGCTGTTCCCCAGTGTTTTGAATCCTAACACCTACTTTGATTTGCTGTTACAGCCTGACCTGATGCTATGTCATACACTCCCCTGCATTTAATTTCCTCCCACTCTGTAACTTTCCTATCTTCAAAGCGTCTGACGAAGTGGGATTTTCTCCCATGAAAGCTCATGCGATTAATAAATCTGTTAGTCTTTAAAAGTGCCACAAGACTCTGTTGTCTTTCTACAATAGACTAACACGGCTACCCCTTTGGAATCAGATATATCATAGTCAGTCCAAAAAAAAAAAAAAAAGAGGGTTGGCTGTTTGGAGGGTTTTTTTTAATGAATTTGCAATCTTACTTCACATAAAGCAGCATTCTGATACATGCATGATCTTCAATGGAGTTTTAAAACCAGTTAAGATCAATGGGCCTAATCTTTATTTAGATCTTACATGAAGTAAAGTTCCAACTGATGTCAGTTTCAATTTTGATTAATAAGCACTACACAATTTGGAATAAAAAATTTCAAAAGCAAATTTCAAATTCTCTTTTAGAAAATATTAGAAACAAATCTCTAAATGATTTGGCTTTGCCCTTGTATATTTAAAACATCTTGCATCCTATTACCACTCTTTTGTGCTGCAGTGCAAATGGTAACTTGGAGATAGTTTAATTACTAGCTGAAGACTCTCTCAGCATAGAGGAATCACAGGTGGTGTAAAATGACAGTAGTGGCTCTATATCCCATTTATAGTGGGCAGGTCTACACTGCCTGCCTGCCCTTTTCAGCAGCATTCGAACAAAGATATTCAATTTACCTAAAATAACTTGCCGATATTCGTTCCAATCCCCTACACCCTGCACACACACACTGCACTGGTTTGAAGGGAGGGGTTACCCAGTTTTCAGGGTGGTGTTGCAGAACCGTCTTTCTGATTGGCTGAGCAGGTCTTCACAGACCCTATCGGTCGATCAGGAAGTTTGAACTGATGGCAGCGAATTTGCTGCTGTGAGTGAAGACCTGCTAAGTGCCTCAGTCAACCATGTAGGAAAGGGAGCATGGCCAGAATGCCACAGTTCCAGAGATTTTCCACCTATCAGAATGGTCCCTTGAGGCATTTGGCAACAGCTTAGGTAAATTGCACGAGCTAACCCCCAAGATGCCCCAGGATTTGGAAGAGCATACTTCCCTCCCCACTTCTTACCCCCAAGTATTGCATCGAACACAGCTTGCACAGACCAAAGGATCCAAACACACTTTCTGTAGCTGTGCAAATATTGACTGAACCATATTTTTGTGAACAAAAAGCAATGACATGGCACATGTACACCTGAATTTCGGAATCACCTACATTAGTCCAGTGGTTCCCAACCTGTGGCCCTCAGGGGCTTTCAAAGTGGCCTTCTAGTCCCCTTCCACTGACTGCAGAAGGGAACTGCTGCCTAAGGACCTCGGCAGAGCACATTGCTGATTAGCTAAAAAATCAGCGTAGGCTCCTTGCTGCAGCCAAGGGGATGGGAGATCAGCATTCTGCTCCCCCAGCTATAGTGGGAAGCATGGCAAAGCACTTTGCCTGGGTCCCTAGGTGCTGGGGTCCCTGTTGGAGCAGAGGGAGGGGAGAACTGATCTCCCATCACCCTGGCTGCAGAAGTGAGCCACTGCCTAGGGACCCAGGTGGAGCACACAGGGCTACAGGACCCTTACGGTTTCCCTGCTGCAGCCAGGGGAACAGCAGATCAGTGAGGCAGCCTCCTTGTTGAACACCTTCTGTCTGGCTACAGTAGGGGGACAGGTAAAGGGCTGTGGCCCTCCAGGGTTGTAACAATGATATCGGTGGCCCTTGATCCAAAAAGGTTGGGAACCACTGCATTAGTCTATTGCTAGGGAAGCTTATACCAGGTTGATTTGCTTGGTATATTGCAGCAGATACCTACCTACAGTAGTATATTCTCACCTTGATCATTCAGAGGATGTCATTGCAATTAGTAAGATTAAAGGGGTTGGAGATAGTTTGGAACTATTTGGCAACTCAAATATAAAACATAATGTGAGATCTGTGTGAAAATAAAGCAGATTTTGATCTTTCTTCATGCATTATTAAAATTAAGGTTTTAAAAATTAAAACTTTATTTTTCCTTTAAAAATGTAACAGATATATGTGAAGATAAAACTAGTGACTACACCACCTTGTGGAAACTATTTTATAGTTAAGCAGTTATCTGAGTAGACTGCTATGGAATAACTGCATGTATCAGTCAAATCTTAATTAGGAGAATCTGTATATAGCTGAATTTTATACGCTTGTTTAGTTTTAACAGATTATTATAGTTACTGAATGTGTTGGAAAATGTTAGAGATCACCACCGCAGAATTCTATATATCGTTCTGTACACTTGCTGGGAGCAAGGGGGTAGGGCTGGTTTCATTTTGAAGTATTGCTATATTAATGCAAAAATCAGAACAAAGTTATGAAACTATGTAAAAGAAAAGAAATTATAGACTCATAGACTTGAAGGCCAGGAGGGACCTCTGTGATCTTCTAGTCTGACCTCACACACGTCACAGGGCACAGAACTTCACCCACCCCTTCCTGTAATAACCCGATTGAATATCTGAAGTCCTCAAATCATTCAAGACTTCATGTTACAGAGATTCCACCATTTGTTGTTGTTTAAACCAGTGACTGACCCATGCCTAATGCTGCAGAGGAAGGCAAGAAATCTGTTGGGTCTCTGTCAATCTGACCTGAGGGAAAATTTCTTCTTGGCCCCAAATATGGTGATGAGCTTGATTTTGAACATCTTGGCAAGACCCACTTGCCAGACACCAGGGAAAGAACTCACTGTAATAATTCAAAGCGCTCCCCCTCTAGTGCCCCGTCCCCCACCATTGGGGATTTTTGCTGACAGTCGCTGATGGAGCACATACCATTGTAGGCAATCATAATACCATCCCTTCTGTAACTTATCACACTCAGTCTTGAAACCAGATAGGTTTATTTTCTCCACTGCTCCCACTGAAATACTGCTCCAGAGCTTCACCCCTCTGATGGTCAGAAAAGCCTTCAGTATCAGTGGTTCTTCTAAGCATATCTAATTATTAATATAGGTGTACTGTATGTAGAGAATATCAAGATATAAATAGATGGTGTCGAATCTGAATGATGAATTCTGCAGCCCTTACTCAAGCAAAATTCCTATTGAAGACATTCTGCATTTTGTCTCAGGACTGCAGGTCAGGTCCTAAGAAAGAGGGATTTGGGGAAAATGTTTTAAATAAGTAAAAGGTTGCCTGCAAGCAAAAGTAACACAGAATGAAATGCAGTACTTTTCATATAGTTACTCAGTAATGACATCAGAAATGGTCAGATCCAGTTTATTTTACTCATATAACTTATCTTATTAACTTCAGTTAGACTACTCATGTGAGTAAGGCAAGCAAGGTTTGGCTTAATAATACCTTAAAAATAAGCTGGATCTGAAAACAAATCAACATGATGGTATTCCATGGGAATTCCTTATGGCTGAAATATATACCCACACTTTCTACGATTAAGATACTTTAAATATACCACTTACTTTGGCAGATATATCAGCACCAAATCATATTTTCTACAATAGAAATGTGAATCCATGGAATGATATTTTCCCAGTTTTCAGAGTCATCAAATGCCTCTTCTCGTAATCTTGTTTTTCTGAGCAGAAAATACAACAGTGAAAAATAAATGTTGAATATGGTTATAGGTATTATTTCCCTTCTGGGGATTTATTAAGCATGTGTTAGGAATTAGTTCTAAAATGAAATTGTTGTTTTTCTACATTGATGTCTTCTGTGACTCTCTGTAAAATTTCATTAAGGTGTTAGACTTCATATTGCAGATCAAAGTAGTCCTAAGAGATTAAGGAGACCCTGCTAATTGACTAAGGTCATGTACTGCACTTCCCACTGGCACTTTGGCCTACACTGACAACAGAGCAGCAGTCCCATCTCAGAGGACTACTCTATCAAAATACCATTTTCTTTATCTGTAGTCCAGTTTTCACACAGCTATGATAACAAGGGATTTCAGACGTCCAGGTGGACTGATTAGAGTTTTGAGTATGTAACTTTCTGAGTAAAAAAAAATATACATGATACTTTTGAACACTTCTGACATTTTATCTTACCCTTTAAAACTCACGGGAACATATTGCACATTAGGTGTTTAAGTATAAAAAAGTGTCAGCATCTATATCAAGTTCCATCATTCAAACCTGGCAATCAGAGGATATTGGAAGTGTTGCTGTTAGACCATTAAAACAAGTTAATTTACACCCCACAAAGACATTTTTGCATGAAGTTCTAACTTGGCCATTAGGGCCTGATCTACCCAGATGTGGCAAGATAAAGTTCCTGAAAAGCTTTTCCTCTTGATTAACATGTAAATAATTATGGAGTCTGGTGGCACTTTTAAAGACTAACAAATTTATTTATCACATGAGCTTTCGAGGCCGAACATCCCACTTTGTCAGACACTTGAAGTGATGAACTGGGATTTTCTCCCACAAAAGCTCATGCGATAAATACATGTGTTAGTCTTTAAAATTACCACCAGACTCCTTGTTTGTTTTGCTGAACTAGACTAACACGGCTGCCCCTTTGGAACATGTAAATAATTGTAACTCCCTGTTGGACAGGGATTGTCACTATCATGCTGCAATACTATTGAAAATCAGAGTAGGTGTAGGGAGATGATAGTATTGATGTATATGAAATTGGTGAGATTTATGCATTGCTACAGTACTGTGTCCCATTTTGGTGTCTCCTACATTGTATAAATGATGGAAAATTGGAAAGGGTTCAGAAAAGAAAATAAGACAGATCTAAGGTCTCTGAAATATACTTTATAATGCGAGGCTTAAGAGCTCAATCTAGCTAGGTAATTGATGAGAAGGTTAAGAGAGACTTAATCATGGTTTATAGGTGTCTAGGTGAGAAATAAGATAGCTGATATTCAGGACTCTTTAATTTACAAAATCATGACAAATCATGAAGCTAGAAAATTTCAAATTGGAAATTAGGTGCTTTTTTAAAAAGCGCAGATAACTAACCATTGGAATAATTTACAAAAGAATCGAGTTGATTCTTCACTATCTCTAAATCAAGAGAGATGTAACTGTAGATACGCTTTAGTTCCACCACAAGTTATTATGCCTCATGTAAGAAAGAAGTACTATGAGTCTATATTATTTAGGCGGGCAGACTAGTTGAAAATAATGGCTCCTTCTGGCCTTAAAACTTACGAATCTATGAAACCTTTCAGAAAAAGCACAACTCTGACAAAGGATCATATTTCAAATTCTTGTTAGGGCATGTTTTTAGTATGTCTATGGAAAATGTCTTCATGAAATGCAAACCCACTGTAATCTTTTTACAAGAAGCAGTTGAATAACACTATTTATGTAATTTCCCTGACTGGGGCTACCTGTGTTAGGAAACCCTTATCACGTTTGAAATTGTCCATTGGAAGCAAGGCTCCACTCTCCTGACTCCATCTCAGTGCCCTAAAATATAGTGCACTTAACTAGGTCCTCTGGAAACACCCATAGCCCGAGAAACTTCAAATATGTCAGGATCTTCAACAAAGAATGGAAAGATAAGCTTTAAAAAAAATTATTTAATCCATTGCTTTCCATCACTTTTTTGAATAAGTTGTTGATTCTGCAATTGACTAACTCTAACAGTGGGATTTATTCCACAATCTGGTAATGGTCTAATTGACATTAATTTTGTGATTTCTCCTAGAGTCAATCCTAAATTTTACCTTTATCTCACTTTTCTTATAGGTTACATGTCCCAAAGCACATTAAATCCTTCCCCTTTCTCAGTACTGGCATCATTTAAATATGGTTTGTTTACAAAATCATCTGCTAAGTATCTTTTAGACACAATTGTAGTCCTTTAAATGTGTCATCATCTATCATTTACAAATACAGCTAGTCACAATTTTAAATTCTGATATTTCAAAAATTGGTTTTGATCTGACATGGAACAAAACAAAACTGACTATTTTGGGTCAAATAATATATTCTGTTTTGCAAAAATTGAAGCCTTTCATTCTGATTGACTTTTTATTTGATGTTAATGGAATGGCAAGAAGTGGTTTCTCCCAGGGCCAAACTCAGAATCCCCAGGCTGCCCACCACTGTGGGCCTCGCCTCAGCCTGGGGTCCCAACCCTCCCCACCATGGCACACCGTACCTGGGGCCCTGACCCCCCACCATGGCCGCCTGCAGGGGGGCCAGCGCTGGGGAGGCCCTGGGGCCAGAGCCTGCTCTTTGTGTTGCTCCCGCCCTTCCCCAGTCCAGTTGGTCTGCCCCCCCGGGGTGGGGCTGGCTGCACTGTGTGGCCCCGCCCCTGGAAGGCCATGCCAGAGGCCACACCACATGCCAGCTGGCCCCGCCCCTCAGAGTGCAGTGAACATGTGCCAGCCCACCCCATCCGCGGGGGCAAACCAGTTTGCCCAGAGGCAAGGCGAGAGTGCCACGGAGCCCGACCTCTGGCCATAGGCCCCCACAGCCTCCCCAGCACCAGTAGGGGCCCTCCCAGTACTGCCCAGGCTCCACCGACGCTGGGCTGGGCTGAGCAGGGCAGCCAGGGCTGGATAATGTAGAGGCCTTAGGGGCTGCAGCCCCGATAGCCCCTGCATTGATCCAGTCCTGGTTTCTTCTAGTTAGTGTCAGAGGAAGGCCACTGCCTTGCTATGCTGACAAGAGGCTGAGAGTTAATCAACGGGGTTACCGCCAATAAGAGTCGGTAACCAGCCATCTGGCAGGGTCAGGCAGCAACGTAGTCAGGCTCAGCCCTCTGATTGGGGCTGAGGAATCTAAGGCAGTCTGAGGACCAGCTGTATGGCTGGGGCAGAGCAAACGCAGTCTGTGGCTCAGCTCCATGGCTGGAGCAGTGCAAACAGTTAAGCTCAAGACCTCTAGCTGGGGCAGAATAGCAGCAATCTCTCATCCAGTTCTTTGGCTGAGGCAGACAGCAAACAAATGCAAGCCTAAGTTTGGTTGGCTGCTATCTTAGGGGTTGGCAGCATGGGGTAAGGATACCTGGGCCCACCTTATTCCACTGTGTTCCAGCCCAGGGCCCTATCTGGGTCAGTGGGTATCCTGCCAAAACACGCTGACCATAGATTCAGCAACACTCCCAACTAATGTATCGCTTCCCTGAGCTACTTCCTATCCATACCTGTTCATAGGGCTTTGTCCCTTACAGATCCTCAGGCTTCTCCGGATACTCAGCAGCTGGTAATTCTAGCAGCTCCTTGGGGTATTCTGCTGGAGGGAGCTCCTCAGGGTTTTCCTCCAGAGGCAGGGGTTGATATAGCTTGGTTCCTTGTCCATGGCCAGCAGTCAGGCAACAGCAACCCTGACTCTCCTTCAACTGAGCTAGTGGCCTCACTTCATACACTTCCTGTTCCACCCCTCTACTTCCAGCACAAGGGGTGGATTCAGCTTGACTCCATCAAGCGGGGGAAGGGAATGGTTCCTCCCTGTCAGCATCAATCCACCTTGCTCCAGTTATAATTTATCATATAAAATAAAATACATTTTGAAATTGTATTGGGGAAAAAATCTAAACATTCTTTTCGGGTAGAAATCAAAATGTTCCATTTCCAGGGCTGGCCTGACCATATACATGAACTAGGCAGTCACCTAGGGTGCCAGACTTTTAGGGGCACCGAATTAGATGGAAGTAAATTTTTTCTCTATTGAAAAATATATATTAATATGTTATCTTTTTTTCCTCTATATTGAATGGGGTGGGGGGGGAGGAGGGAAACCAAAGTCATAGTTCACCTAGAGCGCCAAAAATCCTTGGGCCAGTTCTGTTCACATCAATTTTATAAAAACAAAAAAAACCCTATTCTAAAATGATATTATATTGAAACTGACATGTTCCTATGGCAAGTTTCAATTTGGACAAAACCAGCATTTTCTGATGAAAAAACATTGTATTGGAAATGTTTTGACCACTTCATTATTTATTTTCCTCTAGTTTGTAAATGTCTTCTTGCCCTGAACTCCCAAACTTCATGCAATTTCAGAAGCAAAATGGTTATATTAGATGAATATTTTTAAAGATATTCTACACACTCAGTGGAAAACTTGGAGTAACAATTGTATTCTTACAGGGTGAAATTTAGCCCTATGCCCTAGATCAGTTCATTCATCCCTAAGCCTGTTCAAGAACTATGACACATTTAATGATAGCCATTACAGAGGGGTGAATTTCAACCTCAAAGTCCAGAAGCCAACAGGTTCACATTTTCCATTATATTCACCTCCAGAATTAATTTAATCAATCACCAAGGGCTCGTTTCTGTCACTACTCACACTAGGTACCTTATTCCACAAGTGGTTCCAGTAAGTTAAATGGAACTTCTTGAGGAGCAGAATTATTCTGTAAATAAGAGTAACAGAATAAAGCCATTTCTGAACAAGATTTTGAGAAATCTCTAATTCTGAAAACTCTGTTCTGATGTACTCCAAACTAAACTAAAAAATATAGGTGAATACATTATTCAATGCATTTTGCAGTTATTCAGTGAATAACAGTTAATTAGAATTGGTTATAGAATTGGTTAAATATAACAAACAAATTGTTGAATAATGTTTTTGATGACAATAGATAATTTCCCCAGATAAAATTTGATCAGCTTGCATATTCACTATTCCAAATTTCTTTTCTTCTGCAAGTTGACAGGGGAAACTTTTTAAGCTACTACCCTTAGGAGAATACTGGAGATGTAAGTTCATAGTAGTATAAAAAGAATTGTCTGAGCTTATAGGAAGCTAGTTTTCACAAACAATGCACAGGAAAATAATATGCTTCCAGTATTTTCACTGTTCAATATAGATCATCTTTATCCATCCAGTTAATTAGATGTGCTCTTAATCATGGTATCAGTGTGGCTGTGTCTATCCATTAACAGCTTTTCCTTTTTTTCTCTTCATAGCCAAATGAAACTTTTCCTCCCTTGATTTTTCTTTCTGAACGTCTGCTACTGTTACAACTTCACTTAGATATAGTATTCTTTCTCACTTTTTTCCTAAACTTCTGTGTAATGGTCACAGGAGCATAAGAGTTCCAAATTTCGAAGTTATACATTTGACCGACACTTTCCTTGAGTGAATCCCATGAACTGTTTGTGCCTCAATTTTCTCCAACAATAAAAGTGGATTCATAATATTTTCCTCATTCACAGGAGAATTACATATATTATATGTATATGGTATTATTTGTGTTAATATGAGGGTTTTTTTACTACTGCATTCAGTGATATGTGAAGTGATTCCAATTTATAAAGCAGTTTTTTAAACATTTTTTGAATCTTTGGGATGAAATGTGTTAAAAGAAAAATAATATTCTTAATTTTTCTTGTCCCATTATTGCTACGATCTTGGGCAGCACCTACTGGTAATAAAAAACCCCCAAAAAAACCACACCACTCCAGTAGTATAGCGATGTTATTTGCATACCCAAATCATTAATTACAGCCTGCGACCCAGCTGCAGAGTATCTGGATTCAGTGAGTGAGCATAAAAATATGAAGACAAATTATAAAAGAAATTGCATTGGGTTCATTGTCTCAAATTATTATTTATATTAAAATGTTTACTTTTGCATTAGCTATGCAGGCACCTGAAGTACAAAGTTGCAATTTTATGCAAACTTAATATAAAGTGAAGTTTGTACAGAATATCTCCTGTACTCTATCTAGTAACTAGGTCTATTGAACAATAATTTAAATAACCTTTAAATACTTAATAAAGACAATTTTTTCTTTTGCTATCAAATTCTCTCTTTTACATTGCATAGCAGCAAGACACTGTATTGTACGTGAAAGTCTGTAAATCTGCAGCAACTGAAAAATAACAGAAGGTGCAGTAGCATTCTTTATGTTAGTCTATATTGATCGGCTCTAATGAGCACCAGTGGAGTTCTGGCTAATGGTGCTATGTCTGGTGTTAAGGGCAAATGTGGGAGAAGATTATCAACCCAAGGGGTTTAACAGTTGCTGGACTGCCCTCAGCCCTCAGGGCAATGATGCACTTGAGAGGTCACTGTTTCAAATGAGAGAAAAGATTCAGCTTGTGTTGCTGGAAGAAATGCAGCAGGAGCTAAATTTTAGCTGAGACTACAGGCATCAACAAAATAGTTACTATCTGCTGTTCATTCCCCAACTCTCAATCCCCAGTAAGACCATTGTCTACCTGGTATTGCATTTCTAATTATGAATCATAACAGTAATCTGGTAATGAAGAACACATTGCAGTTCCTCTTGACTTAGTTTGGCTCAGGTGTGCAAAGTATGTAACTATATACTCTGTATAAGGGTCTTATTCAAAAATCAAGGCAAGTGACAAGTTGTAGTTTGTAATGCTTTTATACCTGATGTCTGTTTATTACCTGGGGGGGGGTCATGCTGCCATTTGATCTGAATTTGCTTGATATTTCATTCACTGTGTTGTTTGCCACCCCCTTTAGAGATCTGAAAGGGATAAGATGAGTGACCACAAGAGCAGAGATGGTCACTGGCCTTCAAGGGAAAGTTAACTGGCAGATACTACAGAATGCTCACAGTAAAATGTCAGTGTAGAAAGGAAGCTACAGGTATTACAAAAGATAAAAATGAACAGAGAAATGCCTTGAGGTGTGAGTCATGTTGCACATTCTGTGCTTTCATAGCATATTGAAATAATTTTAACCATGTAAGGCTCTGAAAGATACTGAGTAGATTCTGTTGATGTTCAAGCATGAAATTTCAAACATTTACCACAATAAATGCTCAGATTTTTTAAACCAACAGAATTCTTAATTTATGGTTATAAATAAGCAAATTAAATATTATCCTAGCTCTAAAACAACATGGTACCCTGTGCTTATGGCAAATTATTTATTAGATCTTTAAATATTCTAAAACAGGGATTCTTCTTGTTCTTTGGAGACCTTTGATGGGTCAGATTATTTAAAATAAAATCTTTACAGCTCTTTGTTTCTTTGTTTGTTTGTTTGTTTGTTCCAACACTAATATTCCTTAGGGGTCATTCAGGCCATTGACTTCAGTGGGAGTCTTGCCTGAGCAAGGATGAAGGAGGACAGGATCTGATCAATAATGAAGAATGTCTAAAATACTATAAGAGTGCTGATGCAAAAAGTGAAAACAACTTAAATCTGGTGAGCGTGCACTGAAGTTGGAAATATTTGGCACAATCACTTATTGGGAGCAATAGTAACATAAATGAGGCTATAAATCATATTACATGTTGTCCACAAAGAGTCTGGTAATGGATTTGGAGCCAGCCACCTGAGGAAAATCAGCTCAGGCTTTTACTATCTGATGGCGCCCAGCAATTGCCAATAGACAGACATCCACATCAGAAAATCCATGACTACAAATGACACTTACTTTTTCCTTTTGCTAACACCAGAGAATCTAAGTCTCAGATCAGGATCAAACCAGTCTGGCAGGAAAAATGTGAAAAAGTTTTCAATCCTGTTGTGCATGCTATTTCTGCTCATCCATAGATTAGGAGTCTTCAATCTATAAAGCCAACAATGCAACATCTTTCACAAGTACTAAATATATAAGGAAAGTATTGAAATACTATTGATGTTACCTGTTGAAATTGGGGGTAGATCCAAAACATTGATCATTTCTATAGAGAATTTTGGTATCCAGAAGGCAAAATTTCCACAAACATGTTTAATAATCAACAGCTTTCCAATATCTTTTAAAAGTACTTAAAGTTTTTAAATTCCAAAGGGGTAGCCGTGTCAGTCTATTGTAGAAAGACAAAAGAGTCTTGTGGCACTTTTAAAGACTAACAGATTTATTAATCGCATGAGCTTTCGTGGGAGAAAATCCCACTTCGTCAGAAGTGGGATTTTCTCCCAC